>JAXLQG010000008.1:600000-1167192 GCA_035928285.1 Vermiconidia calcicola
TCAGGGTGGAATGGCGCAATCCAATCGAAGCCCTCAGTATCAGCTTTACTCAAACCGGTGTACTCGTACCAACGCTGTGAAAAGTAGTCGTTATAACCATCAGGTCTTGCGGTCCAGCATATGACCGGCATCATGTCGCACATTAGCCGGAACCAGTCTTCCTTCTCGGCAGCCTGAGAAGCTAACTTGTCGGCATAGGACGTGACGTCCTTGAAGGCGATCAGCCCGGCCTGGAATTCTTTGTTCTTTTCATCAAACAGTGGATATCCGCTGACATCGAAAGTAGATTTCTTTCCCGTCTTCTCACTGATCATGCCTATCTGCCAATTTGTAAAGGCTCGTTTGGATCGACAGAGAGCTATAATTGGATTGTTGCTCTCAGACAGCTCGTGGGAGAAATCCGGTGACCAGGGCTTGAACCTGGAAAGAAAATCATAGGAGTCGTCCGACGTTGGATCGGCGTCGACGGCCAACAATCGGCGTGCGGCCATGTTTGGAAAGACCACACTTTCATCTTTCCACATTGCGATCAGGGGAATTTCTATAGCGTTCAACATTGCGTTTTTCATCTTGAGAACTTTTTGAAAGTCGGTAAGCGCAGAAGACTGAATACATTGAGCAGGCCCACTGTTTGGTGGAAAGGCGATGCCATGGGAGGAGGTTTCTGAGGGCGTGTTCATATTCGAGGCGGAGTTAGAAGAGCTCGGAGTGTGAGATTGCGACGATTGCGACGACTTTGTAGAGTTAGAGTTGGAAGAGGGATTCCGCCGAACAAGTTCTTCATGACCACGGGGTTTGGGATGAGAAGCAAGGCTGGTGAAAGTTAGGGTAAAGAATTGTTGTCCTTCAAAGGTCCAGATACTGATGATCATTCGGCACGTCGCTCGGATGGCTTGAGTGCGGGCTTTTTGACGCGTGTTTGGATGAGGTCGCTGATGCTGGGCACCTTTGGGGGACGAGATAGTTACATCAACGATCGTGTCCTGCCGCTTCTTGGTCCTGCTTCGGGCAGGCGAACGGCCCCTCCGTAGATCAGACAAAGGGGTAGGGGTCGTATTTCCGCTATGTATGCCCGGCAACAACTCTCCAGGTGAGTTCTTGTTTTCATCGATATCTCTGAAGCCAGCTGCAAGATTGTCGAGGAACTTCTCCCAACTCACCCAGATGGGAATCCCATCTGAGACCAGGTCGATTCCTAGTTGTGAGAGGGTTTGTCCTTCGAGGATGTCGGTAAGCGTAGTATCGACCCCAGCCTGATCTACTCCCAGTAGTCTTCCAGCAGCCGTGTTTGCAAGTATGACCGTCTTGAGGGAGGATAGGACAAGCAGGGGCGTCGGAAGGGTAGACAGAGTGGCAAGGGCTATCTCGGCCGACTTGGGGAGGTGAGGAACTTCGATGCGCAATTCGTCCATATCGATGTGAAGGTCTTTGTGGACGGCCTCGTCGGACTTGCTTCTTGCGATCCCACTAGCACCCAACGTATCTGAAGGTGCTTCATTTTTGCGCGGATCCCGCAACAATTGAGGAGCAGCCCCAGCATCACTTGCGACCATGGCAGAGGGAGTCGAGAGATGGCGGAGTGGTGAACCGTAGGGTGCGCAGACGACGGAACATGGAGGATTCGGTGTCAATTAATGAAACGGTGGATGTGCCCATCCATCAAGAAGGAGTTTGAGCACCCTCTGTGCTGGGCAGTCATAAGGATGAATTCCAGGTAGGCTCCTAGGACGATGTCGCACATCCAGGTGATAAATGCAGGTAGGAGCAAGAGAATGACTGATCGGACAGAGTTTGTCAGCTAAGTTAGGAAGAGACGTGAGTCGAGTAACCCGCACCGTGTCGCGTTTGGAGATGGAGATGGAGACGAAATGATGCGAAGAACGAAAGACGCTCGGAGTGCAGAATTGCATGTTTCTGCTACAGGCATTGTTCAGGCCAGGCCCATCATCCTTAGCATTGCGGCTAATGGCCCATCGACAGATCGAAGATCTTCAACGCTTCTTATCACAGTAGACTTTTAGAAGACCCATTCGTCAGGATTCGGCTTCTTCCTCCACATCTCGCTGTGTACCAAGTAGATAACTTTCCCTGCATGTACCGCAGTAGGTACACGGCAGGCAAGGATCAGCTCGTATAACACCATAACCACGCTCTACTTCGTGGAGTGGTATGTACTACGTACCAGCATGAAGAGAAACAATCCCATGTTTTGCGAGTAAATTGCCATGGTCTCGTAGCCGACCGGGCCCCCTGGCTCCGAGGCTCCATGATGGTTCCAATCAACTCCCTGCCGTGCCCTTCTAGGCTTAAAAGCCACTGACGCCGCCAACGAAACGCCTGACAGGCACCCACAAGGGCTTCACCAGGCCACCGCTTGACCACCTGATGCCGCCATCACCACTAACGCTACTCCCATCACCGATCCAGCCCGGCGAAAACAAGATTACAACGCATTCCGTTCACCCATTTCCACAATAGGACGTGCGCTTGAGATGGCGAATTCCAAGATCCTTTACCGCGATATTCGCCCGAGGTCGCCAACACTGGGGAGACGCCCGCTCGCGACGATCGCAAAATCGTGCCATACGGACTACAAGCACATCATGGCTGTAAAGTTGCACCTCCTGCACTGGTCGGATCAAGGAACAAAATCAATGCCCAGGTGACCGAGCAAAGAGTGGTGAATCCCTTTCATCAAGCTATCGTACAATTTATTTCGTGAGTGGAATGGCCCTTCTCAATCTCTGCAAACCCAACGAGAATCTATGAATCGCCCAAAATATGTAGCTGGGTGTAGCCCTCATTAATGCATCCAGCTCGTCCGTCATCTATCTCAACGCCATCGCGATGCAAGAAAGGGAGCCAAATTCATAACACTTCTCTCCACCCCATCACTACTACTCAATTGTTCCCTTCCTCAACCTTGAGCTCCTTTACCCTTTCGCTCTTAATCAACCCCTGCTCCGTCTCCAAGCCGACGTTCAAATCATATCCCTTGATGAATAGACTCGCAAACAGACAGAGCCCTGCCAAAGCCGCCATGACAATATACACCGTCCTCAAACTGTCAGTGTATGCAGTCATGAGCTGCAATTTGCCCTGTCCGGCCGCCGTGTTCTTGATAATTTCGACCAGGGCCGCAGCATCCTTGGCCAGCTCAGATGCCCGTGAAGCATAGGCCGGATATGCCTGCAATTTCTTGACCATCTGATTCTGGAATATAACTCCACCGATAGCCACGCCCAGGGCTTGCCCGAACGAGCGGAAGAATACGAACATGGCAACCGCGAAAGCCATGTCTTTGCTACTGCTAGCAGCTTGCAGTTCGAACTGCAGTGCTGGAAACAATATGCCCAGCCCTATACCCGAGACAAGGTCGATGAAGATCCACTGCGGAATTGTCGTGTCGACATCAAGCAAGACAAGCAGCCCTATACCGAGCGTCGTTACAGTCCATCCCAGCCAGATCGCCCAGCGATACGCAGCAAATTTGGTGATGAGAAGGCCCGTCACAATTGCCATTGGTGCAACCGTGAATGTCGCTGGAAAGAGAGCCACACCCGAGATCACAGGGGAATACTGCTTGACCGCCTCAAAGTACAATGGTTGGTAGTACAACAAGCACCAGAGGATCATGCCGTGCAGGGTCGTCGTCATATACGCGATGTTGGCGGTACGATTCCCAAACACAGAGAGCCTCAAGAGAGGCTCAGGGGCGACGTATGCTTCAAAAAAGCAGAAACCGATCAAGCCTGCGGCACCAATAAGGAGAGGTACCAATGTTCGCCAAGATGACCATGAGTACATGACTCCGCCCCACGTCAATGGTATCAGGAGGCTGGCCATGCTCCCAACAAAGAGAACGGTACCGATCCAGTCGACCCGGCGAAGTTTTGCGGCGATGCTCTGTGGGATGACGTTCAGTCGCAAGAAGAGAGGGACCATAACGACGCAGACGCCGATGAATGGCAAATTGAGCCAGAAGATCCAGCGCCATTCGACTTCAGCAAAAGCGCCGCCAATGACTGGGCCCGACACCGACCCAATGGACCACATTGCCCCAATGATTCCGGCCCACTGGCCTCGCCATCTTAATGGCACGAGATCAGTTACCACTATTTCAGTCATGGCGATAATGCCACCACCGCCAATGCCTTGGATCGAGCGGCCAGCCAGCAAGAGGCCAAAGTCGTTTGAGAGTGCAGCCATCATGACGCCAACAAAGAACAGTATTATGGAAACCATGATGACCGGCATGCGGCCGAAGATATGGCTGAAAGAGGCGAAGTTGGGTTGGAAGACGGTTGAGGCAAGCAGGAAAGATGTACCGGCCCAGAAAGCTTCGATGGCAGTGCCATGAAGCTTCTTTGCGATGACAGGTAGGGCCACACTGATCGACGTGCCATCTAGGGCGACCATGAGGGTCAGGACGGCCAAAGCTGCGAAGGCCATCAGAAAACGAGTCGATATCGTAAATTCGGGTGCCTCATCTTTCGGCTTTTCTGAGGATATGGAGGTGGAGGAAGACGAGTCCTGGGCCGTTGAGATTTCTTGTCCGGAGGCTTGATTGGCTTGCACGGGTAGAGTTTCCCTCATAACTGATGACATCTTTTGCCAGGTTGACTGACTGACTGAGGTATTCAAGGATGAGCGTTCCAATGGATGAAGAAATTGTAAGACTTAAGACACCGAAAGCTTAAATACAGCAAGTGATGCTTGAATACAGAGCTAAGAGTGCTGCAAAGGTGAATCGCAAAGCTTACTGCCCGGTGTCGTGAATGAACATAACAAATGGGGTGGTTCGGCATACGCACCTTGATATACCTTCTGGCCAGGGAGCGGCCACTGCGCACGGCATCATGAAGCAGGCACGCCGGAGATGGAACAACCCGCCAATTCAGGCCGTATCGGGCGTTGCAGCGTTGGCAAGGCTGAAAGCGATGCCGAAGTCTCGATAATGGTTGGTTAATGGAGAAAAAGTGGGTGTTTAACACCAGCCTGAGGACCGACGGGGGAATATTGCACCGTGTCTACACCCACGGAACAGGTAAACTCCCAACAATGTCATTCCATTGTGGACGCTCGTGCGGACAAAGTTGAGTAGATTATCAATCATAGGGTCAATTGACAGCGGCGCCATTCGCGCCAGCTCATGCCGTTCGTCTTGTTGGAACACAAAAGATCTTCCTTCGTGGCTCTATTTGACGTATGCGTAAATGCGAAGCTTAAATATCAGTTACGAAGGTCTACAAATGTGCTCTTGCTACCATTTTGTAGGTGTTCTGTAGAGCACGTAGGTCACTCCAGTAGATACTGTGTCAAATATGGTCTCAAAATCCAAAAGCGAGCTTTGTCAAGTCCGGTGGCGTACAAACTGATGCGACGGCAGGCTTCCCAAAGACATAAATCGGCACACGGATGTTCTGGTCTTGCATCTCCCGCAACATGCACGATCGAAACCAGAAATGTGGCTGCCTTCGGGCATGGGGTGCGTCAGAGACCAAAGAGGGTCACCAGTCCTCCGTATGTTGTAAAGATTAGAGAGCAGTAACGAGCCGGCAGGACTCACGGCCGCAACAAAGAAATAGGTTCTTCAAATTCGGACAAATATCGCGCCGGCTCTCTTGCAACAGCCAGGGCCACGTGACCATCACTCACGACAGACCATGAGTTCGATTTCGGTACGACTGGGTGCGCGACTTTCTTTGTGAGGCATGAGCCGGCTGGGGGTAGTTCAGCTCTACCTGCGTCAATTCTAAGGTCGGTCCCCCAATTGCGTAGCGCTTTCAAAGAATTGCACATTGACCCGTCAACGACGACGAGTGCTCGTCTTTGATATGAATCCTCCCTGCGACTACCGATCGCACCTGTTCCAAAGCTTCATATAACCTCACGGCAACCTACTAGCTGGTGCTTGTGGATACAACATCAACAGATGCACTCCGCTTTTCGAGGTCCCTTGGTGGTTCCGCAGATGCCATCTCATCATGCTGTGGATGTGAACCTTCATTTGCTTGCCCGCTGGATTCAACAAGAGCACCGGAATGAAGAAAACGATTGCCATCTCGATTATCCAAGTTCGTCTGGGCGCGGTGGCTCGCAGGCTGCAGTACGCCTTGAACCACAGCTCCTGAATCGTTGGGCGGAGGGACAATGTCAGGCTTCGTTACCGCGTCGACCGCGTTGGGGGTTGTCTCCTTCGTTCCAGGAAGCAATTTCTTCATGTCTGATACCGTAACCCAGAGGTCTGGATAATTTGTTGCAGCTTCGGCGAGCGCTTCGTCACTTTGAAGGGTAGGTGTGTCAGAATGGTAGGTAAGGAATGGTATGCAAAGTTCAGAATAACATACTATAGCTTCAGAATGTCCATAGCCTTGTTGACGGCTTCTTCGGGAGTTGTCGTGTCAGATATCTCGTGGGCAGTCTCATCTGGAACAAAGGTGTTAGGGGCGATTTGAGCCTCGTCGACAAAGCCAGCCAGGAAATCTACTACGGTCTCATGGGTAAATCGTGTGATTTGGCGCTAGGGTGCCATTCGACGAAAAACAGCAGCGAGGACAATTGTTATGGTAGGAGGGTCCCTTATTGAAGGCCAGATCCGGGACAATGTATGTGGTCGGAGGGGGCCCTGTTCAATACGAGGCCCAACTGCTGCTTCGACGGTTCAAGCAGTAGCTGTTTTGCACCCGGACAAGCGAGATCCGTTACACGATTTACCCATGAGACCGTACTGATGTGGCCACGAAGGAAATCTGGGGGAGAGCCCTTACCCATTTTATTGCGAACCTTCCGCAACGCCTGGCGGAATTGCCTGCTTCTCACGGGTTGAGAACGTGACTTAAAATAAGTCAAGAATCCTGCAATCACGGTGCTTGCGGCACCAAGGTAGATGGTGGCTGTCTTCGAGCCTGAGGCATGCGTTGCTCCCAAGGCTGTGATGGCGGCACCGATGATTATTTGGGCCCATAGCATGCCGTTGGCTACCGAGGCAACGAACCAGTATTGGACGGTACTATAAGTCGTGTGAGTGGCTTCCTGGAAAGACATTTCGGGGAAGGTCTGAAAAGCAACTTACTGCCATCGATAGTCTCTGCGGATGCGCTCGTCGAAGGAGGTTGTGCCTTTCTCTGCGTCTGAGAGAAGGTTAGTCTGGAGTAGGCACGAAGTAGGGATGAGTACCGATTCCTAGGGTAGAGCAGTATTTCCTGTAAGCGAGCAGTTGGTCACCGTTTGGGGAGCCTTGTAGCTGCTGATGTTGCCCATGCCCGTCTGTAGCGAGTGTGTCGACAAGCATATTCGGCTGTTGTCGTTTCAGGACGAACTTACCCATTGTCGAGAAGGTCAGTATTTTGGAAAATTCACAGACTGCATTTTCAGCCCAAGTTACCTTAGATAAGATATATATCATTCTTTCAACAAGCAGAAGGCGCTTCTGGTGTGTGTGAGCAACTGCAGACATGGCCAATAGGCCGTGCAGGCAGGTCAGCAAGCTGAAGACACCTGCATTGTGAACACAAGCCACGGCTTTTTTGGGGTCAGTCACGTCAGCTCGTTGGACTTTGTAGGTGTCTTGCTGCATCCTAGCGAGTTGTCCTGCAGGGTCAGCTCAGCCAGCCACCTGCAGCCTCACCTCCGAAAGAGGCATTTGAGAAGTCGACCATTGTTTCGTCAGAACTTCTTGTCGAACAGATGCACAACTGTGAACAACAGGCTTGGTTGCTTTCACTGTTTATGACCAAAGCAAAGAACGTCGGGCATCACTTGAACATTGCGAGCAGGGTGGAAGGCGAGACATTGAACACCTGATCCCCTAGGGCACTTGTCAAGCACTCCCTCTGGTCCGGTCATTATCAATCTAGGCGGTATGCACCACTTCTAAGACGAATAACCATGGAAGAGCGGGGGACCAGAACTTCTCGCAGCGCCTGAGAGGTCCATTGTGAAGGAGGTGACGGCACCGCGAGCCTCTGCTGTGTTTGCAGGAGAAAAGGTATGGACTGACAATAGAGGACCTTTCGTGCCTCTCCCACGGACTACCGAGGTGTGAGAGGCACGAGAGGCCACCCGAGCCACCTAATCCGATCTTAGCGTCTAGGCATGCCCACCGAGCCAGGTTGCGTCATAGTGTCAATAAAGCAAGTCAACCGGTGAAGTGGTTGTCCCATAAGAAACTGAGAGGAACCACGTTCAACCCTATGGATGGACTTCTGCCTAGCCAGTAAATCTATGTCGACTCTTCAGCCTCGTGGTTGGGGTTTCAAACTCTGTCCTCCACTGGCTGGCACAAAACTGAACAGGCTACAAGGCGCAAAATTCTGTCGAACAACCACATGCGACTGCTGCTGCACAAAGCCGTGTTCCCCGTACTGCAGGCGCCTCTGGGGACCTACCTTCCATGTCGTGAAACACAGCCTCACTCACCACCAGGACTCTCAAAGTCACTGATCTTTCCAGTCGATGTCCTTATGTGACATACGCTCACTATCAGTGTTATCTAGAATCGTCAACTCGCAGTGATCCTATTTCACGTGTCTTTCACCTACTTACACCCTCATTCGCAGTGAGACGAAGACCGCCATGTCCAACCAAACCATCCTGAGAATTTCAAGGGTGGGAGACCAAGCAGCAATGATAGATACTGGTTCGCTGACTGCGCTTAGGAAATTACTCAGATTCAGCAAGGAAGTGATCTGTGTAAGTTCTGACCTTGTCAATTCTCCAGATCGGACACTGACCCCTTGCGCAGCCATAGCTGTAGCTTGCGAGGAAAAAGACGTGCGTTCTGTCAAAGCCTTGATCATCGGTCCTCCTACTACTCCTTACGAGTACGGCTTCTTCGAGTTTACCATCAAGTTCGGCACCGAATATCCCAGTAAACCTCCCAAAGTCGATGCAAAAACCACAAATGGTGGCAGAACACGGTTCAATCCGAACATTTACGCAGGCGGCAAAGTCTGCCTCTCCATCCTGGGTACCTGGCATGGTGAAAGACCCGGGGAGGAGTGGTCCTCTGCACAAGGCCTAGAGTCAATACTATGGTCCATACAAAGTCTCATGTCAAGCAATCCCTATGAAAATGAGCCAGGATACGAGCATGCTAAGGGCAAGGAGGATCAGAAGATGAATGACTTGTACTGTGCAAAGGTATGCTACGCTTCTTCTGAACGCTGTTATGATTTGATTAGTGGTTAGATCCGACACGAGACTATCCGAATAGCTGTCATCGCGAAATTGGAGGACGCCCTAGGCATTCAGACTGATGGAAGGGTCATGACTCCAAGCGACACCCCCAAATACTCGTCCGCAGAAGAAGACACTACCGATGAAGAAGAGAAAACCGAAGTCCCGGAGAAAATCAAGTTTGAGCCCTTCAAGGATCTGTTCAAACGACGATTCTTGTGGTATTTCGAGCACTATATGTCAACTATCGTCGAACACAGTCCTAAACACAAGGATGGTTCAGACTTCGCCAAGATGCCGTTTGAAGGAGGAGGCAATACCATGGAGGGCAAATTCCAGTATGCCAACCTGGGAAAGAGATTGGTGCGAATCAAAGAAGTGCTTCGAGAGGAGACCAACAAATGGGCTGCCGAAGGTCTGGCGCTAAAGAGACGAGAATCTTCCAAAGCCGCCGGCATCCAACGTCAATTCGAACAGATTGGGGACTACCTGAAGAGAAAGAATTGCCATAATATCAGCATCGAGTTGGAGAACAACAACCCGTATGTATGGGTTCTGACATACTTTGGCAAACCCAGCACACATCTCGACGGTGGAATCTTCAAGATTCGAGTCAGCATTAGCCCTCGCTTCCCCGAGGAACAACCCCGGGTCAAAGTCGAGACGCCAGTCTATCATCACAGAGTCTCAAACGACGGAGTCTTGTGCTATTTTCCTAAGAAAGAGGATGAGTTGCGGAATCATATCGAGGCCATCGCCGAATCCTTGGAAGAGGAATGCCCTCCTTATGATCCCCGGACCATCGTTCATCCCGAAGCAGCCAAACTACTCTGGGGTTCTGATGATGACAAGAAGAAATACTTCCGGCAGCTTAGGAGGTCAGCTCAGCGCACGACCGAGGCGACTGGATAGAGGACGGTCAATTCGTGTCCTGGTGAACATATGCACTACTAGCATGAGGTAGGCGTTAGATGGTAGGGGACGAACAGAGGAAACGGGTGCGATTTTTAGCCTGGAGTTGTGGAAGTTCAAGGTTTTGATGTGGTCTTTGCATGATGGCAATACCCTAGGCGCGAAGCTATGGTTGAGGTTTCTTGTGCCAGGGTGATATACGCAAGGTATGGTGGCAACGAAAAGCAGATCCATTTACAAGCTGGTCTCGGTCCGAGAAGGAATCTCCTAAAGAAGCTGAAACAGCTTCACGCGCTCAACACGAACGATCGAGGATTCCATGTCTCGTGAACGGGTCGTGCTGCGATATTGCTCCATTTCTTCGCGATAATTTGTGGACTTCTGCGCGCGCCACAAGAACGTGGGCAGTTCCGGGGTCCGGGTGGCATCTCTCAGGCCCGGTCAGGGGTTATTGAAGTAAATCCACTTTATTTTTCAACGAGATCGATCTTCCCTCCCCATAGAAAAAGTACATTTCGATCTCTGCGAAATACCAAACACGCCAAATTAGATACCTCACAAAAATGGCAGATACTATATCCGTCCGGTCCTACGGCACAGTCTTAGTTGTTGGAGGTTGTGGATTCTTGGGTTCCAGGGTAGTAGATCAGCTGCTCAACTTTCCCTCAGAGAACCAGTTCCTGCAACAAATTCAGGCCTCCCAAAAGCCGGCCAAGGGCACGGCGAACGGCGCAGCCTCACATATCTCTAACACGTCGACGGTATCCTCGAACCCTCCGTTTCCCAGCCTACGATCCCGATACCCTAGCACTCCCTCATCGACGCAAGTTCACGCCCTCGATCTGAGATGCACGCAGCACATATTTCCCGGCTGCACGTACCACGAGGGTGACATCACATCGGTCGACTCCCTGCTCGAGGTGTTCAGAAAAGTCAAACCAGATGTCGTGATCAACACGGCCTCTCCGTCGTGGGAGGCGCCTGCGCACATACTGCAGAAGGTCAATATCGAAGGGACGAGAACACTTCTGGAAGTCGCGGGCGGGAAGCATGGCGACTGGTCCGGCGACCGGGGAGGTTGTTGTAAGGTCTTTGTGCACACATCCAGCGCTAGCGTTGTGCACGACGGCGAGACCGACCTGATCAATGCCGACGAGCGGTATCCGCTTGTCTGTCCGAACCCCAGAGAATACTACTCAGAGACCAAAGTGCACGCGGAGCGACTTGCGCTCGAGGCGAATGACAAACCCGATTATAACCATATGCTGACATGCGCGGTACGACCGGCGGGCATTGTCGGCGAGGGCGATCGGGGCGGATTCTCGGGCGGGATTTTAAAGACCGCGCAGGGTGCGCCAGGGTGGCAGCTGCATATCCAACTTGGGCCGGGGAATAATCTGTTCGACAACACGTACGTGCACAATGTCGTCTACGGGCTTCTGTGCGCTGCGAAGGTGCTGTTGGCAAGCCACGAAAGACGGAGGGAGGGTAAAGCGGCAGAACTTGATTACGAACGGGTCGACGGCGAGGCATTCAACGTGACAAATGATAGTCCGGCGTACTTTTGGGATGCGACGAGGTTTCTTTACACTGGCTACGGACGGGATGTCAACATGGAGAAGGTCTGGAGTGTGCCGACGGAGCTGGCTAGCTTCGTGGGCGGCGCGGCGGAGCTGTTCAACTGGCTGAGTGGAAGGAAGGGGAAGTTGAATCGCCAGACGGTCAAATATGCTGTTATTCATCGGTATTATAGCTGTGAGAAGCTGAAGACACGCACGGGGTATAGGCCTCTTGTGCCGATTGATGAAGGGTTGGCCAGAGCCGTGTGGGAGTTCAAGGAGGCCGAGCGGGCCGACAGAGAGAAGAAAGGGCAATGAGACAAGACCGAAGCAATGTCTGTCGGCTTCAAGGCTGAGCAATGTGGAAAAAGGAAAGGGCAGATTCTTTACGCCTACCTCTTCCGCCCTGCACGTTTTGAGAGCATGATGCTGGACGAGTAAGAGCAAAAGCCGAGAGCAGGTCGAGGAGCAGTAGGGCCCAAAATCAGCTTGAAGCGAACATAACGAGTGTTTGGGGAGCGACGACAGGTCCGCAACAACCTCATGGCAGCTGCTCATATGGATGCTTGAATGGCGGTGGGCAGCTTGATGCGCTGCACAGGCGGAGGTTTCGGCCTTGCTCAAGCACATCAATCGAGTGTATGGCATCACGAATCGAAGAAACTGTATGGGGTGCTTGGGTCACAAGCCAGATTGCTACAGCATTGAACATACGAGCCGTGCACAGTGTACGTCAAGCGTACTGGCACGTGCCGAATTCCTCATTCGATACTGTATTATGGGCAGACAATGGTCTACGCAATGGGTTGTCGATCTCGCTTGGTGGAAAATGGCATTACAAGGTATCCTGGATGCCATCTGGCTTATTAGACCTTATTTCCCGGGCGGAGCTCTGTCAAGAGAAAGGAGAGTAGCTGCTCAGGGCCTGCATACGCAAGTACAATATTACTGTTGGCTCCTTACGAAAGATGTGCTCGCGGTTTTATGTCAGCTGTCAACCGAGCATATCCGATGCTGACCAAAATCCTTGTGATTGCGGAGATGTACTCCGTGAAGACGACAAAGATCCAGGATAAAAGCTCGATGATAATGACCGGCTTTGGCCCCTGTTGGTGACACGACAATTGGCAATGGCACGTAGAGGGTTTAACCCTGGGAGGCAGAATTTCTCCCGTGACTCTGCGGCCTGCAAGTGGATAGTTTGCAAACAGCCGGAGTCTTCCAGAAGTCTTGATAAGAGATCCCTGACTTCGCCAATGAAGCATCTGCAGCATGATCAACCTAGACTGGCACACTCACACATACACCGGAAATACGTGGCCGAGACGACGTGCATGATCCTTACCTATGTGAATATGTCCCTCGCTGTAGCGCCAAGATTGGGCCGAAGGCGCATCGTCTATCCCAGGGGTGAGGCCGGTAGTTCGTGAGTCAATGAGTTGTATGATGACTGTCGAGTCCACATTAAGCCATCGTCGATCACCATACCCGTACGTGCTCGAGGGCGCTGTACTTACTTTGAGCCCTTGTTCCCCACATTGATGCTGAAAATCCCTGGATCCTTCTCCAATGCTGGGATACAGGATAAAGTAGAGCACGGTAGAGTCAGCAATTGTCATTACCGTATGGGGCCTGAACAGGGAATTTCCTCGCGTGCTGTAGAACGCGAGATGCTAGGCTGGAACGAGTACCATGTGTATAACGATTTGTTTTTTAGGAGGGCCTCCTTTTAGCCCAGGCTGCTTTTCTCGTGTTCGAACTCATGGATCATTCTTCCTGGGCCAATCTTGCTAGATTGGAACCTAGAGATCCCAAACCGGCCCAAGTCCAAAACCCAAGACGAGGAGAAAGCTAGGCTGCATTCTTAGCCCGCGCAGACCACGAGCTTTTCTTGGATGCCGGAATGGAGTAGTGTTCGGTGCAGTAGTTCGGCCTTGGAAGGCTGAGGTGATTGGCGCCCTCCTTTTTCAAGCCGAACAGACGGGTCAGCTGAGCATTGAGCCTGTCCTTCATCAGTGTCTTCGTTGACGTTTCGGCCACTGTCCCAGTATTCCATAAAAGTTCTGCGGCTGAGAAAAAGAAGTATTGAGAGACAGAAAAGAAAAATTGTCATTGATCTTTGATTCGTGTGTGTCATGGTCTGTTTTCTGCCGGTCACATGGAGGTCTCAAACGACCAGAGGCAGGGGAGAACATCTCTGGGTGTTACCGAGAGACAGCGCGTCATTTGCAGGGTAACAAGGGGGATAGAAATAATACCTCGAAGCATCAGTCTTGTTGGAGGGATGCAGATGGTGTGCGTTTTGGTGATGCAGCGCGGGAGATTTCAGAATCTTTGGCGACTGTAAAACGCCCACGACCGCCTTATTGGCCAGGCGTTGCTGACTGCTTGTTTCATCCAACGTCTGAATTGCCCTGTGCACAATACGAGTAACAAGAAGCCTGGCGCACGGTATCTCTGATGGCCACGGCGCTTGGTCAGGGCCACGGCATCCGCAGTCGACAGCCAAGGGGCTTCAGTACAACCACACTGGAATTGTGCTTCTGTTGATGTTGTAAGGTGTGTGTGAACGTAATAATCTGCAGAAAGACCCATCCTCTTCCCGCTGCCAGACGGCTTGACGGGTATTGCTCGCACTTGTTTGTAGCCGAACCACCTTCGAAGGCCCCAAGTGGAGAGGGAACGATGTTTACGGAGCGTCAGCATAGCGGTGATAGGATTGAAGGTATCGCCAGCACTGGGGATGCAGGAGATGGATTTGATGGATGGAAGCCGTGGGCGAACAAGCCTTTCCTGCATGACCATGCAAGAACTGGCTCCGAGTCCGAGACGAAATGCTATTGGAGGACGAGGAACAAGCGTTAAATGGAGTTGTGCTGGATATTTCTTTTACGAGTTGGAGGTGCTAGATGCCGAGCAGAGCAAGAAAGTGTTATTGGTGGAAAGCGAGAAGTTGATGCAGCTTAGTTGATGAGGATCACAGAGGAGCAGGGGTTGGTGAGAACGCATCGTGCGCATCCAAAGGCTTTGGCTTCCTTTGCTTTGAAAGCAAGATGCAACAGCGGACGCAGACGCAGACACTTTGAGATGATGCCCCACTAAGTTACAGGACGTGCTGGGCGCAGGCATAGGCGCAGTTTTCCATACCAGATGATGCCAGCATTACTCGTACGAGTAGCTGCTACTGCTCAGGCCACGACCTCTATTGGACCCCTTCTTGACTCGCCTGCTTTACCTGTCTTACGTTTCGGCGACAAAGAAAATAGTTACAACAACACCCGCCCTTCTCACGTCTCCGTTAGACACCCTCCTGCGTTTTCAATAAACACCACTCACCAACTACGCCATCCGTTCGCTGACGATACTTTCCTTTTCTCAAAACCATTCATGGTCCCTATGTAGACATCTGCTCGTCTCTGTCCACAATCACAAACTCTCGTTGCCCCTCGTCCGGGTCTCGTCCTCGCGTCGATCGTCGATCCCGCCTTTCTTTTCTTTCCTCGCTCGCTTTCGACAAAATATTGAAAGTTCAGAGATACTCTCCGGGGCTACCACATCTACTGCTTGCTAGCAAGAGATTTGGACCCATCAATGCGGAAGATGTCAACGTACTAGGGGACTTTTTGACTCCCGTCGTGGGTCAATAAGTCTCTGAGACCGCTGCCAGCCATCTCAAGCTCGCCTCCGCGGTCTGCCTGGATTCCGACTCTTAGCGGAGGGACACGAGCGGGAGTAATGGCAGAAGATGGCTCTTCATCGCAATACCTGGAGCCACCGACCATCACAGCCATCAAGAGCGATGCAGGCTTCGGAGGCGAAGTGACTCGCCATCTCATGGAGAGATCCTTCAGTCAAGACATTGAAGCAGGCACTCAAGACTTGAAAGAGGCAGCCGAGCAGACACGGAACATCATACTCGATCTTAGCTTAGATGGCCACGTACGATGGGTCAGCCCGTCCTGGACGGACGTGGTTGGCACGCAACTCGACGCTGTTAAAGGGCACAAGATCTCCGAGTTCATTTGCGACAATCCGGATGTCTTCGACACGGCTATAGAAGCTCTGAAGTCGAATGATTCCAAAAGCCTGTATATCAAGTTCGCTGTCAAGGTGGGCACGTCATCGGACATCGCGCGTATGCTGCCAACGGAAGATGGTCGGGAACCGAATGAGGACAATGTCGAAACCGATGAGTCAGGAAAAGCCACCCTTGAGCTGGAAGGGCAAGGCATTATGGTATATGACAGGTCATCTGGTGGAGAATCACACTCTATGTGGATGTTACAGCCCGCACAAGAGCCCTTACGCATCGAAATCGCGCTTCCACAAGCCTTGGTCGAAACGCTCGGTATTGGTGCTGAGATCCTGGCAAACTATCTCACCGAACTAGCAGAGTCTGGGGCTAACGACCCGGGAAATCATCCACCTCCTCTGCCCATTCTGTGTCGGGTTTGCGAGCGCTCAATCGTCCCCTGGTGGTTCGAGAAACACTCCGATCTCTGCGTGCAGGAACACCGCGCTGAGCTGGACGTCCAGATGATACAAGAAAATCTGTCCGAGCATCGCAACTCCATTGTCAAAGTTCTGGACGCCTTCGAAGCTCGTCAAGGACGCAGTTCTGGAGAGAGCTCTCCGGCTCCACCACCTGCGCCTGAATACAAAGGCTTGCCAATAGGTCCGTCACCCGTTCAGTCGTCAGCTGTCTCATCAGCCCCAGCCTCGCACACCGCGAGTCCGGTAAGATCCAGCAGTCCGTCTGCGGCAGGGCTAGGTCATGCTCGTGCTCGATCATTTGTGGTCCGTCGGCCCCTAGTACGTATTGTCGAGTTGGTTCTCGATCTCTGTGACACCGCCATGGAGATCAACGTGCCTTCCATCAAGGACAGTAAAAACAACACCGACGATGACTTCAGATCCCAGTCACCACAGTCCGAGTCCAGAATATCCCAAGTCATGCAATGGCAGGCTCCCATTAGCTTGGAGAATGAGCCTGGCTTGGCTGCCCTTAGTGCCGATACCGAAAAGCTGGCGCGTGCCAAGGTCGACGCTGTCCGTCGCCATCAGTATGTTCTCGAGTACTCAGAGCGCATTCGACAAGAATACATGGCCGAAGTCGATGCTTGTATCAATGAGGCCCTGATCAAAGCCGAACGGGCAGCCGCAGGAGAATCAATCTCTTCCAGCGAAAGTGACTCTGAAACAGAGCCTGCACTTGAGGGTATCATCGAGAGCCCCAGTGAAGATGACGAGCCTACGCCCGTGGCTACAGAGTCAGAACATGGTCGAACTGCGTCCTATGTGGGATTGCGCTCAATGGCGTCGGCCCTTCGAAATCCGAGAGACGTTGCGTACATTGCTATGAAAGACCAAAGACGCTCTTCGTCACAGGCAGTCTCGACGGGTTCAAGCAGTCCGATCGAATGTCCAACCCCCAAATCTCATAAGAGCAACCTCGTATCACAGCCGCAGCCACAGCCGGTTACAAACAGACGGTCAGTCTATATCGAAGATCCCAATGATAGCGACAGCAGTCTACCGTCCTCTTCTGTGTTGTCCAATAACTGGAGATCAGAATCTCCTGCGTCTATATCAGAACATGGCCGGTCCGCTCATTCGCGAGACCGAAAACGACGAAGTATGCACATTCATGGTCTCAATTCGGCTTCTCCCCACCGTCAGCAATCGCCTGGAAGGTACCCGCCGCCTCCATCATCGCCCTTACGCATGACGAAGGCTAGGATTTCTAGTGGTGAAACCGCTCAGTCACCTATTGTGTCTCCGTTATTGACAGCTGGCGAGTATATGCCCCCAGCTTCTGGCTCGTTGGTGCACAGGAGACATTCCTCAATGCATTCTTTCGACAAGACACCTTCTTCCCCTCGCCTGAACTCCATCAACCATCCCCAACAGCGTGCTCAGCCGCCCTCTATCAAAGACTTTGAGGTGATCAAACCCATCAGCAGAGGCGCCTTTGGTAGCGTATACCTGGCCAAGAAGAAGATTACTGGCGAATACTTTGCTATCAAAGTGCTGCGAAAGTCGGACATGGTTGCCAAAAATCAAGTCACCAATGTCAAAGCTGAACGCGCCATCATGATGTGGCAAGGCGAGAGTGACTTTGTGGCCAAGTTATACTGGACCTTTTCGAGCAAAGACTATCTGTACTTGGTTATGGAGTACCTCAATGGTGGTGACTGCGCTTCCCTTGTCAAGATCCTGGGCGGCCTAAGCGAAGACTGGGCCAAGAAGTATGTCGCAGAGGTGGTCCTCGGAGTTGAGCATCTGCACAGCCGAGGGATTGTCCATCGCGATCTGAAACCTGATAACCTCCTCATTGACACCAAAGGTCACCTGAAGCTTACCGACTTCGGTCTCTCTCGAATGGGTCTCATCGGTCGCCAAAAACGCGCTCTCAAGCAGCCCGATGAACCCGCTCCTGACCTACTGAAGCAAGGCCCATTCACACAGTCTGGATCTGGCTCCGGATCCAACCCTGGTTCAAGATCAGCATCTTTCGACTATGAAGGACCGCACTCACCTGCAACAACTCCTCTCATGACACCTGCTCTCGCCGGTGGTCTGGACCAGCCGTCCTACTTCAATTTGAATCGGGAGAGCTCACTTAGTAGGGAGCTATCCTTCAGTCGATCAGGACTACGTAGCGACAGTGGGAGCGGCCAAAGTTTTGATCTTCATCATCTCTTCAAAAAACTGGGCGTGCAAGAGGGCAGCGACGTGTCGCCTCTCGCGATTCCTCGAACGCATCCTCTAGAGGAAGAGTCCTACAGCGTGGGAAGTGCCTCGCCGGACCTCTTTCCTCTATCTCAGTCAATGAGTAATATTTCGCAACCTCCACCTCCGCCAGCCTCTTCTCAGGTACTCCCACCCCTGTTTGACAACGAGGAGAGTGGTCGGCGGTTCGTGGGCACTCCGGACTACTTAGCACCAGAAACCATCAACGGCACTGGTCAAGATGAAATGTGTGATTGGTGGGCACTTGGGTGTATCATGTTTGAGTTTCTTTATGGCTTTCCACCTTTCAACGCTGAGAGCACTGAAGAGGTATTTGACAACATCCTACACAGAAGAATCGCCTGGCCGGAGCACGATGAGCTTGAAGTCAGTCCCGAGGCGAAGGACCTCATCAACAAACTAATACAGTTGGAGCCTGCCGATCGTCTTGGAGCTAACAAAGACGAAAAATACCCATCTGGGGGAGCCGAAATCCAAGCTCATCCGTGGTTTGCCGACATCAACTGGGACAGTCTACTGGAGGATGAAGCTCAGTTCATTCCCAATCCAGAGCATCCCGAAGACACCGAGTACTTTGATGCTCGAGGAGCTACCCTATCATCATTCCCAGAAGAACTAGAAGACCAAGTGTCTCCGTCTGGCACCACTCCGAATGGAACAGAATATCCAAACCGTCCACATGACGCACTCTTCCGAGTCAGGTCTCAAGCAGCTTCGTCTAAACGAGGTCTGATGCCTCTTCATATTCCTCCTCACGTCGCTCGCGATTCTCGGAGTCGGAGACTAAGTGAGCCGGTTATTGCTGATGATT
This sequence comes from Vermiconidia calcicola, assembly GCA_035928285.1. Lineage (NCBI taxonomy): Eukaryota > Fungi > Ascomycota > Dothideomycetes > Mycosphaerellales > Extremaceae > Vermiconidia > Vermiconidia calcicola. Next base: position 619,216 of record JAXLQG010000008.1, read on the forward strand.
TTGGCAATTTCACCTTCAAGAATCTACCAGTCTTGGAGAGAGCAAACAAGGACATCGTGGACAAAATGAGGAAAGAGGCAATGCAAGCTCAAGCACGAGGGTATTCGCAATCGCAGGCCATCTCTGTGGCTAATAGCCCTGCACTGGGGTCTCCTGCTCCCTCTTTAGAGGGTAGTCCTATGATGCCCATGCCCGTGAAACGGGCTCTGTCCATCAGCAAGGGACACAGGCCAGGTTCGCCATCCAGCCTCGGCGGCACTTCTAACTCCTCACCTAGCAGGCCATCACAACCTTCTTCGCCACTGTTGGTACAATTCTCTGCAGCACAGCATCATGAACGAAGGAAGACTTCTGGATCATCACAAGGCAGCAGCTCTCTGAACCCCGGAAGCTTTTTTGACATACCTCATGATGCTTTCCGACACGGAGCCCAGGCTGCATCTTCGCCGATCAAAACGACTCGTTTGCCTACAGGGTCCCCAGCCAAAACCATGAACCCGCCTCAGCGGCAATCTAGTATTACCGGACGGACACGGTCGCAAACCGTTGGCTCACAGGACAGCGATGGACAAGCTGCGCGTGAGAGTTTCATTCCGGGCCACTATAAACGTAAAAGTCAATTGTTCGTCCGGGATATCAGCCCATCATCCTCGGATAATGAATCCGCGCAAGCGAAAGCATTGCTCAAGGTGCAACGCCGCAGGCAAAGTTCCAGGAGGTTGTCTCAGATCAATTTTCTGGAAGGCCCCGTCTACCGCCCGCTGGATGTCTTGATTTGTGAGGATCATCCGGTATCTCGCATGGTCATGGAAAGGCTACTGGAAAAGCTTCGCTGTCGAACTGTAACGGCGTCCAATGGTTCAGATGCTCTCCGCTTGGCAGTGAGCCAAATACAATTCGATATCATCTTCACGGAGTTCAAACTGCCGCTCATTAATGGGGTGGATGTTGCGCGAATGATTCGAGACACCAAGAGTGCCAACACTCACACACCAATCGTTTGCATTACGGGCTATCTCAAGGATCTGCCCGAAGTTCATCACTTCGATACTCTTATGCAGAAGCCACCAACTTCACAAAAGTTATCCGAGATGCTTTGCAAGTATTGCGCGTGGAAACCGCCATCGAAGGACTTCAAGCTTTCAGCTCCGCTCAACATTCCGCCCATCAGTACTCGAGTGGACCCTGCTCACATGCAAGACAGCCCAAGCTCAGTGGCTTCCAGCCTGGCGCCGACGATGCCGGAGTCATCGTACAAAGGATCCGCTCGAGAAGACTCCATTGGCAGTGGCGGGTTCTTCAGCGATATAGAATCCTTCAAGAGCGATGACATTCCTGTTATCGTGTCTCGAGCTGCTACTGATGAATGGGCCAGGGGCGGACTGGGCATTTCCGATGATATCGTTATCGGCCAAAAGCCGTACGTACAAAGCGGCTTCCCTCACCTCATCCATACCGAGTCTGCCCCTGCTAGCGCTCATGCCGAGGAGCCCCCTGGATACGGACTTCGCACTCCGCGCCGCCAGAAGTCTTCGGAAGCTGTCAAGCAGAAGCGCGATAGGTTGGAGAAGAATATGCAGAATCCTAGTGGAGCAGCCGAAGAGGGGGATGATGAGGACGAGGAACTCGGAGATGCACAAGTGCGCGCTCGGTCACCCCTTGGCAGAACTGCACGACCGACTTCGAAGCTTGGGATCGAAATGATGCGCACCAATAGTCGTGGAAGTGTGGTTTCCATGAACGACGACAGAGCCACGGAACCCGATATGTTAAGGAAATCCCTCGAGATCCTGGAGGAACAGATGGAGAACATGTTTATTACTGAGGAGCCATCTCAAGCTGCCGTGATCGCAAGTCAACCTCGCAAGAGCCTGGACAGGACCGGTTCCTTTCATTCTCATCCCGACCAAGATGTCGACCAGCGCATAAGCCATGGCCAACTCACACCACCCGTCATATTTCCTCAGAAGCCTGGAACTAAGGTGGCGGAGATCGAAACCGACGCAGATGTGACGCCGGTACCGGCGAAGACCATCGATATGGAGGACGAACCTACACCAAAACCAGCTAGAAGCCCACTCGGATCACATTCAACGCGTTCTTTGCGATGATCCGATTCATTCCTTTTTCTCTCATGTACACATGGCGACTTCTTCATTTCACAAAATTTGCTTGCACGACAGAATCCGAATTTCTTTTGTTTTTGCAAGGCGCTGGAGGCGAGACCACCACGGGTGTTACTGCTGGGGTATGCAAAAGTGCATCGGTGTATTTGATTACCAGGTGTTGATGGAGTGTGAAAGCATGCTTTGGTTCATGCTGGAAAGGAAGACACATGCTTACCAGGTTGGGATTTCTGCTCGTGCTGACGCTCTCGCTAGAAGGGACTTGCATTTCTCCGCTTCTATCAACGGATGTTTTGCGGCTTTCACTTCTATGTACATTCTTTGTTGGTGGAAGATTCGAAGCTTTCTCAAGCAGACTCAAGCGCATTCAAGAGTCACGTCAATTCGGCATCCACCGTCCATATCTGGGGCTGAAACTTGGAAGGATGGGTGATATTGAAAGTATCTGGCGCGGGTAGAGAGAATCTCCACAACCTAATAAACGAGCTACACGGCAGGAGAATGTTCAGATGCCTGATGATCCATATCTTGCAGATCGCGACAATGTCACCTTCCTTTTGTCATCACCGTTCGCCTCGTTGCATGATGCCATGTTCGTGGCGGGTGCATAGAAGAACCTCGCAGCACACGGGACAATGCATTATCAGTGAATTCATCCATACCACCATTGTGCAAATGAACTGGAGTCGAACGGGGAAAAAGCAGTGGCTGGTATGGTTGTCATGCTTGTATACCTACCTGGGTGTCTACCAGTATAAAATATGGACGACAGTCTGACCGTGGTGGGCTGGTACACAGAACAAGCACGTGTGTACCGGAGTAAACCAAGGTCAATGCTTAACTTTCCTGGTGGCTTGTGGTTGCGGTTCTTGTATTCCGGTGAGGGGACCGGCGTGGCAAATGGTTCGCTAAACGGCGAGGACGACAAGCAGGTAATGGTTGTCACCTGCCGTTACATGCCTAGGTAGCGTAAGACAGACTGCGTGGACTCTTCTAAAATAACAACGCTCGTGTGATCTGCACAGCGGAAACCCAGTTGAGGTACAAACCACAGCAGATAAGTGAGGAGCTTGCATATGGTCTTGTGATGATGCTCCCGGCTGATGCGGGCAGGCGAGGGCACACCATACGAGAGGCGCAAGCTTCAAGTCGCGCGACAATGTGATTCGTGGAAGAGGGTTGCGAGTAGTGTGTGCGGAGCGTGGCGGAGGAAGAGAAGGACCGGTGTGATATGCTGCAATACACGGGCGAGCCGGCGAGGTGTCGAATCTACGACCAGTACGAGTACCCGTAGATTCACCCTCCATGATGGAACAGTCTTGAGTTGTTCAGATGGTCGACATCATCATTATCATTACAGTCACTCACCCAGTGATGCGTGTTCATTCGAACCTGGAGTTGATAGGATCGTGGTTTTCTGGTTTGATCCTTCGTCTTCCGCCGATATGGGTTCCATGCCATCAATGCCTTGGGATAAGCCTTTTCTTAGCGGGGCGGGATGGCCTGAGTACCTAGCCTTAGTGGTCGTAGGCTTAACTAAAAGTACCTAGACTTGACTCGCAGCTTGAATCTACAGGCTGTTCCTGCTTTTCTCCCCGCCTGGTGCGCCTAAAACTCACCAGTAACTCGGCCTAGGCCAAAAGTCATTGACTCCTCCCGTGCATCGTACCAGCCTCTGCTTCTTCCACCTGCACTCCGATCTCCTCTTTCCTTCGACTCAGAGAGACTGCGCTCATCGCTATCCTTCACTCATCCCTCTTCGTTTCTTCACTTTCAATTCTCCTAAGGAAAAGGAAACCTCCCTTCAATTCCTCCGTCTCATCCTAACGAGCAAGTCGACCTATAGCGCAGTGCTACCCAACCAATCCTCTCCCGCGCCGTCCACGTCCCTGAATCAGGTTTCGATCCCTTGAAACATCCAGCGCACCGCACTTCGGCACCTTGAGGAATCCAGACTCACGCCTGAATCAACCCTAATTTCGCCCCCTGCTACTCTCCATCATCATCACTCTTGAACACATCAAGTCCTCGGCACATGTCTGTCGGATTGAGATTAGGAGACCAGAGCTGCCTCTGCGACTTTTAATGCTGCCGTCAGCGCCAATCCAGCCATCTTCGAGAAGTTCCTGATTACGAGCGCTTTCTTCGTAAGCTCTCAGCTAAGATGGCTACCTCGACATCGTCAATAGGATCCTCTCCGACCGCCTCACCTACAGGCAATCCGGGCAACAATGGAGGAAATGGACCTAGTTCGCCACTTCTCTTCTTCGTCGCTCTGGGCTTTGGCGTGGTCTTCACGAATCTATGGTGAGCCTGAAGAGGCATCTTACCCTCGTGTCATTATGAATTAATCGTTGGTGTCAGGATCATTGTCGGCGTCAAATACTGTTTCCGATATAACCAGCGGAATCGACAGCGCATGAATGGGGAAGATCCTGATGCAGTTGACCTCGGCGCCATGCCTCGCCAACATCGTCGCAGGCGCGAAAAGAAGCTCATGACAATGGACGAGGTCAATGAAAAATTCCCTCTGACAAAATACAAGACGTGGCGATCCAATCGAGCAGATGAAGGTCTACCCACTGCTGGAGGTATCAATACTGCCTCGAGGCCACCCAGTATACACAACCAGCCGCACGACTCAAAGGACAGCAGTGAAGCACCAGAATTGACTCAGACACACACCGTTTCCACTATCGCTGAAGAGGAACCGAGTCAAGCGCATGCTACGCCTGAGATTATCGGCGAGAAGAGTCGCCCTGACACTCGGCCAGCAACCCCGTCGCGGCCCAAGTCAGCGCAGTCGACGACACCCGATACTCCTATACAAAAGGTCACGTCTCACGATGAGGAAGATGAAGACGAACAGATCCAAAATGCCGTTCCCGCCGAACAACTGCCCGACCCTGGAGATGCCTGTGCTATTTGCCTGGATACCATCGAAGATGATGATGACATCCGCGGTCTACAATGCGGTCACGCCTTCCATGCGTCTTGCGTCGATCCTTGGCTGACATCAAGGCGTGCTTGCTGCCCTCTGTGCAAGGCCGATTACTATGTCCCCAAACCTCGACCCGAAGCTGCTAATGGCGAAGGCCTAAGCAGGGCTGGGACAAACCCAGATTTACAGCAACCTCCGACAGCATTCTCAATCATCGGTAGCGGTCGTGCTGGTAGAAGACCCGCTATGGTCCTTCCGGGACGGTTCATGAGCATTGTCTATCATGATCGTGATCGACATGGATTCCCGCTTGTGGTAAGAGCTGAGCGAAGAGGTCAGCAAGCTCAAACTCAACAGAGAGAAACAAATCGTGACAGCGAGGCACGACCTCAACCTCAAACTCCAAGCTGGAGACCGCGATTACCAGGTTTTCGCATACCCGGGCGTGGCCGGCCAGCTCAAACCCAAGACAATTCGGCAGCGCCGGATGTTCAGCCCACGCCTTCACAGCTTGAAGCTGGCAGGTAGTTGTTTTTTATCCCACAAGTGATGACGGACATGACATGATTATGAAATTACTTGTTGATGGGTCATCGGTTTCAAGAGCAAGCATTGAATTTTCTTTCCACCCAAGATTGGATAAAGGGCCTTTGAGGTCGAGTCTGCGCATGGCGTTGAACATGGTCGAGTTGGCCACTTAATGCACAATAGCGGATAGTATGGACTGGATCCTCAGGTGAAAATATCGTATCACACATGGCTACCTGTACGATATACTTGCAAATTCTGCCGTAAGGCATCGCAAAGAACTTGGATACCGATGGCAACCCTCTCCGTTGGCTGCATCCTGCTCTGCATGTATATCTCCCACTTCCTACGGAGCATGCGCTACCGATCTGGTTTCAGTCCACAGATCGATCCCTCTCGCCTCAGCTGTTATTATTGTTGTCATCAGCAAAGTCGACACCGTTCCGGCTCGATGGTGCAGTATCGGGTACTCGTGGGCATTCGTGTGAAGACGGGAGAAATTGTGGATTGGAGCCATACTCGAGTGTCACTTTCCATGATATCTGTTACCTCTGTAGAGTGATGTGACAAAGGTATACCTCTGCGTTTGATGGATGGCTCCTAATCACCCTAACATATCACCAGGACGCTTGCGAGTACGATGCTGGCCCAGGTATAAATACTCTCGTCTCCTGCCTCTCCCTCCTCCATCCAGTATATTACATCCATCATTTCGAAAGCAGAAGCAGGAGACATTTCAAACCATCCCCAGAGTCCAGACTGACAACAACTTACAGCTTTCACTGCCGTATCTGATACCAGATCCCTCCTATCCAGCATGTCAGGTCACGACCGAAATGGCTTACCTCGTGGCGACCGCGATGCCGACAACAGAGAAGGTCAAGGTCAACCTCAACCTCAACCTCAACCTCAACAAGCTCAACCTCAACCGCCGAACGCATTCCAAGGTCCAGGGAACAGACTTGGCGACCCTGACTTCGATCTCTTCCGGTATCTTCGGCCAGGACAAAGACCGGGACGTGGCAGGGGTCCACGTCGCGGCGCGAGAAGAAGAAGGAGAAGCCCCAGCACGGAGAGTTGCAGTACATGTCGCTCCGGCTACAGCTCGGAAGGGGGACGCGCGGAGTGGAGTGACAATGGCAGCAGTGACGGCGAGGGTGATGAGCCCTTGATGATCGTGGACATGCGTGACTTACAGCATTTTGGCATTGGAGCGCGGGGCGCTTACGGTGATGGTGATGTCGGTGACGGTGGACCAGGACGAGGACGAAGAGCAAGAGCGAGGGGCCCCGTTCGAGATATCTGGCAGCGTGCCTTTGCACCAAGAGGGCGCGACGGCAGGAGAAGACGTCGAGGCAGAGCAGGCAGAGCAGGCAGAGCGAGAGGAGAGAGTTGTTGTAGTACCTGTGGCCCTTCTGACAGTGACGAAGACAGTGACATCGACCGGCGTGAATATGGGGTCAGACCCGATCATCTCGGTGGTCGGAGACGGGGAGCTAGACAGGTACAGCCACGACAGGGAGCCGGAGACGCAGACGCAGACGGAGAGGGAAGGGTTGCTGAAGGAGGAGATTTGGAAGGTGTGCAGGCTGGAGTAGGACCAGCGGGTGACTGGGCCGATGGGCGGAGACGTGGTCCTGCAGAGCCTGGGCGGCGTAACCGTGGAGGGTTCGATATGGGCATGGGCATGGGCATGATGCGAAGAGGTTTTCCTGGCTTCGACATGGAGGTCGCGCTTGGTGTGCATGTCAGGATGCATATGCAGCGCGGTTGACTTGCCATGGAGGATTGTTGAGTACTTTGTACGGAGTAATCAGGGGCACGTCAGGGACAGCCGGTGTCAGGGATAAGTTACTACCCTTAAGGAGCGAATTGCTTTTGGGTGGAGCGCACGCGCGTGCGCGCTTGAGCTGGATGCTCCACCGTTCATCCCATACATAGCACGACCTCGACGACAATCACCGAGCCTGGAACGCCCACCACCCCATTGATCGATGAGCTGCTATGTCGATGGCAACACTTATTTAGCACGAATACCGAGACACCCTTTTTTCTTCTTGGCATCACTGCTACCGAGCTGGATATATGTATCGAAGACCCGGAGAGCATTGCTTGCTATGCATTGTCGACCTGAAGGGTCCGAGAACTCAGAGACGTGGTAAAATCTCTACGACTTACCACGGGATGAAGAAACCTTGGAAGGAGTTGAGCTCTACTATCTCGCTGGGACGTTTCTCAGTTGAACGCAACCACTGTAATTGAACCTCTTACTTTTTCTTTTTGGCCGTCGAGCTCAAGCATAGCATTCCTAAATACAAAGTCCTTTTCAAAACCTCTGCCACCACCAACCAACAACAAAAGCTCAACTTGAAAACACTTTCGTCAGTTGCGTGCAATTCCTGAAAACCTTGCAGCATGACGACAATCACATCATCCCGTGCCAAACAACCTGTCAAAGAACCAGCAGGCGAACAGCTCAATACTTCCAAAACGTCAACAGCTCAGGCAGACCCCTTTTCTCTGCCAGCCCTCTAACCATACCACCGGCCTCTCTGCATTTCTTGCAAAGACTCGTCCTGCGACTGCGTTATCATTTCCTTCCGCAAAATCCTGTTCCTGCACTTGACACCCGACCTGACAATTGACGACTTTCAAGCGTGCGCCACACCATATGTCCATATGTCCATTTTCCCTTTCTCCCAACCTCATTGCCCGAGTAGCAAAATTCTTCCGTTTTTTCTTCATCTTCTTCCCAATCCCTTATTCTCTTGTTCCATCCGGCGGTCGCCAAATGGCGAAATTTCTTTCAATCTTGTTTCCCATATTCCAAACTCAATGCCCGAAGTGGCATGCCCAATGCGTTCTATTTTTCGATCATAGCAGAAGACTCTCTAGTCCTCGTAAGTATAAGGTGGACCTGAACTCCGGTGAAGGTATGTGCCGGACTCTTTGTCAAATGGTTCACTGCTGCATAAAAGTCGTACGATGAAGAAAGCGCATGACATCGAGATGAAGACGCCAGACGCCAGTACCGCACAAAAATCAAACCTAGCTCTCATGCTGAAATTGAAGCCATATCCATGTCGTTTTCGTCGTTCGTCGCTGAAAGCACTTGCAAAAAAACTTCATTTGGAAATGTTCAGAATGTGGTGATGGGGTATCGTAATGGTGATGGTGTCTAGTGGTTCAGACGGTATTTGCCGTACGCAATTCCAGCATACATTATGAAGGCCGCAGTGACTGGAGCTTTCAGGCCAACAACGACGGAGGCGGTGGTGATGCCAGCGAGGACTTTGGTGAGACAGCGACTGACTGGGACGAAGGTAGGACTAGTTCGGACTGGTCCCTTGGTGAAATCAATGATGTGCTCCGGATTTTCGACTGTGATTTCGAAGTCCTTCTTGCAGGACTTTTCAACCGGCTTTTCGACAAGATCTTGGAATGAGTCGTCGCGGCTCTCCTCCACAACTTCTTTGCTGATATTTTCCAATGTCTTCTCGACAGTTGGCGTCACAAGAGATTCGGTCTCGACCTCAACTGTCACAGTACTGACTTCGTCATTAGCGGCTTCTGTACCACAAATGGCAACCTCCTCTGGGACGACTGCCTCAAATTTCTGGGCTTTTGGAGATTGGTCGTTTAGCAGAGTTGACTCGTCTTCAGTGGTGTTCTCAATCGGCACTGGGAACAATGTGGAAACAGCGTCTCGGTCAGGTGGAGCCTGATGAGGTGACCAAACAAAGACGTGGCCCAAAGTGTACTCCTCCGTACTGCTGGTAGTGGGAGGTTGGGTTTCTTGTGCAGCGATGGCTCTAGCAATCAAGGCTTCTTCCACTTGGTCGCATGGCCCCTCTTCCGTAATGATGATCAAGCTGTCGTCGGTCTCGTAACCGTCACCAACTTCGGAGACTGCGTTGTGCTCGACAATTGGGGTCTCTTCACCAATGTCATCGTCTTCGCTCAGCATCCAGTTCTCGGCAAGAGCTGCAGCAAGGTACTCAGAAGCATCTCCGGGGTCGAAAAGACTGTCCAAATCGGATGCATCATCTACCTGATGTTGGTCATTATTGCAACATACGTTGTAGTCAGGTATAGCGGCTTCGAGCTCAACTTCTCCAACATTCGGTGATGGTTGGTCAGCAGGAGAGGAGACGAACGCAAGATCTAGGGTACAGTCTGGCTCAGTGCTGTTAGGCAATGAGATCTGTCGAGGATCGGTTGCTGTCTCGCCCGGAGTGTCGATGGACCCTTTGGTTGCGCATTCAGTGGGTGTTTCGAATGAGACTTCAACCAGTGCTCCGATTTCAGGCTCGACAACGGTGTCATTTTGGGTATCAGGTGATGAATCGACGGCAACAACCTCTTCATCGCCGTTCGGTGGTGCATGGTCAGGAGAGAAAACAAAGACATGACCAAGGGTATAGCCAGAGTCGTTGTTGGTAAATGGAGAGGAGACCGGACTCTGGGTCGTGGCAACGGTTGCAGACTCGACAGATGGCTCAACTTCACCCTCGTCGAGGGTTTCCAAATTGATGTCCGATGCAGCCACAACATCAGGCTCCACGGAGGCTTCGATTTCGGTCTTGACTGCTACTTCTTCCTGAACAATCTCCTCGTCGCCATTGGGTGGAGCTTGATCGGGCGAGAACACAAACACATGACCGAGAGTGTATTCCTCGGTTCTGCCAGTGAACGCAGACGGAGCTGCGGTCTCAGTCGAAGATTGGAGGCTAGAGGGAGCAGAGGCATCGACCGTCATGTCAACAGGCACTTCATCGTCATTCTCGACTGGTTGTTCAGTTGCAACATCTTCATCTCCGTTGGGTGGAGCATGGTCTGGTGACCAGACGAAGACATGGCCTAGGGTGTACTCGTTGTTGTTGGTGGCGGTCTCAGTTGGTTCATGTTCACATGCTTGGACCTCGGTCTGCTGCAGATGATCTTCCTCGAGAGTTGCAGGCTTATCTGCGATTTGTCCTGATGTCTCAAGTTCAACCTCCTCCTCTTCGCTGATGTATTCGCTAAGGTATTCAGCAATGTCTCCTGCAATCGCCGATACCCCTCCAGCGTGTGTTTCGACCACATCCTCCTGGATCCAAGAAGTGGGCTCTTGAGGATTGGTCGAGGTGGAGCAGGCATCGATGGAGCTACCGCCTTTTGATGACTTTTCGTTCGAACCGAAGGTAAAGAGATTGGACAGGCTTCCTTGTGATGGGGCAAAGGTGATTTCACCACTTTCGTCGGAAACAATGGCGACCATAGGTTGCACCTGTTCGAGAAAGCTGGGACGTCTATTGACGCCTGTTGCAACGCTTGCCTCAGCAGGACTCGGGGCGGTCACCTGGTTGTTGAGCACTTCGAGACGGTCCTGGGGCGCTTCTTGATCACCAGCAACGTTACCTGGCAGTGCGAGCAAGTTATTTCCATTGACCGATGCAGTGCGAGCAGGAGATGTAGACATTGCTTGGTGTTGACCAACAACGTCTTCAACAGCGTGGATACGCAGAGGGCTCGAACCAATACGATGAGCATGATCTCGCACAAACATGTCTGGACGCTTGCAGGCAAGGTCGATCATGGATTTCAATTCGGTGCGCCAGTCCTGGACTTGCATGCGTGCTTGGTGATTCTTCGCACGCTCGCAGGCTTTCTCGACTTGTTTGAGATACTGAAGCAGTTTTTGCATGTTGGCCTCGAAGCTGTTCTTGCTCACAGTCTCCTTTATAGGCATGAGCGGCATCTTTTTGACTTTGCCCGGAAGGGTTGTCACAAGCTGTTCGGTCTGAGTACGGAAGCCCTCGATGTAGGGGACGAGGTCTGGGTTGTCCATGTTGATCGCGAAAGTCTGAACAATTCCGGAGTTACTGTGGTTGGTCAGCATGATAAGATGAACAGTATCGAGTCTGGAAGCTTACTTGGATGGTTATGAATCGTGGTAGACGTCTGCGGTTGATACTAGGGGCACTTGCAGATTGAGTAGGAAACATGTGGGAGGAAGGAATCAGGAAGAACGGGGGAAAGAAGATATACAGTATCAAAACAGCCGCCTTGACGCGTAGTTCACATCGGTGAATATGTACATGTTGGCAGTGCAACGCTGGCAGCGTCGTGAAGATATACACCATAGTGGTGCTGGTAGTAAGTGCATTATTCACGGGGAACACCTTCACAAATTGATAGTGAAGATGCCCTACCGACCAGGGCAGCCGTGTTCATTTTGAGAACTACCGTTTTGCCATGCAGTCATGCAGGGGAGGAGTGGCAGCGACTTGGGCGGAGAACGTAGGCGTGTTGTACAGTGAATATGGTGCATCGAGCGTGTAGATGCGTTTTGAGGCGCCATCAGCGCCATGTCTGGTGCAAGCTCAACACACTTCAGGAAGAAGATGATCGCAGTTGCATCCTCGAAGAAGGGCATGAGATGCCATCGAGCTTTGGCCAGCATTCCATTGACTGCCCCTGAATGCTCTTTGCATCCCATGGAATTGGTATGCAAATCGTAAGCTTTTCCTCGTGGTCAAGGCATCTTTCTACGTACCAGATATAGGATTTGATTTAGATCACCTCGTGGCTTGCTCCAAAACATCCTCCAATGTGACGTTTGACTGGAGCGACGACTAGGCGGAGTCAACAAACGGACTAAAGCAGTTGCTTTGACCTGACCGCTGAGGATAGAATAGAAAATAAAAATGTATACGAGGCAGCTGGTGCGGGAGTCTGTGGCTGTCGAGAGCAGGATCGATCGCACGATAGATCTAGAGTTAGCGTGAAAGTCCATGATCCTGCGTGGTCAGATGCTGTGGAATGCGATGACACGAGCGTAACATGCAATCGCAGCGAATCCCGCGAAATCATGACTCTTCGAGTCTTCGATCCCACTATACACAGTAAGCAACAGGGCAGCAAGCAGACATGGCCAATAGTCAGACAACAGAAACTTGATTTGAGCGGCCTCTGAGCCTCAGTTTGAACAACGAAACTGGTTCGCTGTTTTTATGTACATTCTAAGACAACACCTACATATCCTCCGATGCAACAGCACCTGTAATGATCTCCACCAATTCTCCCGTAATGACAGCTTGTCGAGTTCTGTTGTACAAGATGGTGTACTTTCCGATCATGTCGCCAGCGTTCTTGGAAGCGTTCTATCTTGGGTCAGCGTGCCGAATATATGGTGGGCTTGAGAATAACTCACATCCATGGCAGCCTGTCGGGCAGATTGCTCGCAAGCATGTCCCTCAGCAAGAGCCCAGTACAGGGAGTTGGCAAGAGAGTACTCGCGAAGATTAGCAAGGACTTCGTCGTCGATCTCGAAAGCTGCAAAGTTTGGTGACTGAGTAATAGCCTCCTCGGAGTATGCCTCGATGATGATTGGTTCGTAGGACGTTGCGTTGATGAACTTGTTGTAGAGGATTTTAATGCTGGCGTATTCCTCTGGAAGCGTGCAAAGTTGATCCGCAATAGCCTGAGCGTCAGCAAAGCTTGGGACGTCCTTTCCGACGCCTGCGAAACTCAAGACCACATTCCTGGCGTTGGAACGACTGAGTTGAGCCTTGCTCTTTTCACCGATGATGGCCAATTCCAGGTTTGAATCCGCTTCGAGCATTCGGCGGGCCGCACGTGTTAGCCCGGAATGAATACCACCACAGAGGCCTTTGTCGGAGCTTGCAACAACCAAAAGTGTCTTCTTCTCTTCCAATGGCTTTGTCTCGGCTTCTTCGAAAACTTTGTTGGACGTCTGACCGTAGGATCGGGAATCGCGCATGGCTTTTTGAGCCCGAGTGAGCTTTGTTGAAGCGACAATTTTCATGGTCTTTGTGATTTTTTCGATGTTGCGAATAGACTTGAGACGGCCTAAAGCAGAATCAGTATTAAGTGCCTCTATCACATCGCAATTTCCTACCCTCAATTTCTCGCAGGGTGGCGTAGCCTGCAGCTTGAGGCACGACCGTTCTACAAGTGAATTAGCATTCTGTACGTTCAAGGAAATCGTCGGCCGGCTATTGGAAAAGTCGCACGGGACTGACGGAAGCTCACCTGGCGAGTGCGGCATTGCCAGCGCCGAGGGCTGGTCTCACAGCTCGGGACAGCATCTCGAGTAAATTGACTGACCGAGAGGCCGTAATTGAGCAGTGTTGAAGAAGTGGAAGCTGAGAGAGGGGAGAGTCACTGATCGATTGAAGCTCCCCTTGGAAATGAGGTTCCCATGAGCTGTGTTCCGCAGGCGATGATCACGTGTGGGAGCTAACCCAGAATCTCCGAAAAAGAAAGGCCGCTTTACAGGTGTTTGTTCTAAGACCGATCTGGCGAAACCCTCATTTTTCGCTCTGTTATGGGTCGTGCAGTGCAGGTGGGCCGTTCGCCGCTGAAGCCTCTCTTGTTGAGACGACTGGCTTCTTCTACCTCTCCTCGGCCTGCCCATCTTTCTTCGCCCTTCTTTCTCTTCAACTGACTTCTCCGGCCATCCACCAGTTCATCAACGCCTTCGTAGAGCTTACCACCCTCCTCATCAACCTTGGAACCCGTCCTTTCCGCCCTTCTTATCCACTACCATTGCCGTCCGAGGCGCGTTTTGGAGGTCGGTCCGGTCCTTCGCGTTGAGGGCAACTCCTTCACCACCTCGACTGCTGGCCCATCGTTCCGTTCAGCCTAGGTTTACTCGTCAACTACACGGTCTTCCCTCATTTACGCGCACGATGGAATCGTCGGATGATGATATGCCCCTCGCAGGGACAAGAAAACCAAATGGAGGTATGGAGTCACTCGCCATTGATACTTCTGTCACTCGTTTAACTTTGCCTGTTTGCGCCACAAACCGATTTCCTATTCTTTTACTGACTCATCTCGTTGCAGTCACTTCACCGTTGTCCTCCGCAAAGATTCCCTCCAAGGTCGATGCTACAATGGATCGACAAAATCCTACGAACGGCGAAATTTTGCCCGGGATTTCTATGGCAAACGGTGACGTGAAGGTGGAGGACGCACCTATGACTGGTACCAATGGGAGTCTCACCAATGGTGCGCTTGCTAAGCGCAAGGCACGAGAAAGCAACACACGTCCGTCGTATGCGGAGGCAGAAAGTAGTGACGACGATCAGCCTCTGGTATGGACACCTTTCCCCCGAGCTACCAATGATCAGGAAGTGGGCTGACTTGCAAGCAGATCAAGAAGAGAAAGACCAACACAGCTGTAGAATCCGACTCGGACGACACCCCTCTCCTGGCGAAGGCAAAAGCGAACGGCAAAAGTGTGCAGAAACCGCCTCGTGCCAGTGCCGCTCAGATTGGCGAATCCTCCGACTCGGACATACCGCTAGGGAAGAAATTGGTGAAAGAGAAACAAAAGATAGAAAAGGCCGCAGAGAAAGAAGCCAAACAGATTCGCACTAAAGAACAGAAGAAAAAAGCTGATAAACCTACAAAGAAAGCTATCCCAGCTAAAAAGGTGAAAAAGGAGGAATCTTCAGACGATGACAAACCTCTAGCGAAGCGGGCTCCAGCCGCCACAACAAAGAAGGCCAAGTCCGAATCGTCCACACCCGCAAAAAAGCCGACTTCGAAGGCGAAAGCAGTCAAGAAGGAAGAAACCGTCGACCCCGAGGATGAGGAAGACGACGACGAAGATGTTAAGTGGTGGGAAGATCCAACCAAAGGTGATGGGACCAACAAGTGGGAGACTCTTGAGCACAATGGCGTTGTTTTCCCACCTCCCTACGAGCCGCTTCCTAAAAATGTCAAGCTGAAGTACGATGGCACTCCAGTCAATTTGCACCCCGAAGCCGAAGAGGTTGCCACGTTTTTCGGTTCAATGCTCAACTCTACACACAACGTGGAGAACCCGACCTTCCAGAAGAATTTCTTTGGAGACTTCACTGAGTACTTGAAGAAAACTGGTGGCGCTACAGATAAGGATGGCAACAAAGTTAGCATCAAAGAGTTTGCCAAACTAGATTTCAGAGCCATCTTTGAGCATTACGATGCACAAAGAGAGGCGAAGAAGGCATTGCCAGCTGCAGAAAAGAAGGCCATTAAAGCTGCGAAGGACGCTGCTGAAGCTCCTTATATGTACTGCATTTGGGATGGCAAAAAACAGAAAGTTGGCAACTTCCGAGTTGAGCCTCCCGGCCTGTTCCGTGGTCGAGGCGAGCACCCAAAGACAGGCAAAGTGAAGACGAGAGTCATGCCCGAGCAGATCACGATAAACATCGGGAAAGAAGCAACAGTGCCCGTGCCACCTGAAGGTCACAAATGGAAATCAGTCAAGCACGACAAAGAGGGTACTTGGCTTGCCATGTGGCAAGAGAACATCAACGGCAATTATAAATACGTCATGCTCGCCGCCAGCTCCGATGTCAAAGGGCAAAGCGATTACAAAAAGTTCGAAAAGGCTCGAGAGCTCAAGAAGCACATTGACCGGATCCGAAAGGATTACAGGAAGGATCTGAAATCGGAACTCATGGCTGATCGCCAAAAAGCCACTGCTATGTACCTCATTGATCAATTTGCTCTTCGTGCAGGTAATGAGAAGGGTGAAGATGAGGCCGAGACCGTGGGCTGTTGCTCTCTGAAGTACGAGCATATCACGCTGCGAGCCCCTTGCACTGTCATCTTTGACTTCCTGGGCAAAGACAGCATCCGATTTCACGAGGAATTCGAAGTCGATCCACAAGTTTTCAAAAACCTCAAGATCTTTAAGAAGGCACCGAAAAAGGAAGGTGACGATATTTTTGATCGTTTGACCACCACTCAGCTCAACAATCATCTCAAGAGCTACATGCCTGGTTTGACTGCCAAAGTCTTCCGTACCTACAATGCCTCCTTCACCATGTCTAAACTCTTGACCGAAATGAAGTCTGAAGGCACAATCCCGGAGAAGATAAAAGATTATAACGATGCCAACCGAAAAGTGGCCATCCTTTGCAACCACAAGAGAACCGTGGCAGCATCCCACGCCGGACAAATGGAGAAGCTTGGAGACAAATTGAAAGGTGTCAAGTATCAGCAATGGCGGATTAAGCAGATGATGCTCGACCTCGATCCAAAGATCAAAAAGAAGAAGGGCGCCGAGTATTTCGAGTTGACTGATGACTTGGATGAGGCTTGGATCCAGGAACACCAAACTTACCTGGTCGAAGAACAAAAGATCAAGATCACCAAGAAGTTCGAGAAGGAGAATGAAAAGCTCAAGGAAGAAGGTCAGAAGCAGATGAAGCATTCCGAGCTGGAAGAACGACTTCAAGCCGTCAAAGACCTGGAGAAGAAGTTCAAGAAAGAGAACAAAACGAAGAAGGTCGAGGCCGAAGGAAAGTCGCCTTCGATCGAAAAGCTAGAGGAGAATATCAAGAAGTTGGACGCGAGAATTGCCAACATGGAAATACAGGCAGAGGACCGGGAGAACAATAAAGAGGTGGCATTGGGAACCTCCAAGATCGTGAGTTGCTGGACTTGACTTCGATGTGCCGCGCAGCAGGTTGCTAACCTTTGTTCCCAGAACTACATTGACCCACGTTTGACTGTCGTCTTCAGCAAGAAATTCGACGTTCCGATCGAAAAATTCTTCTCTAAGACCTTGCGTGAGAAGTTCGAATGGGCTATCAAATCTGTGGATGAAAACTGGACTTTCTAGTCAACCTCTTGGGCAGACAATTCGTCGTCTCGATGGCTACTTGTTTCGAGTGGTCGTGGACGACGATCCAGCTTGACGCCTGAGGCTTTGGTTCAGCATTGGACAAGTCGTGGGTGTGACAAAATATCGAAAGACATCTCTCACAGTTGCTCCCTTCGCCACATACACTAGCCCTGTGCGGGCCATGCTCACCACAACACCCCAGCAAGGAGTCCACCTTGACTATCAGCTCTCAGTCCCGCACGGCCTCGCATTGTGGTGAGATTGGTCTGCTGCATCCGAGCTGTTGCCGTGCTCTCTCACAACAGGACGAGTGGATAACCGGTCCTTTGCACCCCTGAGTGCTGCTCTACGGCATGGCCGCGAATGTTGGACAGATACTAGCGGTCTACGTGACCTGGCCGTTGAGCTGATCCGATCCATCAAGAGCTGAGGGATATTCGTTGCGTCCCGATCTTCACTGCATATCACAAGCATAGCATAGCATAGTGTAGCATTTTTAGCCACATCAGAACGGTAGACAGACATAGCAGCTCAGCGCTAGAAATCAAAAGACGAAAACATTGCAAATCCACAAGCGAGTTCATATTTACTCATAGCTTGAGGAGAGAATGGTGGCGATGAACCATGTCGTCTTCCCATCGTGAGAATACCATATCTGTCCAACGAGATTGTTGTTGGACTTTCGCTACGACGTCTGAACTGAGGCAGGTCTCGCTTCATTGCAATGCTTCCAATTGCGACTGGTGGATGGGAGCTTGACCTCGCAATCGATTCGATTGGCACCATATAGCAAAATGCATCCCAACAACTGTGACAGCGGGCTATTTGCTCATTTGGCACCCTATATCAAAACCCATCCCAACAACTGTGACAGCGGGCTATTTGCTCATTTGGCACCCTATATCAAAACCCATCCCATCAACTGTGGCAGTCGGCTATTTGCTCGTTTGGCACTCCATATAAAATCCCTCTCTCCCATTAGGGGTGGCGCCCTATTAATACCTTCTTGCTGTTTACGTGCTATACGCTTGTTCGGTATCTAACGGTTCCATCCCTAAGTACTCTGACATCGAGCCTCAAATATCCGGACTGGTTTTACCTTCACCCCGTCAAGGATCCAGTAAGAAAGTATTAATCTCGTCCTAGGCTATAAGCACCACCTCAGATAGAGATCGGTCGAGGGTCTAGGTAGTCTTCGACCCTGCGCTACAGGCACCCTCCCCAGATACTGATACTACCGATACTGATAGTAATCCCAGTAATGAGTGGTCACCCTCAGCATATGTATGACCTTGGGCAATCTCGTCTCGTTCAGCCACCTTCCATGACGTTGTTGCTTATTAGGAGACTCCAGACACACCATCATTCCTCCTTCCACCTAACTCATGACAACCTCTAGAGAAACCTCTTGACTCCGGACTTCACATGTTGTAGACCCCGGGAGCCGGCATGCCCATCAGCCTCTCGCCCGCGCTAGGCATGAACATCGGAGCCTTGGTCCTCATCTCGGCACCCTTTGCGTTCTTCTCAACCTCACCGAACTCAAACTTCTTCTCAGGCAAGAGGTCGTAGATCGCCTTGGCGTACGTCGGACTGATGTTGTACTGCTGCGCCAGGTACAGCACCTGGATCTTTGTGTCGGTGACGTGGCCCAGCATGACGGCCGTGTTGCTGTGGAGATGCTGGCGCTGGGTGTCGTTCATGACTTGCTCGTACAACTTGCGCGGTTGGTCGTAGTCGCTGAGTTTGCCTTCGTGCCAGAAGTGCGATTTGCGCGAGACAATGTTGTCCGACACCTTGTATGGGGCGCCGGCGGTGTCGGGACGGAAGCGGGACATGGATTCGTAGCTGTTCGGCGCGTAGTCTGGGTTGCCACCGTGGTTGGCATCGATGCGCATTTGGCCGTCGAACATCAGGGACGACATGGAGCCCGACATGAACGGGCAATTTACTACCCAGGCATGGTTAGCAATACGACTTACATATTCATAGACCAGGTATGCGATAGTGCAAGGTTAATGACGATAACAGGCTGGGAGACACCCAGTGATAGCGACTCAGGAGCGTAGATGGACTCCTCAAAAACACACCCTGATATGAAGGGACCAGGGCGGAAGGTGCGAAATGAGATGCTTACCTGGGATCTGGTGGTAGTTCGTGCCGATCCGATGAAACTGTGCATCACGGTAGAAGAACATGCGGAACTGCAGAAGCGGGTCGGGGCTGTCCTCAATCCCTGGAACCATCGCACCAGGCGAGAAGGCAGCCTGATCGACATCTCTGTGATAATTCTCGGGATTCTTGGTGACGTGGAGTTTGCCGAACTCTTGGAGCTATACCACCACGAAGTAACAACGTCAGCACACGTCCAACTGCAGGGAGGACTACTACGACAGACCAGTCGTAGGGCCATCTGTCCAGGGACATGACAGTCCACGGCAAAGCCATATGCATCTGAGAGGAGGGGAACAAGGGCCAGAGAGATTAGCTAGAGACGTACCGGGAACTGATCCTTAGGCCAGACCTTCGTGATATCGAATGGATCGAAGCCCAATTTCTCCGGATCCGCATCCTCAGGTTCCATCACCTGCACGCAGGCTGTGTATGAGATGGGCTCGCCCTTCTCGATTGCATGCCAGAGTTCTTCCTTCGAGTAATCCGGGTTGATACCGGACATCTCGACGGCCTCTTGACGTGTGAACTGCTTCTGGCCGCCGTCCGCAAGGAAGTGGTACTTGATGTACACGAATTTGCCTTCTTTGTTGACCCTAAACGTGCCCGATTATTAGCATCCTTTCCTGTTCCTGCTCCTCTACCTCGTCCTCGTCCTTACGACCACGTATTTGGGGTTTGAGACGTACCATTTGAATGTATGACAACCGTAACCGTGGTTGAACCGCCAGCCCTGGGGCGTACCGTGATCGCTGAAGAACATCATGCCAGCATGGTTTCTGTGAGAATTGCGTCAGTCACGAACCTCGCTCTTAACATGATTGATTGGACTTACCCCTCAGGCGTATGGGCCAAAAGGTCGAAGGTCGCATTGTAATCAAGGAGGAAATTGTCTGGTCGTCGTCCCTGACTTCGGATCACATCCGGACCTTGAATCGGGTCACGGCAGAAAAAGATGGGCTATATCAACCAAGTCAGTAAGAGGACTCTTGCCAGAATAGATCAGGCTCAAAGCGAGTTGGCGAGTGACTTACAAAGTTCAGCCCAACGATATCATAGTTGCCCTCGCCAGTGTAGAACTTGACCGCAAATCCACGCGGGTTTCTCGCCAGATCGGGGAACTCACGACCCAGAGTCACTGTTGAGTAACGGATGAAGATGGGTGTCTTGACACCAGAGCCGCGAAGGAAATGTGCCTAACTCTCTCATAAGTTGCCGCTTCCTGCTACACTTTGGGAAACTCACCTTGGTCAGATGCGACACATCCTTGGTGGTTTCGAAATATCCAAACGCACCACTACCGCCTGTTGGTCTCTTCGTCAGCCCAATTCAGCTCTGTCATTGACTCCATCATATGTCTGCGTTCGCCTAAGATTGGTACTTACAAGGATGTACCATTCTCTCCAGCAGTTTATGCCGATTGAATGCCTGCTGCTTCTGAAATAGGAAGACATCGCTGGCCACCGGGATACCGCCGACGGTCCTGCTGTGCGTGGGGTCTGGCCACGGGATGCCATCGTTGTTCGTATGATACGGCGCGTCGTCGACACGTCCTCCCTGAGAGGAAACACCCGTGATCTTCGCGGCCGTGACGGCTGGACCCTCGTTGAGACCTTGGAACACACTAGCCCGCTGCATGGGACGAGGGTCGGCACCGGCAGCGCCGGCCATTTCCTGGACTGCTTGGATTGGATGGGCCATTTTGCTGGTCATGAATAGCACTTCTTCAACCTAGACAAGAAGCTTTTTGATGGACGGTGAGAAGAAAATAGCAAGAATAGACGGGGAATGTTCACCGATTTGGACCTTCCTGAGGTACGGATGACAGACAGGCAGGACCTGAGTGGGAGAGAGAGAATGCGTCCCTGATATGTATGTGCAATTACCATTGCCTGGTAGGCTGGTTCGTTCAACCCACACCCGCAACAGATGAGGACGGTGATGTAATGTTCATGCGAGTCGTCCCTCGCGCAACTTGAGTCCGGACGTTTGAAACGGCAAGCGCGTGAAGGATTGGGCATTACCTTGGACTCTCTTCACTACACACAGTACTAGTATGCAGATATGGCAAGTAGCTTCTCCACAACAGAAGCACTTCGGCAGGATCATGCTTCCGGACGGTCATATTGGACGGGCGGGGTTACCTGATCAGGCCAGACCATGCTGAAGAAGGAATGGCATGAAGGGGATGAAGCTGTCATCAAATCTGAATTCATGACGGAGAGCCGGAGATGCGAACCGCGGGTGAATCTCCCGACCTGCGGAATGGCCAGTGCTACTTTACCAGGTAGGTAGCAAGAAACTGCATCTCACCATTGGAGCGGAAGTCATGCAGAAATGCTATCACAGTAGTATCTCTTACACCGCAAGATCAGGAGTTGAAATCCGTCACAACGTCGTCGATTGATGGATGATGTGAAAAGAAAGTGAAGCAAGTCATCATCCGTCCTATCAAATCCAGTCTTGGCAGTCAATGAGCTCAGCCTCGTCTTTGCCGGCTGCACCGGGCCGTGCGAATAGTATATCGAGGATAAGCACAAGCATAGCACCATGTACCTAGCCGCAAGAACCTGGTAAAGAGTTGCAGAGTTGCAGGGTATTACAAGACTTGATTTCAAAGGCATAGTCAGAAGATAAAAAGTCAGCAAAACAACGGCCATCTCAAGCCCCATCTGTACAAAGAATCCATCTGAAGCACTCTACGGCAGCGGTCTCTCCTCCTTCGACCGCTCCACTTCCACTCCCTCTAAGGCAGACGAACACTCTCCGAGTGTCGTGTGTCAAAGGTGCGAAGTCCTGCCTCTGCCATCTCCGCCGCAGTTCTAATCCTTTCTCCCGTGCTTCTAGTCAGACAATCCATTCCTCGTCCTGACCTTGTCCGATGCTTCGGGTCCTAGCCTCAGGCTTTCCCCATGAGACCGTTGTCATCACTCATAACCGAAAAGAGAAAGCCCAATTTCGAAATAAGTATGCATAGTCATGAGGCCCAACTGCACCTGGCAGGGGGCCCGTGTGTTAGGCTACCTAACCAAGCCCCGGGTATCTTGCCTCTGTTGTTCTGCACGGATCCCTAAACCCCTTCGTCTCAATGTAGCTGTTCGTTCAACCAGGACTCAAACACAGTTGAATTCGACAACAAAAGGAAATTCGTCAGCCGTGAAACGATCGTAGAGGAGATGCTGGTGGAGATGTAGTACTGATGCAAAGAGTGTCCAGTCGATGAAATGTTGTTGTGCAAACGAAATGTGCGCGTGCACTAGTAGTGTCTGTTGTCTGCCGTATGCCCGCCTGCTCTGAACAAGTATCAAACTTCCTCCTGTTCCCCGCTGGGCCTGCCTACCATTCGCTCTTTTCTTCACGGTGAGGTGATTAACAATCTAGATCTCTGATGGAGGTGCGAAAGTCGGTCATCTTAGGAAATGACCAATCCAGTTATGCCCAGGAGGCTCGACGTCGGTAGTGGATGCCACTGCTCCGCTCGTCTCCTCGTCATAAATTTTCCGGCGTTGGCACCTGTCCAGGACTTTATCGCAAGTGCAAAAGAAGAAAAAATACAGTACTCGCGCTGAAAACACTTGCAATCTGGAATGACAGTTGAAAAGGTATTGTGCTGAGGATGTGAAAGATGAGTGCTGATAATTTCGATTTTAGGCCAATGGTCGAGTTGACTGGCCGCCATTTCCGAGGGGAAGTCGATGTTTTAAGGAAAGGAGGTCGACTGGCTGATATGACAATGTTTGACGTGTCCTGGCGCGAGCCCATATCTCTCTGAAGATTCGTTGTCGATAAAGAAAGGAAAGTGAGAAGATTATCCCGGCAAGACCAGCAAGCTGTGAATCGAGAAGACCTCCCATGGTGAATTGACCGTGTGTCCTTCCGCAACCAAGTCAACGCTTGCTAATATGACAACCCCAATATGCCCGACGAAGCAGGAGAACAAAGGAAAAGGGCTACAGATCTCGGAGAAATGAGACCTAGCCCAGATCTTCCTCACCATCATCATCATCTTCTTCCTCTGCGCTCTCGCTGGCGACCTTGGACTTTTTGAGGGGGGTGTCATTGTCGTCAGATCCCGCTTTTCTCTTGCTCCCAGAGCTGGCAGGCTTGGTCTCCTTGGTGGCTGGTGTGCCGTTCGGGCCGATTTCACCCTTCTCCAGGGCGGCGACTTCGTCAGCAGTCAAGAATCGGCCACCCGGTCCACGAGGTCGTCGCATGGCATGATTGTGTCTCGACTCGTGGAGATAGGGTTTGCGGCCTTTGGAGGTAAGACGGAGCTGCTCTTCGAGTTTTTGCCGAGCAACGCGTCGCTTGAGGATACGATGGAATTGTTTGGCGTTGACGTATAGAGGAGACTCTTCAGCTCCACCTGCGACGATCTCTTCGGCTGGTGCTTGGACAGGTTGTTGAGGAGGGGCCATAGGAGGCACGGATTGCCTGGGCATGTTGTGGCCCATAGCCGGTTGGGAGACTTGGCCATGAGGACTCGTAATATGCTGGCTCATCCGTCTCTGTCCACCCATTTGGGTCGTTTGAGGCATGGTTACGCCAGAAGCTAGCGGTGGCATTTGTCCTGTCTTGATATTAGCATGTATATCTCTTCCTCATTGCGTGTCTACTAACCTGATGCCGCTGCTGTTGCCATCGCAGCAGCTTGGGTGGGTGATATCCCATATCCCTGAGTCATCCCTGTGCCCATGCCATATTGTGTATATCCCATAGATTGATGGGGACCAGCGGACGATTGAGGTTGATAATGGTTCTGGGTTTGCGACGGCAGGATAGGAGAAGCTTGATTGGGATTGTGCTGTTGCATATGCGACGGGGGACCGGAAGGAGATTGGAGGGCTCCGGGACCAGCACTCTGAGGCGATGTCTGATATGCGCCTTGCAGGTGTGGATGTTGAGTATGCTGCTGATATTGTGGAGGATACTCCATCGTGAATGCGCGTTGAAAAGAAGCTGAAGTTACTCGCTCTGTTCTAGACGCACGGCTGCGGTATGAGAAGGTTGCGGCCCGTAAAGTTGACTTGTCGGTCGCCCTTACTGTCGCGCGTATGGCAGAGACGCAGGACTCCGAAGGCTAAGCGTGACGGATCAGACGAACGGGGCGTAACGTGATAGCTGGAACGCGCTCTGGGGGTTGCTGTGCCTTGGAAAGCAGCAGAATGGCACCTAGGCTCTCTGATAGGAGGGTCTAAGAGCGGTAGGATGGAGCCTGGTCCCTTGCGTTAGCAGCTAGCGCAGTATTCGACGGTCACTGGACCACCAAGGAAAGCCCCAATACTCACGTTGATGGCTAGACAAGCAGATTATGCAACGACTGCTTGAGAAAGACGAAAATTTGACCACCCTCTCCACTATATCGACGAAGACTGAGTCGACAAATGAGGCGAAACTGGTTCAGGTTGTTTACCAGCCGTCATAAGCCGGTCGAATTCGCCTCGCTTTGGGCTCCTTTGCAGCGAGCAAAGCTGGGGTTGCGTAGCGCTGCGCTTGATGATGTGTTGTCACTTCTGCTCCGTGCGGGCAGTGCGAAGCAGAGTGTGGCGCGGGATGTAGATGCCTGAGCCGTAGATATCCCGCTCGATCTTGTTCCAGCTCTTGCTAGGGACTTGCGCCCTCGAGACTGATGTTCGATACCGTGATGTTGTACTGGCGTTTTCTGGCAGAGTCTCGCTTTCCAGAAGCTTATTGCGCGCGCAGCTGGATTGGATTGACTGACTTGTGGCGGCGAAGAGGAATGATTCGAGGGCGGAAAGGAAGGTAAGCTGCGATTCGGCTGCTCAACTACGTAACAGCGCAGAATGAATCAGTATTGGCCGTCAATAGGGCAGCGGTGATAGCAGAAGCAGTTATTGGAGGAGGAGGTTGAGTGGGAATGAATAGGTGGTGGTAATTGGAGGCGCATGCATTGATGTGTTGGCAGTCATGCAACTCACCTCTAGTCCGTGTCCCACAAGGAAGCTGGGCTGGGATCTATTCTTGTACAGCAAACTTTCTGGTTCTGTTCTTTTGGACGACGTCAGATGCCTTTTGAGGCTTGTCGCACCTTCTGCCCGGGTCTGCAACAAAGTTGTCGGAGCTGATCTACAGATCGCACCAAGTCGCAAAGTGTTTTTCTGCGACCACGGTGACGCTGCAGTACCAACGCGCGCGCCAATGCAGTATTAAGAAGGTTGCTACTGCACGTCGCGAAGAATATTTGATGCGACAGTGATGTGAAATAGGATTGCGTGGTGGTTGGAAGCGCTGTTCAGTCGGGCGACTCCGGGAAAAGCTGGAGTTTGGCGTTTGATGATGTGGTGGGAGATGGTGAAGTGTGATTGCTAGCGGTGAGCAGCGGGAGAATTGCCGCGGATGGTGGGCTGCAGTGCTGGCAGACGGCAGGTCAGGGCTGGGCTGGGATCAGATCACAGCGAGCACGCCGCTTTGCCTGCTTGGGCTGATCCGAGCTGATGAGATCACAGCGACGCGCGCAAGCCCAAAAAGCTCAGGGTCTCGTTGGGTTTTTGGAGCTTCACGACGTCGATATACAGGCGAGGCTCTGCTGTTCTGGCGTTGTAAATGGTTGCCGTCGATGATAGGTTGTGCTTGTTTACCAGGAACGTGGATCTGAAGCAGCTGCAGTCGAATCAAGTTGTGCGAGAAGATCGAGTGAGATGATTCGGCGGCGAACTTGGGTGAGGCTTGGAGCCTGGTCACTGGTCGGCCCTGTTCGCAATATTCGAGTTTGCGCCGAGAAAGGGCCCACGTGAACGAGACGGGCTCTTACGAGTATGGTTGTTGATGTGCCTTGCGAGTGCTGAGTGGGTGATAGAATAGAGAGGTGATTGGGTAGACAAGGAAAACAGGTTGAAACGCTGGGCGATTGGGCGAAGACAGAAAGGTGAAAGAAGAGAGGAAGAATGAGTGGGCAGTGGGCGGATGGACAAATAGAAGAAGAGTTTGGGCAGCGTGATCTGACCGTTCCCTCTGTCGGGCACGGGCTGAGCGAGCAAGAGAACCAGCCGAAAATGACGAGCAGCAACAGGCCAAGGCACGCAAGGGTGATGGATGCCACCTGTTGGACGCCAGGCAGAAAGAAGAAACGACCGCTTTTCCTTGGGTCATTCGACAGCAAAAGCGGAGCAGATTTTTCTCGCTTGTGGACGGCTCTTTTTCCACCTTCAGGCGTGTGTTGTGTTGTGTGGGCGGGCACTGCGGGCTCGCCTCTTTGCTCTGTTGTTTGCTCTGTCGGCAACTGCAACCAACCACCTTTTTGCCTCGTGACCTTTCCTGTCTAAACCTGTTTGGTCACTGACTAATCTGCTAGTCTACGCTACACATCCTCGACATTTGGGACGCGTTCTCAACATTCAGCTTGGGTGAGGGAGACACACGTGGACAGACCGTGAATCAGCCTACAGGCCAGTCCAGACGAGACCATGGTAATCCTATGTGGTGTCACGCACAATAGAATGAGAGTATCACAATTCGAGTACGTCCATTGCAATCTGGGAAGGCATTTGGCACCAATATTGAAAGTGCACGTGATACGCGTACTTGTTCTTTGCCGTGCAGGGTTTCGAGGTCCTGATCTTCAGCTATCCCGTACGACGCCTCATACAACAGAGTAACCTGACCACTCTGACCTAGGCAGTCTTGCTTTCCGCGTCGCTCCGGCCGAGGGAAGGGACCTCAACGAAAGTACTTTTCTCCTCCTCCATGGTGCTGTGTAACTCATACGTTGCAATTGATGCCTCGGATGTAGGACACGGTAAGCGTCGAGGTAGCAGTGCACACTCCGACTCCGTTGCAGTGCCATCCTTAAGCGAAGCCCTGCGACTCGAGATGACGCACCCCCCACAGCCACTCGCACCCCATCCTTTACCATGGTACGGATACTCTCCAACAGGCTAACGGCTCCCATACGGCTTGATCTTCAGATGCGCGCGTCCTGGTTCCTCGCTTCTGCAGAACGGACCACCGCCTCATCACAACTGGACGAGTGCTGGAAGCCAGCCACTGGACGACCCCCTGCGCTTGTCCAATCCTGAATCAATGCTTGCTCTATACCAATAAAAACTCACAGCACCAAGAAAAGCCAGCCTACCTGCTGCCTATTTCCCAATGTGCTGCCAATAAAAATGCCAAACAGCCTCATTTTGGCCGTTCAATTCTGCCATTCGTCGACAAGCTGAAAAGAATGAGACAGTCTGCAGATCGACTTTCCGTGTCAGGCTGTCGTCGTATGCAAAAACGCCTGCGGCGAGTCGGGGCGCCTAGGGAAAAGTACAGCTGTCACATGCCGGGGCGTGTTATTGAATTCAATTCCGCAGGCTGCTTGCTACTCGTAGTTCCTCCGTGCAGGAGCATAAGACGCGCTCGTAGCTTGCGGACGTTGGCCATGCTGCACATCGTGCGAAAAGGAGTTTCTCCGCTCGTAGCATTAATCGCTCAGAACCATCCTCAGCATAGCCAGGAAAGGGTCCTTCATTTTAAGCACTTCTGCGACATCAGGCTTGACTGGCTCGCCGGCACTGCGCCGTAGCCGGTCCTGTGCCTTTTTCCGTCTGCGTCGCTCGGCTTGGATCGGATCCAGATCATCTTCCATGTCTTCATCCTCGCTGTCTTCATCATCTTCCTCGTCGGATATCCTGAGATCCATGAGATCTGCCTGGAAATCGGTCAGCTTGGCATTCCACCACCACACATTACGTATCTTACCTCATGTAGACCAAAGTCGCTGCTTCTGAACGATGACATCCCAGGAGCACCTTCAGCAGGACTGGTGCCTTCGGCGGCCATCTTTTGCCTCGTCTTGTCACTGTGCCATTGCTTTCGAGCCTCCTGCCATTTGATCAAAGCATTGATCTCCATGATGCAGAGTTCTTTATCAACCACGCTCATGTCCAGTGCACCCTGGAAGATAGCGTTCATGTCTAATTTACCCCCCTTCGGTCCTTTCCTCAAGAACTCCAGAATGTCTTCAATCCATCCCATCAGTGCGGTGAAAAGGCCGTTGTCATGGCAGTGCACTTCGTGGATGAACTTGTAAAGATTATGCTCATGCCGCGCACACAGGTCAATGAACATTTGGACTGTTTGGTTGGGATCAGCAGAAACATCCTGCCGCTGCGCAATCTCCACAGTCTTGATAACATCGTCCGCAAATTGTGCGAAATCCGTGATGCTGCTGTACACGTTGGCAGACTTGTATACTCGAATTAAAGGTTCATAGAAGATGGTGAACAAGTCCCGGAAGAGTTGCAGCGTCGTGGGCTCCTCAATCATGGCAGCCATCATAGCTTTGTCCCGTTGTCGGGTCATCAGTTTCAGCAGTTGCTTCAGCTGAGAGAACATGTCGGCTCCTTGCCTGAGTTCTTCATCGTCATTTTCGACCGCACTATTCCAGGCAACCCACGCATTGTACACTCGCTGGATCTGTTGCGGTGTCAACTCAGGCTTGAATTCTTCCGATCGCAGGATGGCCACCACGAGATCGATATTTTCGCTTTGAGCCTCTTCTCGCACCATGTCTTTGATCTCCTCCGGGCTGTCCACAAACGCTTTGAGTTTGTTAGTTAGTATCGGGTCTGCGACCTTGGCGACCAGGTCATCGATGGACTTTTGGAACTGCCGTATGCCATCCGAGAGTGCTTGTGCAAAGATGCGTTGCAACAGCGACTTCGTCCCGAATGGCTGCGCCAGGAACAGGTCCAGAACTCCTGACATCACAGCAGCAGGATTTGCTATCCGTATCACGTTCTTCAACACAGTATACGGTACCAAAGAATGTATGCGCTTCGCCTGTGCAAAAAGCTCGGGTGAGTTGTCTTCGGCAAGGAACAGGTGGTAGATGGTGGCTGCCACCTCTATCCTCAACCACTCTGCAAATTTCCTGTACTCGGGACTGAGTTCTTCAAGTTTCGCTTTGTGCCGAATCTCGGAAAACAGCTTGGTGAGGCCGTTACTCTCCACAATGTCTCTCCGGAACTTCTCCATGTATGTATCAAGCTCCGCCGCTCGTTTTCGGGCAATTTCGTAGAATTGTCTTTGCTCTTCCAATCGTCTTGCGTCCATCTCTTTGCGCCTGTCCACGTCGTCAAGCTCTTCCTCGTTTAAAGTAACAGGCTGGGAACCGAAGAACTCGGCTATTGACTTGGATTCGGCGACTTGAGGATTCTGAAGTATAGTCCTGAGAAATGCCCTCAGCGAGACTCGCTGATCTTCACGGTGCAATCTCATGGGTTGCGGGCTGGGTTCTCGCGACAAGCTGGGTCGAGGCGACGTACGATTCCTGGGTGATCCCGAGCCGGCGCCAGTACCCAGACTCAAAGAAGACTTGAATCGACGATGCTTGGGCGTGAAGCTCCTGCTTGCGTCTTCTGCAACAGATGCCTGTGTGGAGGCGGACGATATAGATGAGCCATCGTCATCTCCTCCTGGCATCATTGAAGATAGGGTCGAGCTTTTGTTCTTCCTCGGTAACGGTGGGAGTACCTTCCCTGGCATTTCCCTGCGCAAGTTTTTGTGCAGTTTGGCGAAGTCTCCGTATCTCCTCCCAACGTATATCTCAGGCTGCTCCACTCGCTTGACACGAATTAAGAATTCTGCGTGCTGGTGGTAGCGAACTCTTCGCTTCACCGATGTGATTCGGACGGCGGCGACATTGACATCCCAGCCGTTGATATAGTTCCCTTCAGGTTGGTTCACCACGAGACCCTGCTCATTCGCTCCTGTGTCAACAACCTCCATCTCCGCGAAACGTATTCTTTCCTCGTAGCCAGAAGCTGTGGGTATACCAGAGACCATCATCAGTTCGACAAGCTTCTCGGATTTTTTTGCTAGCTTCCTCCTCTTGGTCTCTTCCAGTCTATCCTCTGACGAGGAGATGTATTTGCTTGCGAAGGACTCGAGGAATACTTGTAACTTGTCTTGCCAGAATTCTTTCTCTTTAGCTTGATTGAGGAAGGGGAACTTTCGGACGTGGTTGACGAAGATGTAGCGTAGTATGGGCAGTTCCGAGTCGACAGGAGAGACTTCACCATATTCTGACCGGAAGGGTGCACCGAAGCGCTGTAGAGCCGTCGGAGTATTGAGTTCCTGAATCTCATCGTGGACTTGTCTTGCAATCAGTTCTCTCTTGAGATAATGTTCTTGCTTGCCCGTTAATAACTGCCCTGCAGGAGGTAACGACTCTCGAGTGGACTGTGCCCGCTCGATATTGATGCTGGGGATTTTGACGTTTCCATTTGCCTCGGGCGCAGTCTCGAATCTCTCGAGGTTCTGCTCTTGCGTCGCCATACTGAAGCGTGGCAGAAGACGAGGAGTGGAAGAGCAGATCAGGATGTCATCAAAAGGCCGAACCGGGCGCAGACTTGACGTGGACGGAAACTATATGGTCATGCAGCAGTTACGCGGCCCAAGTGAACGAATGACGAAGAACGCGGCAAACACCCGTGTGATGGGTCAAATGAGAATTCCCAGGCAGTCTGCAGCAGGGATTAAGATGATTGTAGCAAAACAAACGACTGTCATGATCTGTCCAGCCACAAGAAGTCAAGAACATGGAATATTGGCGGTCGTTGATTGACGCAGGATGACTGCGTCATGGGGCTGAATGCCTGCGAAAGGCACCTGATTTGGCCAATGCCCGCTATTAGGCGTCACTAGTAGGTAACTTAGCCAGGTCACTCCAGTCCACCCAGTCTTAACGGCGAGACGGTTATTCGAATAACTACGGGGCATGATGGGGGCTTGGGGTTATTCGGCTGTGAATCAAGTGGCTGATACGAATATATGGATGGCGGGTGACGAGGATTTGCCTTGGAAGAATCTTGGTATTTTTGTCTTGACCATACTCCGTAGCCTTGCAAGATACGGCTCGACGGAACCCATCTATCCAGATATTCTTCCAGCGGGAATCAATACCTCATGTCTTCAACCTGAATACTCTGCCGCTTCTCCGGCCAGCAGCTTCGGCCTCCGTTCCTCCCGTAGGTTGCACAGGCTCACAACCACAAGCAGCAATTCTTCTGTCTCAAACCACGTACAACAACTTCTTCCCACTGACTTTATCGTGTCTGAGCAGATCGAGTCCTTCGAGGACATGCTCGAGTCCTTTCTCCACCTGGGGTGGATGGACCTTCAGTTGCCCTTTCTGCAGGATGGGCTCAACATCGACCATCCATTTTTTCATAAATTCAAAGTCACCCGTGTTGTCTGGCAGATCCCAACTCCACTTCTTCACAGGCTCTCCTGTGGCGGTATAGCCCAATGAAAACTTGCACGCGACATCGTCCCGAGGTAATTGGACTTTCAGAATAGTCCCATAGATCCCTCCGGAAGCAATTGCATCGGCACAGATCTGAGCTGTAGGAGGTAGCGATATCGTATCCCAGACATACTTGAGGCTGTCGTTGGCGTATTCCCGGATTTTCTTCGCGCAATCCGGGTCGTTGTAATCGAAAGCCTCTGCTGCTCCTAACGATTTCACAAAATCGAAGTTCCGCGGAGAGCATGTGGCGATTGGTGTGTATCCAGCTCTTTGACCTGGTTAGCTCCATTCATCGCCTTTTAGTCGCTGAATAAGTACTTACAGCTTCGCAAATTGGATGCCCAGACTTCCAGTCGCAGAGCTTCCGCCATATATGAGGATGACTTCTCCTTTGGTGCTCGGGTCACTGGGCAGTCTCAAGCCCATCTGCTGGAAAAGACCTTGTCCGCAGGTAACGATGCCCACGCCCAAAGTTGCAGCTTCTTCAAAAGACATGTTCTCCGGAATATGCATCTGAATATCGGCTTTGACTGCGATACGCTCCGCAAAAGCACCGTTTTCGGGTTGCAATCCATCCCCTCCGTGAGCAAATCCGCAAATACGATCGCCAACTTTCCAGGACTTCGAATAGCCCGTGCCAGTCTCTGCCACGACTCCAGCATAATCGCACCCAACAAGGCAGCCTTTGGTGTTGCTATAGTCGATATGCTTCCAGTCGGTCGGATTGAGTGCTACAGCTTTGACATCGACAAGTACATATCCCGGCCGAGCCTTGGGATAAGGACGATCGGTGACTAGCGAGGCCTTTCCAGGCTCGCCTTGCAGAACTATGGCCTTCATGATTGAGGTGCAGGTGTGCTTGATAGGACGTGAGACTTCTGGACAAATAGTTGTGGCAGATACGGGAGCAAGGCAGGCTTTGCGAACATACCTTATATATCTCCTGAAACGGAGTAATGTTAGCGGGGCATATTTAGCTTGGGCATCAGAACGTTTCAACACCAGCACTAAGGTACTTTATGTATGGCACCCGGCGAGTCGGGAAGCACTGGTCTGTACGTCACCATTGAGTCCTGCAGTTCTGATCGCTATGCTGACTAAAAGAAAGACGAATATCACCTGTTGTTTAGCAATATCCCACATCGTGGGATCCGACTCAGGCAGTATTGTTCGAAAGGTTGGATTCCGTCCGTGGACCGCACTCCTTGTGTCGTGCATCTACCACAACAAGCCGTGTTTGTGCAGTAAAGATTAGTAATAATCTGAAGAGCGGACCCTTGACACCGAGGCCTGAATCAATAGTTTCTGGTTCGCAGTCCCCGAGTCGGGCAAAGATAGGTCCGGTCCTGCTGTACTCGGCCCTTCTCTGCGGGCCTCCGGTTGTATGTCTTCGCGTACTATGAGTTCGTCAGAATTTAGGCTCTACCCTGTAGTCAGATAGAAGGATGGGCGGACATCTGCCAAAGGGCTCAAGGGTAGCGGGCACGCGGGCTAGAGAAGTCCAATCAGCATAAGCTGCCAGAAAGAGACTAGCGGCTTGTGGCGGCTAACTTCCCCATCTCGTCCATTTTCCTCCGCATCAAATCTTTTTTCACGAGTAGTACTGTGTATGGGCAGAGCCTCACCTTCACAAGTCGACCTCACCACATCGTCCCGCGCCCTTCTCCCTCCTGCCACACTCCCTCAACCAAAGCCATGGTCCGCAAACTCAAACACCACGAGTCCCGACTCCTCCGCAAAGTCGATCTCACAACCTATAAGTCCGACGGCCCCTCTCACCGCGAAGCCGCCGTCCGTCGCCGCTACCACCTCACCCACCCACTCGACTACAGCAAATACAATGCCCTGGCCGGCCGCCTGCGCCAAACTGCGCATCTCCTATCCAATCTCGACCCCAGCGACCCATACCGTGTCGAGACAGAGACCATCATGCTCGAGAAGCTGCACCACATCGGCCTCCTGAAACAGAACCGCGGCCAGGGCGCCGGCCTCAGCAGCGTCGAAAAGGACGTCACCGTCTCCGCGTTCTGTCGCCGGAGACTCGGTGTGCTCATGGTCCGGATCGGCATGGTCGAGCATGTCAGCACGGCGCACAAGTTCATTGAGCAAGGGCACGTTCGCGTCGGCACCGAAGTCGTGACGGACCCGGCGTTCCTGGTATCGCGGGGCATGGAAGATTTCGTGACGTGGGTTGACGCGAGTAAAGTCAAGAGACAGGTCCTACAGTATCGGGAGAAGTTGGATGATTTCGATTTGCTGTGAACGTGATGCGAGGAGAACATTGCTTTATGACATGGAAATGAAGGGACGAAACGAACGACGAATATCATCCATTATGCCAGAAAGCCACACGCCACCAGACGCGAGTCTATCACCCAAGGGCTCTTACCGGTGCAGTTGCGCAGCCTATCCGATTGGATTCCGTTGTCGATATGCAGAATGGCATTGACTACGACAGTCTCCCACTGCATCGAAGGACGACCTTCACTGACAGGCGAGGACACGTCGAAGCCGCACAGCGTGGTATTAGTGCAAGTAGACCTCCAAATCTACACTGATTTTATGCAGGCACAGTGCTGTGGTCTCTTCTGCACTCATCGAGGCCGAGATACAACCCAGCTCAAGACCTTACCGACCTGGAAGCCTGAGATGTCTTGAAATGAAGAGAACAACTAGTTGTCTGTCCAGCACAGCCAAGTCTATGCCATTGGTAGCGGCGCAGACGAAGAGTTGGGCAACCATAGGAAGGACAGGAGCATACCAAATTATTGATTTCGAGGCGCATCCCCCGCTTCAACAACAACTCCGGGTTGAATTTACATGGGGAAGACTTTTCGCTACCGGCGGGCGGCGAATCAGGTGCCTGAGCGTGGAGGCGAGATACTCGAGCGCCGTGGCAGTATTTCCAATATACTAGTATTTGCATATTGCTGCTATCCGCCTCTCAGAACAGCTTTCCGTTCCAGGCAGGAAATTATCATCATATCTACATATCTACATATCATTCTTCTCGTCCTCATCGTCTCGTCGTTCGTCTAGATCTGTGTCTGTGTCCGTGTCCATCTCGGGCTCATCCGGAGCACTTTTCAGCTCCACTGCTTGCTTCCAAAGAAAAGGGGGGGATCAAAACCAAGCACTGTCGTTTGCCTAGTCGACCAGGTTTAGTGGGATCCATGAAATGACATGCTGCAACACCACATGCAATACAAACCAAGTGCATGCCGGGCGGTCCAAAGTTGCTCATCAACGACTTCGTGAAGTCTTCGTGATTCTATGGATCGGTCCATATGGGCCAGGTCTCGTTCGACCACGACGTTGTCCTTTTCTTATTGGAAACATGTCCACCAGCGCTTCATTGCGTCGTGTCCTGTCTCGGCCGTTGTCTCTGGGCCGTCTTGCAGGCCTCCTTGCCCACATTCAAGTGCACGCTTCTCACTGGAGGCATCCTCCACGACTGGCTCATGATCTACGTCATCCGTGTCGTCGAGGCTCATCCTGAACCTCCTCACACTATCGCCGTCACAGTCGCCTGTGAAGAAAGCTCTGCTCTTGTTTTTCGAGTGCATACACTTTGGCAACATCTTCGAAAACAGGCCTCTGACGCCGGAGTGAGCTCGATCGATTCTCTCGTACTCTTGCCGTCGAGAGGCGTCCGAAGTCCAAGAAATGACGGTACTCAGAGGTGGCCTAACAGGTCGCTTGCCGGTTCCCACAGAGGTGCTGTCCCTTCCACTGTGGCCGTGCATATCACTGGTAGATATTGATATTCGTGGGGTTATACGTGAGCGACATTTTAGTGTCGATGTAGAATAGTTTGACTGAGAGACTGGCACTGACGACGCACTCCTTCTTCGATATGAATAGAACGGCTCATGTTCGACGGATTTCAACCTCTCGTCCACCTTCCGGCAAAGCCGATGTATGGTTTCCCTTTCTTCTGGCCTTGCCGTCTCTTCCAGGATGAGAGACCCGTGTCGGGTTGCTGTCCGGGTGGTCGATACGCTTGGTAGCGGGGTAAACTCCCGACTCAAGGCAAGCACGCCATCCAGTGATGAGAAGAGCTGACAGCTCTCACGATGCAAAGTAGCCGGATCTTTTCGTACGGATTTTCTCCTCTTCTTTCTGTCCAGGTTTGAGCTGCTTTGTCGCCTGGGTATGGCGGGTTGATTTGGGCGATGGCGAGATTGACTCGAGTAGAGCCGGGAACTATTCTGGCCGCTCTCGTTGGACGCTCGGGGCTGCTCTGACGACGATCTGGCATTAAGAGCCGCGTTCTTTTCCTGCGAAATCTGTATTGTAGATCGCCTGCATCTGGATATCTTAGCGGGTTGGTTTCTGTTTATCGTTGACTGGCATTTAGCCCTAGTTCTCGCCACGCTCGAGATGGCCGAATGGAATGATTCGGCATCAGATTCGTCAATCGTATACTGGTTCATTTGGTCTCGGTACTTGTTACTCGTAATTCGTCTGGTCGTGAAATCCTCGTCGCTTCGTAAAAGACGGCTTCGGGGAGGCACAGACTCGCAGCTCACTGTCCGTTGTGCTGAGCCAGTGGTATCGCTGACACTGCTGTTTGTTCGGAGCTCGTCGTTGACAAAGAGAAGAAAGCCAAACACAAAGACTGGAGACAATGAGCGAAAGGTTGTTTGTCGTCACTGAAGCTCGGCCACATACTTACGTATGGTATTATATAGTATCAGCACATGATGTATGGTGAGAGTTAGCCAGACCCAGATTCATGCATAATGCTGTATGTCATGTCTCGGTCCCACAAAAGCCTCCAAGGGAGGCTCGAAAATATCTCGAAACAAAGGGAAATCTGGTAGAACTGAAAGAATACACGGGGAGATGTAGGTATGAAGTTCGGGCCCTGGGCGAAGGGCGTCAACTGTTTTGGGAAGGGAACATTGGAGAGATCTGCTGGCTTCTGGCTTCTGGAGCTTGAAGCTGCACTTTGTGGAGTAGTAGATGGAGATGGGCGGCTGCACGACAGATTGGATGCCAGATTTCTTGAAGGATAAATCACCGTTGTCACCATACCATAGTGGTCGCGAGTGGATGAAGAACGGCACCGAC
The DNA here is from genome assembly GCA_035928285.1 of Vermiconidia calcicola. Classification (NCBI taxonomy): domain Eukaryota; kingdom Fungi; phylum Ascomycota; class Dothideomycetes; order Mycosphaerellales; family Extremaceae; genus Vermiconidia; species Vermiconidia calcicola. Next base: position 655,947 of record JAXLQG010000008.1, read on the forward strand.
ATGCCGATAGTCTCAATCATGATCATGCTTCAGGGCCATGTGATGGAGATAGTTGTGGTTTTGAGATCTGGCGGTGGTGGCAGTGGTGGGCTAAGAGATGCAGATGGTCGTCGTGTTGGCAGGTTGATTGGCGATGAAGCGACTGTGCTGCACGCCAAGGGCCACGGTCTGTACACCGCCAGATTTGACCAATGGAAGACAACATCGACGTCTCTTGAGAAGCGCCAAATGACCCCAAGGCCACTTGTAGATCAATCACGCCGACTAGTCAAGTCTTAAGAAAATATGGTGTCACAGGTGTTCTCTGGTATTGGAGAGCGGAAATATGGCAACTGGTGGTTTCCGACCAAGGCCAAGCAAGACCATGAGAGGAAAGAAATGAAATGAAAAGACGACAAGCGTACAAGTTGCTTCAAATATCGTACATATCCAGCTTCACCACCCGTCTATGATATCGGTCAAGAAACCGCGATTTAATCCCTTGCCCTCGCTATGCTATGCTTTTTGTTGGTGGACAGTAATCTTTCCACCTGCCATCACCAATACCATGCCGTTTGATTAAGTAGTAGTGGCAGCCATCCTCAGCTCCGGAAAAGGCCATCCATGCTTCATCGTTCAACCCACCCAGATGCCGTGACGTTCCTTGATGTCGAGAATACTCCTACATCTCTCCAATTCTTGGAAGCTCGCTCCATCAAATGCTAGACATGGAATGTATCTGTCTAGAAGATACCAAACTTTTTCTTCTTTTCTCCCTCTGTATTTCTGGTCAGTGATGTTGCGTTGGTGTTGATGTTGGCGTCAGCATGCTCACCCTGGGGTCCAACGTTTCCCGAACTCTTACTAGTCGTCAACAATCCTTTCTTTCCCGCTGCCGCTGCAGTCATTGGATCTGCCCCGGCACCAGCAGCTCTGATTGCTGCAATACGGTGTTTGGCTCGTTCTTCCCCCTGATCCGCCGCCTTGACGTACCAGACATTGGCTTCGAGCGGATCACGACGACAGCCAATGCCCATCTCCGTAAAATAGCCAACCGTGTATTGGGCCTTGGGTAACTCCTGCTCAGCAGCTTTTTTGGCCCACTCGTATGCTTCGGCTTCATCCTTTTCCAAGACATTGGGAACTCCAACCATGTACCAAGCACAAAGCGCCATTTGTGACTCTGCATGTCCCCGCTCTGCTGCACCGGTATAAAAATGAATGCTGAGGGCGGCATCCTGAGGGCAGTTCAGATGGCCGTGCTCGTATGCCTGTCCAAGTCGAAAGTTGGCCTCAACATGTCCAAGATCAGCAGCTTTTGTATACAGCTGGGCTGCGTAGGATTCATCCTTGAACACGTCCGGACCATAACCTGTCTCATGAAGGCAGCCCAGATCGTAAGGAGCTTGGTTGTATTGAAAGTCGGCAGACTCAGCACCTCGCTTGAGCCATCTCACACCTTCACGGTATCGTTTGGTCAAACCCATATCGCCGGTTATGCAAGCCCGTCCAAGTCGAAGCATAGCACCTGGATGGTTTTTGCTGGCTGCTTGTTGGTAGAATTGAACAGCTTTGGCTGCATCCACCCGGCAACCCCAGCCAAACTCGTAACACAAAGCGGTACGGTACCCCGCCTCGGCGTGCCCATGTTTGGACGCAGACAGAAAAAGGGGGAACGCACGATCCCAGTCTTCTCTACCTTTGTTGAAGAGGCCAGAAGCGTATCCATCGGCCAGATAGTACTGCGCAAATGGATACGATCTATCAGACAGTTTTTGAAGAATATGTTTGGCCTCCTTCAGCAGATCGTCTCTAACGGATTGGTTCGACTTTTCCGATGTCGCCGTCTCCGATACCGTGTCAGCTTCTAGTCCCTCTTCCTGCGCCGCGCTAATCATGAAGACAGCAAACTCATACTGCACAGCCGGATCGGTGGTCTTTTTGACGTTGGCCCGGTACATCTCGAGCGTTTTTCGTGTCGACAACAGATTGGCGTTACTACCAACCACCGAGCGCAGACCGGAGTTGACCAAATATTCAGCACCACTTGGGGCGGGCTGTGGATATGGGACGTTGAGAAGATCGACATAGGACAGAGGCCTCGTGTCAGGCGACCGAGACCCCCTCGATATAGGTCGAGCAGAAGACATGGGAGAATATGATCGCCCACGAAAATCGGAGGTGCTCGAGAAGCCACTGTCTGGTCTCTGCAAGTTCCTGCCATAGGTACTGTTGCGGACACTATCTGGCTGACCGGATCCGTCGGTAGTGATGGTCAATTTGGACGCTCGCTTATCGAGGGCACTCATTTCCGCCTCTTCCATGAGTTGATGGTGATACCGCAATGGCTCAAAGCTCTCCGAGGGCGCCTCTGTCTCGATAGCAGAAGTGGACGCATGTCGCATAGATCGCATTTGAAAAGGTGTCAACTGTATGCTTCCGTCTTTTGGAGTATAAGTCTCGGACGAAACCCGTCGGTGGTCTGGAACCACGCCGCCTTCTACAGGCCGCCGCCGCGGCATGGCGTAAGGGGATGGCGACAGTCTGTTTGGATCTTGCTGCAGAGACTGCTGCGGAGTTAGCGTGCGGTTTACCGCTACGTAATCGGCTGTCCTTGACATTGCGGTCTCGGGTGGACTGATCTGGACATTGGTAGCCGCATGTGCTCCTTCTGAGGATTGGCGGTCGGCAGGGGACATGGATATTGACGGGTTGCTCATCTGCCTCAATTGTGAAATCTTCGGTCTCGAAATACCGGCATGGCTATTAGTTCCACCATCTTCCACTGGTTCAATGATCTGGGGACTGTCGGTCCGCAGAGGAGGAGAGTAGATCGCAGGAGGAGGAGTCGGAGGGAGCGGATGGCTAGCAGTTTGAGCCATTTGAACGAACGACTGGGCTCTGGCACTTTAGACGAAAGACATCGGTACCCTGAGGAAAGGGTAGGTTGTGGAGAGGCCGCGAGGTCAGAGGGAATTGCTGACTTCGTGAATAAGGTAGCCTGAGAAGTGATTGACCAGCAACCACGGAGAGAAGGCGACGTGGAATGTACTAGTGGCTAACCGATCTTGTGGAAGAAAAGGAGTGTCTGGGGATCATCTCTTGGTGCAGGAATGCTGTGGCGTCTTGACCCGGAGAGAGAACGGGATGTTGGTCAAGACTGACGGTGGAACGCAGGTTCTGGGGGATATGGCTCTGGTTGAAGAGACAGACAAGTGGTGTGGCTATGCTGACGAACCGAAATGTCACGCAGTGGAGGGCATAAAATTCCTTCAGAAGACCGCCAGGAAGAATTGGTTATGGAAATGTGGTACGGAGTAGAAGGGGGATACTGTGTAGAATTGACAGGAAGCGAGGATGAGAAGTTGAATGGCAGTGACAGTGACAGGGACAGGGATATCGCCCCGCAGCTGACGTCCTCCCTTTTCTGCTTCGTATTGGCGGTGGTCAAAATAGATGCTCCTTTCTCTGTACAGACAAAGAACATGTCTTTGAACAATTCTTGTGGACTAGAATGGCACGAATGGCTACTCCTTCACGGCACAGAGTTACACGACATACGACCTCGGCTGCACATGATCAAATGACCAGACTTTCGGCGCCCACTGCCTGGTAGAGCCAACCTGGAGGCATCCCAGTGTCACTCGTACCTGTATGTGTCTTTTTACCAGCGTACAGGATATACCATAGTAGGTCAAGATTACCTTACCTGGTACCTGGTAGGTACCGTTCAAGGCTCGCCAGGCTGGGTGCAAAGTCTGTTCTGGCCATGTTGTTGGATGCGTGCATTATTGGTGACCACTGAACACGCGTTTAGGCATTTCTCGAAGCTTGGACTGACTCCCCATCAGCCCCAATGGTGGGAAATTCCAGGCTCCGCGGCTCCCTGGGCTTGTTCTACGGAAGATCTCTCCGGGAGCTGCCGGCACCCAAACCCTTTTGATGCCATTTCGCCGCCTCAGATGGAGCAGGTTTCACTTTAGAGAGGGCTTCAATGAGACAAGACAGCCACAACTCCTAACAGTCGTTCCTTCAACCGAAAGGATTGCGTGTTGAGTCTGGTGAGATGATGACGGCGTTCAGGTCAGCAGCGAACATGTGAGAGCCCCGTGCTCAAGAACAGACAATCCATCGAAGAGGCATCCGTGGTCATCCCAATCCCATCAGGCTTGGAAGACACGTCCACTGCCGTCACTGACAGATGTCATAGCGGAAGAGGAGGCTACGAGTGGTTTCAACAAGAGTTGAACATGAACGCGATGATAGGTTGATTTGACGAGCGACTGCCAGGGCAACCTCGGAGATAAAAATACACTAACCACACTAACCAAGCGATTAGAACTCAGCCACAACCGAGCCTCTCCGCAGTTTGGAAGACTCGTTGTGAAGAGGGGAGGACAACAGAGGCGAGCAGGACTGAGGTTGAGGTAGAGGAGTGCCGAAGCGAAACGATGAGTCGCATAATGAGAAGGAGTGCATCGGCATATCTTCCCATTGAACGGTGCCTGAAGATGTTGAAAGGAGATCGATTCGCCTCATCTCGATGGAGAGATCTGGTTTTCTGTTTCTCCTGATGATCCACCAAATCCCTGTCAGTAGCCTGAGCCTGAGCCTGAGCCTGAGCCTGTATTTTCTCATCCGTGTTCATGCAGGCCCAAACACCGTAGTGAAGGATACACACTCGTTCTTTTCTCTCCTCAGCCTGCTTCGTTCCTTGATTCCCCACGAACACATAGTACACACTACGCTCTTGGCCATACACTCACTCAGTCAACGGGCATTCATTCGATCTATCAATCTGTCGACGGATTTTGGTTGTCACTCGCTTTCGAAACATAGACGTCTCAATCGTGGCCAACAAACGCCGCCACTACTCGTTTCACCTTTCCGCAATCGCAACAGTCACTCTGTACTTCGAGCCTCAGTTCCTATCGCTCACCTTTGTACGCGCTTTCTCCGCAGCATACCCGCCGTTGCAGTGTAAACAGTATAACCCGTCGAGTGTGTAGCCTCCTTATTGCATATCCGCTCATTGAAGAAACCTGTGGTGGAGTGACGGCGCCGGCGCAGTCCTCAGAAAACGAAGATTGGGAAGAACCTAGCAAAAGCACAAGCTTGCACACTGATATTTATACTGAGCCGTACGTGTGTTGCACAATGTCATTGTTGATCGTGAATGCCGAGCATTGACATTCCTTCTCCTGCAGGACATGTCGGACCACCCGCGTAGGCCACGGCCTACAACTTCACCTACACGAGAAAAATCACATTCACCCTACAGAGACTCTCCTTCTCGACGATTTAGGGACATCGAAACAGGGGGACACAACCACCCTCCCTACGCGAGCCAGGCATACGAACCTGATCATTACCCTCCTTCACCCGGATCCCGAACTGCGGATTGGGAACCCATCATGTCCAACATGACCCAGAGCGAGCTCGGCCGCAAGAAATCTCTCATCCGTCCCGAACGAAACAGAATTGATCGAGATCATCCGAATTACTATTACCGTAAACATGCTCAGAACATGGAAGTCTTCCCTTCTACAACTGGGAACGACCCCGTGGCAGAGGATCTGACAGATGGCCGGACCGTCAGCTCAGATAGCGGCAACCAGAAGCCTCCGCTCGACGATGATTTTATTTCCAATCAACAACGGACAGCGCATGTTCCGGGAAAATTAGAACCAGTTGGCAAGAAGAAACACCCGCGGAAACTGGTTCGGAGGGACACCCGAAACATGACTGAAGAGGAGAAACTGCGACAAAAAGAACTTGACAGGATCAAACCCCCAAGCGCTTGGAATGTGTATTGTGCAATCATCACATTTTGGGCGCCCGATTTCGTCCTGCAATGCTTCGGTATGCCAGCGCGTGCACAGAGAAGAGCTTGGAGAGAAAAGTGCGGCTTGATCAGCATCATCGTGTTAATTGCTGCCTTTGTCGGCTTCTTGACCTTCGGCTTCACACAAGCGGTTTGTGCGCAGCCTGGACTCCGTCTCAAGATCAATCATGTGGATCGTGGTTACATGATTTTCCATGGCAATGCATACGATCTGTCCCGTTCGCAACATCCCGCCGCTCTGGGCGTTCCCCTCGACAGCAATGTGTTGTATGATCTGCCTCACAAGTATGGGGGCCAAGATGGGAGTTTTATGTTTCAGAGGGTTAATGGTGACTGCAAAGGACTCGTTACGCTAGCACCAGGTTCCGATGTGCCCACAAACTCGGATGGAGACCTCGCATGGTACTACCCTTGTGTGGCTTTCAACCAGGATGGTTCGTCGCCCGTCAACACGACCGTACCTTACTACTTAGGCTACGCCTGCCATACCACTTCCAAGGGCCGAGACACGTTCTTTCACGGTCTGAGACAATCAGGAGAAGTCTTCTTCACCTGGGACGATGTCAAAAACAAAAGCCGAAACCTTGTGGTCTACTCCGGCTCCGTCATCGATTTGGATCTCCTGAGATGGTTCAATGGCAGTCAGGTAGCATGGCCTACTCAGTTTGACGACCTCCGTACGAATGAGCAAATCCGGGGGATGGATATCACTCATGTCCTACAATCGTCTGCAGACAAAAAGGTCGGGAAATGTCTGAGTCAGATCGCCAAGGTTGGCTCCATCGACACCGAATCGGTCGGCTGCATCGCCTCCAAAGTCGTCCTATACGTATCGTTGGTGTTTATCCTTGCTATTGTGCTGGCCAAGTTTTTCCTGGCTTTGGCCTTTCAGTGGTTTTTGTCTCGCAGATACGGAGCTGCGAAAACATCTCAAACAATGGATCCCAAAAAGCGAGCCGAACAGATCGAGGCCTGGACCGCCGATATTTACAAAGCGGCTCCGAAACTTGCAGACCCGGCAAGTACTATTTTTGGGTCGGACGGGAGAACCAGCAAACGTGGAAGCATGATGTTCCCACAGACGTCACGCTTCACAAGCCCTTATGCAGTCGAACGTGCTGCAAAAGCGAATCGAGCCCCTCCTACGACGATGACCAGCCAATCTTCGCAGGCTAAATTGACTCATGGACCTGGTACTATGTACAAGAGCGGCTACAATAGCAGCCAGAACACGCTGGACTTGTTGCCCTCACGGATGAGCGTTGGAGCTAGTAGATCCAGTCTGCTTCTCTCCGGGCACGAAACGCGCTATTCGGTTACGATGGACAGTCTTGGAGCAAATGGTCCTGTCGGTTTCATTCATGACAACGTCGTTCCCCAACCACCTCCAGAATGGCAGCCATTTGGTTACCCACTTGCCCATACGCTCTGCCTCGTGACGGCCTACTCCGAGGGTGAAGACGGCATTCGTACCACCTTGGACTCTATTGCGACGACAGACTATCCCAACAGCCATAAAGCCATTATCGTCATTTGCGACGGATTGATCAAAGGCAAAGGAGAGGCCTTGTCTACTCCCGAGATCGTTCTTGGAATGATGGGCGATTTTGTCATTGCTCCCGAAGACGTGCAAGCCTTTTCATATGTTGCCGTCGCCAGTGGGTCGAAACGACATAACATGGCCAAGGTCTATGCAGGATTCTATGACTATGGCTCCGACTCAAGGATAGCACCTACCAAACAGCAGAGAGTGCCCATGATGGTTGTTGTCAAATGTGGAACTCCGGACGAAGCCAACAAAAGTAAACCAGGAAACCGAGGCAAGCGTGACAGTCAGATCATCCTGATGTCCTTTTTGCAAAAGGTCATGTTCGACGAAAGAATGACTGAATTGGAGTACGAAATGTTCAACGGAGTGTGGAAAGTCACGGGCATGTCTCCAGACTTCTACGAGACCGTGCTCATGGTCGACGCAGACACTAAGGTTTTCCCGGACAGCTTAACGCACATGATATCGGCCATGGTCAAAGACCCCGAAATCATGGGTCTCTGTGGCGAGACCAAGATCTCAAACAAGACTCAATCTTGGGTCACACGCATCCAGGTCTTTGAGTATTTCATTTCACACCATCTCTCAAAGTCATTCGAATCAGTCTTTGGTGGCGTCACCTGTCTCCCCGGCTGTTTCTGTATGTACCGGATCAAGTCGCCCAAAGGCGGCCAAAACTACTGGGTTCCCATCTTGGCCAACCCTGACATCGTCGAGCATTACTCCGAGAACGTGGTTGACACTCTACACAAGAAAAATCTGCTGCTTCTGGGCGAGGACCGTTATCTTTCGACACTGATGCTGAAGACATTTCCGAAACGAAAACAAGTCTTCGTACCACAGGCCGTGTGCAAGACCACAGTTCCCGATGAATTCAAAGTCCTGCTCTCGCAGCGACGACGATGGATCAACAGTACGGTGCACAACCTGATGGAACTCGTTCTGGTTCGAGATCTATGCGGCACATTCTGCTTCAGCATGCAATTCGTGGTGTTCATCGAACTAATTGGCACGCTCGTCCTACCGGCCGCCATTGCCTTTACCGTTTATCTGATCATCATCTCGATTGTCAGGAAGCCAGTCCCGGTGATCCCATTGGTCCTGCTCGGTCTTATTCTTGGTCTGCCGGCAATCCTCATTGTCCTGACAGCTCATCGCTGGTCATACATCCTTTGGATGCTTATTTATCTGTGTTCACTGCCGATTTGGAACTTCGTGCTCCCAATATATTCTTACTGGAAGTTCGATGACTTCAGTTGGGGTGATACACGAAAAACAGCGGGTGAGAAGACAAAGAAAGCAGGCCTTGAGTATGAAGGAGAGTTCGATAGCACCAAGATCACCATGAAGAGGTGGGCCGATTTTGAGAGAGGTAAGTTTTTCGGTCTAACATTCGACCCTAGGCTTTGCTGACTGATTCTGTGCAGAACGACGAGCACAAGCAAATGGCAGTTGGGCACCGCAACCCAGTCGACCGGGAAGTGGCTATATGTCGACACAAAATTTCGAAAACTACCAAGACTACTGATCTGATTGACCGGCTTTTACGCATAATGACAACATTCGAGAACAACATATTGCGGTCCCGAACAATGACAATAGACACGAATTTACACCATCTGAAGGTGGATGCATAACTCAAGGCATTCGAAAAGGAAAGGGACGGCTGACTGATTTTATGACATGGAATGCAGGCGTGTGGTTTTCTCACTCTAATCTTGTATGATCATCTTGACCACTAAATTGTTGTTGTGCTTTTGGCGGTATTCGTCTGCTGGCGGGTTAGAATGGGTGGCTAAAGCTACGAAAGCAATCGTGGTATCTTGCTACGCCACTAGGTACCTACAATATCCAACTATGTTTGCTCGGTCACCACAATTGTCCACTATCGTGCTTGATGTCCAATGTGTTGAGTGCTTGATCTCTGAAGGATTCTTGTAGAGGAAAGCCATGCCGTGACCTACCTCGCAAGCCAACGACACCGCTCGACGGATGGGAAATGTTGATAAGCGTTCGTGTTACGCGCACATCTCCAAGAATGTGTGCATAGTACATCTAACTGCATGCCCATTACCTGAACCTGGCATATTATGGTTAACTCCCTCTGTACATTACACCTTGTACACCTTAAAGATGAGGACTTGTGGCGGAGGCTACAAAGGGTCTACTCACGTTCTGGTTCTGGTCGATGGCTGAAGAAATCAAAATCCTCATCGCAGGCGCAGGCATCGCGGGCCTCGCTTCGGCCATCGCTCTTGGCCAGCTCGACACTACGTCGACCCTCAAATTCAACATCCAGTTGTACGACAAGGCGACCGAATTGCGAGTAATCGGCGCCAGCATAGCATTGAGTCCAAACGGCCTGCGCACGCTGGAAAGGCTGGGCGTACACAGTGCTTTGGAGGACGACAACGTCGCGTTCCGCGGGCCTAGTGCGCTGCCCATGATCTATCGGCACTGGAAGACCAACGAGATCGTCAGCGTGGACCGGTTCGTTAACGTGCCTGACACGAACCACCAAACAGCGCGCTTCCACCGGGCGCACTTGCATCAAGCGCTCCTCGCCCACGTGCCAGACTGTGCCAAAACCCATCTCGGCAAGGCTGTCAAGTCCGCTGAGGTTGGTTCTGATGGCGTGACGCTGGTCTTCGAAGACGGCATGAATGCCAGAGGGGACATCTTGATCGGCGCTAACGGGCTTCGGTCGAAAGTACGAAGGACGTTCAAGCCGGAGCACACACTGCACTACACGGGCCGAACATGGATCCGGTCGACGTTCGATGCCTCGCTAGTCGAGCACATCCCGAATTTACCTGCTGATTCGACGCACTGGTGGGGTCCAACGCACACGTTCTTTGCCTCGCGGCTCGGTCGGAACATGTACTCGACGGTCAGCAACTATGACCCCAAGGACTTCCCGGGACCTGCAGAGGGAGAGGGAAAGGGGGAGAACTTCCACAGCTGGGACCAGGAAGGAGACGTGTCGTTCTTTAGGGGTTTGTACAAGGATTGGAATCCTGTTGTCAAAGCCCTCGCCAACGCAACGCCCCACGTCCGCATGTATCCCAATCTCGCAGGCGAGCCGCTGGATTCGTGGGTGTTCGATTCTCGCGTGACTTTGGTCGGTGACGCGGCGCATACGCATGGCGGAGCGCATGCTGCGGGTGGCTCGCTTGCTCTGGACGATTCCTGGGCTTTGTATCTCTCGTTCAAGCATGTCCTGGCCATGGCCAATCTTGAATCTTGTCAAGGTCAAAATCAAACGCCATCTGTGGAGGATATTCAGCTGGCGCTGACACTCTATGAGAAGACCAGGCGGCCTCATACGGAGCAGCTGGTCAGGAGTGTGCTTGCCGGCGTGGGAGCTGCAGCTCCAACGACGGATGCAGAGTTGAGGCAGAGAATGGAAAGCAGACCGAGCATGACTTGGCTCACGGAACACGATGTCGAAGCTACATTTGCAAAAGTCCTGCATGATCAAGACCTTTTACCAGGCGGCCGAGAGCAACAGAGCGTTCCTGGCCTGAGTCTGCTCCCGCCAGAGCAGAGTCGACTGTGACACTCCAACGGACAATGCACGGGCATCCTATACCAGTTGGGGACGTAGTTCCGTACAGTGGCAGAGGCAGTGGACACCAGGCAATATGCTCAAGGAGTCTCAGAAGCGACTTCCCCCTGTCGAGATCCTGCCTGGGGGGCGTGGAGGAGTGCCCACGAGATCCTGATGAGGCCAATAGATCTCGACGGTGGATATATTGACGGGCACGGCTGTCTGTAATTTGGACCTCTACCGTGACATCTGCGCAGTGCCAGTGTGCTTCATCCTGGGATAAGTACGTCAGGGCCACTTAGCCGAATTCTAAGGGCAGACAGGCGGGTGGGCAGAGAGGCAGGCATCCTGACCAGGACGGACCGAGAGAAGGGGCGGATTGTAAAGTCTTCAGACTTGTATGTCATTTTGAACAGCTTCTAACTTCGAGTTGAGTCGTCGAGTTTGCGCTGGCCTATCCAATCGAACCCTTCATCACTGTTGTCTTAAGTGTCCAAATGTCCAAACTCTTGAAATGTGCAGGAGCATTCCTTTCATGATGTAGGAATGCCCTGAGCTTCCTGTGCCACCTTCTTGGCCTCCTCTTCATCACCAAGTTCCTCACGACCCTCAGCAAAAACTTTGTCAAAGTCAAACTCGCCCCATCTGATATCTGGGTTGAGACCAGCGAACTTCCAGACGCCATCAATCTTCTTGTACCAGTGCATGTTGTATGAGTGAGCATGACCCTTGACCAGGATCTTGGTGCGTGAAGCATCGGTGTATTTCTGGTGAGGCACTCGCAATTGGTGGTGTCCGATGATCTCAGTGTCGCTGACCTTCTCCCATTTCGAGGCACCGCAGAAATGCTGGGTCATCAAACGAGGGTCGCCGAGGACCTTGGGGTCCGAGATCATCTTGATGAAATCGTCGAGAGGCATGGCCTCCCAGAGCTTGTTCAAGAAGGAGCGGTAGTCGATTCGCACGGTAGGGGCAACGCATTTTCGCAGGCGTTCCCAGTCCTGGCAGAGAAGTCAGCATCGCCTCCCCACGGCTGTCTCGCAGTGAGGGACGCACCTTGGTATCATAACTTTCTGCCCAGTCAAAGTAGGCGGTAAGACAACCTTGGTAGTCTGTCGACTGGTTAGCTCGCTGCTCTTCGTGGTAGAAAACTCTTCCCTCAGATGGTGGGCATTGGGGACGCGGTCGGACTCACCTTCCCAAGAAATCAACTTGTCGTTGGACGCCATGATGAAGGAAAGCAACCAAGTTCAGCAGCAATAAAACAAAGCAGGGGAAAGTGGTTGTATGTAGTAGATACTGTAGCTATCGAGGAAGAGGAGGGGTTCAGGAGATGTAAATAGATGCTAGATGCTCTTCAGGGTCTTGAGTCTTGGATGAATTTCGCACACCGCCTTCTTCACGCCCTCAGTGCTCTTACTACTCCCAAATTAATCCTCGCCGCGGCACAGCCCAAGTCCGGATCCTTTACTACTCCATACCTGGTCCAATATTGCCACGAACTTCTTAGCGTGTGTGATTCGAGCTGCTTGAGCCTTTGTGTGCCTCTAAACTCGGCCGGTTCCTGAGCAACAATGCAAGATGCGGACGCTAAAGCGGGACAAATGCGTGCGGGGGTCCTGCGCCAGTCCGGTCTCTGAACATTGAACAAAGGGGCCGTGATGCCATTTTTGGAGACCAGAGTCCGTATGGTGTCTACTGTGTACAGGTGCTATCGCTTGTCAGAGTGGCGACGGGATTATTGCCTGGCGAGGGTGTTCCTGTAGGTACCTAGGTAGGTGATCCGTATCAGCTTGCCAATTCTAGCAGTGAATACCTATTATGTTCGATTGGCATGCGTGGCATGATACATGATGCGTGATGATGGCACTCAACCAAGCTTTACTACGATCTTCAGAACTGGATTGTCATGACAGCCAGAATTAAATCCAATTTGGTGGCGAAAATGATCGTTCTACATACGATGTTGCCAAGCATTTTGTCAGACAAGCAGCATTTTCATAGATCAAATATCCGACTTGCCGACTCGATTCGCGTTCGTGCTGAACAATCGAAGTCACCACCTGGCGACACCTTCCTGGTCAAAGGCTAACGAATGCTTCACTGCCTGCTCCAGATGCCCTCCATTCTCTTCAACTTCCAACTACCGAGCGAAGCCTTCAAGGTCCTCCCAGGATTGCGAAGTTATCAATGGCGCATAGCAAAACTACTACCAGTTCATTTCTAGCCACGCCACCAGCAGCATCGATTTCTTGAAGAATCCTCTTCTGCTACTGTATGTCGCCTTTAGCATCCATCCGCCATGAACATAATCAAAAGGCGCCAGGCCATACCTTCCTCCGCCCCGACCTGGCTCCCTTCAGCTGCTGTCCCGGCACCCTTAATCATTTCCCTTTGGTCTGAAAAACCGAAGCGACCGTCTGAGTTGCATCGACACCGGCAAAACCGGTAGAAGAAGGCAAGTAAGGAGGATCATACTGTGTTTTTCTCTCTTCACTCCCTCTGGCGTTTGTTCCGACTCTGTTTGCACCCTCTAGGGCAGGCAGTGTGTCCTTGATTTCCCACTGTCGGTTCAGGTATTCAAGTGCCTATGTATATGCAGTCATTCGAAGTGAAGAGCAGTAGCATGAAGAGTTGACAGAGCAGAGTCCGAGCTGGCCATCCCAGCCCAACTTATACTGACTTTACATCCCTCGGATTGCTCGCCTGCTCAGCAAATGTGATGAAATCGGCTTACGAGAGTCTCATGCTGGCCCGAACCCCGAGAAATCATGGCCTTGTGATCTCCGGATCACTCACTCCGCATATTCACCCCAAGCATTGCAAATTGACCTTGCACGAAATATTTTATGCATGGCTTATGGCCGCCGGATGTCCTGTCCCGGCGACGCTTAGTGGTCAACTCAAGTCTGCACCGGGCATTATGCGAACATACATACTCCGTACTCCGTACTGTGTGGTATGTTGTGCCAGTCAAGCAGCCTCGTTGCCTCATTGCCTGTGCCAAAGCATTATCACATCCTGCCCTTTTGGTCTGTACTAACACCATGAAGAAAGAAAGACCAACCCGAGCACGAAAAGCTCCTTCCAGGCATCATCACCAATACTAATGACTTGAACACATGGCCGGGTCGGGGGTGCACACCCAAAGAGGTGGCACCCCTAGCCTCATCGTATCCGTGTTACCAATGGCTTTTCCTTTTTGCCTGGACCCCTCTGCCAGCAAGGAAGACTGATGCCAACACATGGACAACATCCGGAATACCCGGTTCGCATTTTGCTCGACCTGATACGACACCGGAGCTCAGACAAGGACTACCTACCTAGGTAGCATTCGACTTCAGGCCTTCAGCTTCGTGAGCTTCGTGCTTGTTCTCACATAAGTCGGCTCGGCTCTTCTTGGGGAGGCCTTAGACCTGTGGAACACGAAGGATTCGTCGTCATCATTGAACAATAATATTCTTGCCGTTGCTATGTTTTCCCCATGTGCTGACAGAGATTGATTGCAAGTACTCCTGACGAAGAAGATAGAAACTCGTCGCCGCAACTATGAGATTCGGCCTAATCATTCCCAACCACTGACAGCGCCTTCTCTGAATGCAACCTCTGTTTAGACTACTCTAGACTACATCATCGTCTCAATACGCTCCCCATCTCCAGGTCGAAAAATTCCCAGGCCATCAGTCCTGAGCCTAAGCACGAGCAGCCTGAAGACTACACTTGACTCTCAACCTTCCGTCCCGTGGCCATCTCGATGTCTTTGCCTTTACATTTGTCTTTGCCCTGCCATTGCGTGCCTTTGCACCCAAGAAACCACAGGCCAAACCACTCACAGCGTCTCTCTTCAGCCCACCACACAACAAATGTCCCTTCTTGTCCATCTTCAACCGGGCAAGACTCAATGCCACTCTCCCATAATCACCGAAGAAAGCATGTGCTCTGACATCGTTTTCGTCACCTCCGTCGTCCTGCACCACCCCATGTCCCAACGTCACACAGACGTGCCCGCCTACCTCAATAGCATGACTGTCTGGATTGTCGGACGGCGGCAGCAAGACCGAGTATACATCCCCCGCGAAAGGCACCACTCTCTCGGCAGCATCATTCGGAAACACCCACCGCCCATCATGCTTAATAGGATGCCACTGCGTAACGCGCAGATCTCCTATGTGACACATCTTGCCATGACGGACTCTCGTCTTCACAACTGCCATGACCATCCTCGACCCGCTCGGCGTCCACACCCACATCCCCGCCTTGACGGCCTTGACTTTCACATCGTGCCCGTCCGCCATCTTAACTGAAGACTCGCCCTCAAAACAAGGAGCTTCAGGACTGTTGTAGCTGCTCATGGTTCTCACTGCGCTATGCGAAAGCATTCTCGATCCCGTCCGTGTCCCGCTCCGATCATACGTCGGCACAACGCGCTTTGGACGACTTCCGGTCGGAGCTGGGAGATTGTCAAACGCGCTGTCGAGCTCATCGCGGCACTTGATGAACAAGGGGCTGTCCGCTCCGTACATCAACGGGCCAGGGTCCTTGAACGTGTTGCACAATTGACGCTGGTGCGCGTGCAGCAGGCTCGGCAAGTAGTGATGCCCCCATTTTGTCCAGTAGGGATGCTTGCGGTCTGAGAGCAGGGCTTTGGAGATTTGGCCGTTTGGATCTTCGCCAGCGAGGTCTTTCAGGATGGAGTTGATGTGTGGATCCTCGCGATGGGCGCGGGTCTGGCCCGAGGACAAGGCGCAGTTTATGGCTGCGACGAGGACGTCCAGAAGAGCCATTGCTTCAGACAGCGCATCAGTAGTGGTGATATATGTGTGCTCGCCGTTGTCTTTGAGTGGGAAGAGGGTGTACAGGAACTCGCAGAGTTCGGACCGGAGAAGGTGGTAGTATGATACGTTTGCACCGAGGGTTGTTGCCGTGAAAGCTGGAAGCAGAGTGGTGACTTGACAGGTACGGTCGCTGCCGTCCGATAGCTTGTATTTGAGCATGACATCGACTGGCATGTCCTCTGGAAAGCCTCCTGGATGCGTGAAGACGAGGTCTCTGCTCTGGCCGTATTGGATGTTGCCGAGCCGGAGGGCGTAGTGGTGGCCTCCCTCCTTTCCTTCTGCTAGGATGACAAAGTCCTTCAGACCCAGAGCCTTGAGTTCGATGTTCGCTGGCGTAATGACTTCGATCGTGCAGGATGTTGCGAACGTGGTAAACAGATTGGCGACCGCGTGCACAAAGACTGTGCCAATCATTCCGACGTCAGGAATGAAGGAGTAGATACCGTTCCCCACTTCGGCGATGGACTGCAAGAGCGCTGACTTGATGCCGTAGCCGAACCCAAAGGTGTGAATGGTAGGCACGGTGGGTCTCTTCTGCCCCAGGGAAGCGAGCATGGGGCTTAGCTTTGCCACGTAGCCTTGCTTCGGACACATGTGGTTGGGCATTCCGTCGGTCAGGACAAACAAGCCTTGGTAATTGCCAATGTGTGCCGTCTTTTCAAACAGCTCTAGTCCTGTGCGGATGCCGGCCCAGAGGTTCGTAGCACCTTTCACCCCGATGGCCTCGATGTCGTGCAAGACTGCTTGCTTCTGAAACGGAGTCATGGGGAGGAGCTCGTGGATGATCTGCGTTCGGACGGGAGACAACGTCAACGTTAGCACGGTCTGATCTTGCAAATGAGAAGATGAAAAGATTTATGTGACGTACCTCTGCATTGGTTGCAAAAGTCACGATACCAAGTCTGTCACCCTCATTGAGTGCTTGCACAATAGTTCGCGCGCCGTGCTTGGTCAAGTCCAGGACGCTGAGTCCCGCTGCTTCTTTTTCGTTTGGGTCATCTATGTCTGGTTGTGGTGCTGCCTCTTCCATGCTGCCGGAGACATCGATGACGAGGACTATGTCGCAGGAGGCTCGTTTGAGGTCGGGCTGTGGTCGTTTCTGGGTCTGGATGGACACCAAGAAGTGATCGCTCTTCTGTAGTGGTTGTACTTCGATGGCGAGATCCCGCGGTGCATCGTTGCTTGGTTTTGGCCGATGGGGGAGATCGAAGGCTTCGTCCACCATGGTGAAATCCTCCGATGGCCTACTGCGCTGTGTTTTGCCGCTTCTGGTCATTTTGATACCGGTAGTGATGAGTATGTAGGTGTATGGATCTGGAACGCGACCGGCTGCGAGGTATAAATCTGATCTCTGTTTTTGTTTGTATTGTTTGCTTGCGTAGCAAGAAAGATTCTCGTGTATGGATTCAGCAAGCTTTGCTCTTCCACAATCAACAAGTAAGGAGATTCAAGCTTTGACAAAGGTGAGGATGTTTGCCACTTCTGAGTAACCGTAGTTCACCTCCAATGGCATGGGGTACTGTTTGCTTTTACCGTTTGCAAGTGATGAAGGAGCAGTGAATGAAGCCAGGAGTTATACTCCCTGAACCAGGCCTTCCTGGTGATATAACAGACTTCATTGATGCTAGCTGTACGACAGCTTCGCGCGCCCATATCTGCCTTTTGCCTGGTGAAGAGCTAGCAAACTTACGTCGCAGGCGTTTTGTTGTATATCCTCGACGACAAGCCATCACAGCCTCCGCCAGGATTTCAGCGTTTCAGCGTTTGTATTGAGATGCCTTGAACTAGAGATCTCACTTCACTCGGGACTGTTCCGCGCAAGATATTTCTGGCCCAGGTGGATGGAGAAGGATGGGTCTCAAGGTCTGGAGACTCATTGCATGGAGTCGAAACGTTGGTAGACGAGTAAGGCTGACATGGTTCGCAGAGGCTCTCGGCCAGCCTCAACGCCTGGCCCGACCTATGGTGCCGCCTTTGAACAAAGATCTGGAGCAGGTCTTCCCAGAAGAAGACTACCTGACAAAAGTGCACACTGACAGGAAGGGGAGTTTTGATGCATTGCTGAAGATGTAAACTTTCTCTAGGACAGAATGATAGAAGGTCCCGGCCGCCTGACGAGGCTGAGCCATTGAGGCACAGCAAACTGTGGCGGTGCAAATGGGCTACGAGACAGCAGGCAGACTGCGTGACTGCTGATAATGGAAGACCAGCACTGCTCGATTTGCTGATGTCTTTCTCTTCAATGCCTCGAGGTGCTCAAGACAAAGGTACTCCCGCGAAGACAATTACGCTTGATCATCTGTCACGGCTGTTGGTGCCACTGCATCTTGGCGGTAGCTATCGAGGCAGATCACTCATCCGACAGAGCACAATTGATGACCGAGATGATCTGATGCAGGAAAGACATGACCATGACCAAATCTGCTGACCGATCGATACCAGCTTGCACCGTCGTGCTTTAGGATGGGCGTGTTTAAAAGTGAGCGGCGTCCTTCGCATGCATCCTGAATCTCGGCACAGCTCTCTAAGGTACACGTACGCTGAGGCGGACTGCTCCTCTTAAAAAGCCAAAGCTACGGATCATTCTTACTGAATAGCGCGTTCGCTTATTGTGGAGCGAGAGCTCGCCGAAAAGGCGGCTTGGGACGGTGTGGAATCAGACAAACCGCCCGTCTCTCTAGAGTCTACTCCGTAAGTTAGTGGCAATATCACTCCTCCTTGGGTTTTTGGTCCATCACTGGCTTTCAACCAAACCTCTGGAGGACCCCCATGAGTGGACGGCGACTATCTGAAAACTCGTCAATCCCGCCTGCCGACTGACTCTGCGGGCTTCGCAGATATCATAGGTTTGCCCTTGCGCACCTCAGAGCATACTTACTTGAAGATGCTGGCGCTCAACGATTTCTTGTAAGCTCCGAACATGAACATCAGACAGCAGTGGACATCCCCAGAGAAAGGTTTCCAGAGACCACAGCACGAATCCCTTATGGAGAACCAGGAATAGGTGTCTCAGAGGAGCAATCTATGAGGTTGGTGGGAGGAAAGCGCGTCAAGTCTTGGGCAGGGCACCGAATACACCTCGTGAGCTTACCCTGTTTGACGCAGTGGAGGACCTTCTCAAAGCTGAAAGGTCTCCCAAAGGTGAAAAGCAACAGGCAAATCCAACTTCCAAGAAGTAGCATCTCGTCCAAAAGAGTATTGCTCGCATGACTTTTGCAAAGTCATTTTGTTTACGGAGTACGGGCTATTGCTTTCTGGTAGGTAGTTGCATTCCTGGCCTATCCACGCCCATCCTTCAATGAATCTAGGCCAAGTAAGGGGTCCGCTGCAGAACGTTGTCGCTGATGCATCGACTCATGATCCTTACATGATCAGAGCTTCCAAGAGCCACTCCTGACGCGGATTGGCAACGGGCATGTCTGGCCAGGCTGAAGCTGAGGATAATGTGGCTTCAATGTTGACGGCGGAACTTGCCATGTCGTCGAAGCGGTCATGCAAGACGAGGACCAGGCCCATTCGCTTGCACTGTCCTATTGTTTACGGGATCGAGCGATGGGTGCCCTTGAGATACTGGAGCATGTCAATAATTCTGAACACCGGCAACGTCAGATTTAGACGGTTTCACGGTAGCCGGCTGCACAGTCAAACTGTCAAGTTTGATTTGGATTATCGGGCTGTAAAGTTCGATTAGAGTCATTGTTCCGATCGTGACCGGCTTGTGCAGTAGTTTTGCGCGCCTCGCTTCGTGCCTAGCAGCGGGGGCTGAAAAGCCACGCGAGAAGTTCACAGCGCTGCGTATCCGACTCGCTTACCAGTGAGTCTTCTAGAGATTCTCGGAGTTGTGATTGCTCGAAAAGCAGTCACTCAGCGTTCGCGTGACCGCAAAGTTTGAGACCTTTCAGACGATTCTGTATGCTCATTAGCGATGATTTGTGGATGCGGGCACGAACCCTGGAAAGCGGCAGAACAGGCTTGCCGTTGCCACGTTTTCGTGGCCCCTGCACCAATGTCTTGGTCTTCATCGATTCGCCCTTGATTTCTGGTGGATTCAAAGCACAAGCCAGACCTCAGCTGCAGTGGCGCACGAGGTGGAAAGAATGTCTTAGGGCTCGTGTTGAGGCGACGTCATGGGCAGCGCAGAGTCTGACACATGTTGCAAAGAAAGATTGAGATAGTCGCTTCCTGAGAGAATGATCGAGGGGGTAACGCCGAGTTTTATGACCTGATTTCTTGTCAGATGCAATCTATTGAATATACGGATAGGGAGGCCACCTGCTGATTTCACTTCCAGGTGGGTTCGCTCGATAATATTGATATTGGGAGGCTGGAATTCACAAGCGGCAAGGATCATCATCATCGAAATCGGCCTGGGGGAAGCCCGTGAGCCCTTTCGATAGTGTTTGGAGACATCTCTCAGCGGCGCAGGGGTCGGGTACTGCCTGGTGAGCCTAGCAAGTCTTAGGCACAGACAAGGAACAGGCCTAAAGAAGCGATGCGCCTCATTATTGTGGGCGGCCCCTTAGCCCGCCAGTAGACAGCAGCGGCGTGCAGGGGAAGAGATTTGGAGGTGGGTAACTTTTGTACGCCCGAGCCAGGCCGAAGTCCTCCATGTCATGATGGAATCATTGTCCTGTGTTCTCATTCTTTTTGTCGGGAGGTATGGATAGATGATTGGGCTTGATAGGCTCGTGCGAAAGGGATTGTCCAAGGGGCGAAGTGATCGACCAGGGGACAATATGGTGACACGAGGTCTACCACGAGTCCGAGGGACGATCTGTGGGAGGGGAAGAAAAGCAGCCGTATCAGCATGCCGTCTGAGAGGTCTCCAGTGGTCCCCGAACAGAAGGGTGTCTGATGCAGCGGGCGGCGTGGGAGGGAAGCGCACGTGGGTTGAGCGCTGCCGCTCCCGGAATTGCAGCTTGACTTCGGATGCTTCTGTGAGAACAGGGTCAGGTCAGTCCGAGTACAATCGGCAGATGCGCATTCCTTGACCATCGA
This sequence comes from Vermiconidia calcicola, assembly GCA_035928285.1. Lineage (NCBI taxonomy): Eukaryota > Fungi > Ascomycota > Dothideomycetes > Mycosphaerellales > Extremaceae > Vermiconidia > Vermiconidia calcicola. Next base: position 676,703 of record JAXLQG010000008.1, read on the forward strand.
TCGGATTTGATGCTTGTATAAGAATTGCTGGGTGATGAATATTCTGTACTGTATGTGGTTGTCATCGGTAGTTGGTTCCTGATCAAGTGGTGGTGGTGAGCACGTTAGCGGTACACCGAGGCAGTCCCGCGACATGATGAGGCGCTGAAAGAGGAGAACATGTGAAGGACAATCCTATCCTCATTTGACAAGTTAGCTCCAGGGAAGCCCTCAAGCTCTTCCGCGGGCTCGTTCAGAGGTGCGGGAGCGAGGGATCATGGATGATGGAAGGAGAAAGCCATGGTTGCTGGATGGCGAGATGGGTTGGCTCTACCATACTCGTACTGCCCTCACGTACCTAAGTTTTCCGGAGGAGAGGCCGATTTCCCAATGGAGGCACCACCCACGACCACCTAACCTGAGGGCCACTAGGCGCTAACTGATAACTGGAGGTGCCCCCCGTGCCATGGTAGTGCCCAAAAGTCAACCCTGGCAGCCCTGGGTGCCCTGGCCAGTGCCTGGCATCATCTGGCAGATTACCTACCTACCGTAGCATGCTCCGTCCCAGGTGGGTAGGTATCTATCCGTATCTGCGAGTGCACTGTGCATTGGGGACTAAGGTAAATGCTTTAATCCTCTCAAAACTGGAGAACGGGAGCTAGACGGACGAGGGCGCCATTTTGACTTTGGTTCGGGCCTTTCAACTAACTGCCTTTCCATCTATCTGCCACTGTCAGTTCGATTCGACTCTCAACTGCGACGAACCTAACCGCATCTTCAACCACTTCTCCCTCTCTGTCCTATTTGCCCTTATACTCAACCTGTATCGCCACTCTTTCAAGGCCCAATTCCAACCGAAGAACAGGGCGACCTTGTATACTGACTGTCGTCGAACACGCTTCACTACACCGGCCGAACCCTCCTGCGACTGAAACCAATCCCAGCCTCCACCTCGGCGCAGCATTCATCCTCCATTGACTCCTTCGTTGTCTATCAAGCCGAACCTCTCTCACCAGTAGACCATACCTCCTCCGACGCATCTATCCGAGTCCACCTCCAAGTCCCTTCTCTACGCTCTTCCAGTCGTTGTGCGACACCTCGACCTGCAAGTCTCATCACTTCCAATACCTGCGACATCCTGGCAAGCCGCATTTGCCTCGATCCCGCTCCACAAGATCCTTCCCGCGCCACGTTTTCAGCAGCCGCTCGACCCTTCTTGAAACAAGCCCTTGCGGCTCTGTAAAACCATCAGATTTCTGGAATCTTGCTACATTAGACCCCGCAACACACTCGGATTGCCCCGGTGCCAACAGGTGGAACCGTCGAGGGACCTTCCGATATACTGCCTCTGGCTGCATATCGAGTCGATTTGTACCAGGACTGTACAGGAAGATTTCCATTACAGTGTGGCCTCTATCCAATCGCGAAACAAGATCCGGACAACACTGAAGGTGTGCCAGCAGCGGCAATCTGCGTTTGAGCATAAGGTATCCTCTGCGAAAGAGTCTGTATCACATCTCGCTGCTGTGTCAGCGTTCCTGAACCACCTTTCGCCACGGTACTTCTCACGTATCATTTCAGCGAAGGTACCGGCCAATTGTATCGCGAAATCTCAGGCTCGTCGAGCGACGAGTCAGGGACTTCTCAACTTTGCGCGAAACACCACATGCGCGTCTCTGACAGTGGTGGTCGCCTTCTGAGCTAGTCACATTCGACAGACAAGCGACAAGTCGACAACTTCGCAAAGATGGAGACGACAAGCCGCCGCCCGTGGGAGACAAACCCTCCTCATAGTCTTCCCCAGACAAATCAGACTTTACCTTCCATAGCCTCTCTGACGTCGAAGCTACCTGTTCAACCGATCGACAGAGGATCCTCTGACCTTTCCATTCTGCCACCACAAAGAGATTCTGGGAGCTGGATGACGCCCGGAACACGTTAGTGCCTACTGTGCTGAGCAGGAGTGGTTTGCCGAGCTAACATCATCCCAGGTTCTTCTGTTAATTCTGCCAACTCTATGCCGTACTTAAACTCTGCCCATTCTCCCGTTGGACGTTCGCCGTACACACCGGAGAATACCACTGCGCCGCCCGCGCCTTTCAACGGAGTAATACAGCACCATACAAACGGACTACCCCCACCCCCTGCGGATCAGAATCAGCACAGAGGGAGTGGTGATTTTGACGAATCTAGACGGAGCAGTGTCACAAACAGCATCCACCACGGCATGAATAATCTGGGGTTGGGTCCAACTTCTCCATACACGAGCACCAATGCCTCGCAGACCTCCCTTGTCACGGGTCTTCAAAGAGAAAGAGGTATACAGCAGAACGGGTACGCTGCTGGTCGTTACTCCACGATGAACAACCCAGTATCTTCTTTTGCGTCCAGCCATGGCGGACGGAGTGGGTTTGTTGGTGGCCGGGTTGCACCTCCCATTTTGGAAAATCCAAAGCAAGAAGTGTACAGTGCAGAAGCTCCCACACGAGGTCAAGCCTATGCCTTTCCTGATCCCGAGGCCGCCCCCCGCCAACAGGGCCGAACACCGTCGACGTATTCAAGGAGAAACAGCTTTGCAGAATCGTTCACGAGCAGTGTTCTGACAATGGAGTCCTCTAGACTGCCTCCAGGACAGCAAGGCAAGTAACTGTGCTGTCGGCTTTTGAGCCCTGCTGACGTGACCAGAACTTCCAGAAGCGCATCATCACAGTCTACAGCACAAACAAGTCGACAGTCTTCGAGGGGATCCTGATTCCCCCAACAGCACCACACCATATAGCCGGACCCCGGAACTGCGGATTACCCACAAGCTTGCTGAACGTAAGCGACGAAGTGAGATGAAAGACTGCTTTGAGCAGCTGAGAACCCGGTTACCAACAAGTCAGAACAATAAATCCAGCAAGTGGGAAACCCTGTCTCGAGGTAAGTATCACGGCCAACGAGTTTCGAGTCTCATCTAAATTCTCTTAGCCATTGATTATATTACGCAGCTTGAAGACCAGAACAAGCAAGCAAGGGTTGATTATGAAAGTCAACGGCTGAAGCTTGCAGAGTTAGAAAACAAGATGCACGAAATGAGCCAACAGATGCGGAGCATGCAACAACCGCAGAGCTCATTTCCCCCTCCACCGAACGTGATGCCGCAAAGCCCACTCGGCTACTCATCACACTTTAAACACCACGTGGACGGCTCAAGCGAGCCTACACGAACACTGCCGCCAATCATGGGTGGCAATTCCATGCAAGGTATACAGTATTCGGAAGAAAGACGATAATCGTGGGCGATTTTGCCCTTTTTATCCGCCAAACGGAGGGACACATGTCTTGGGCTACTTGTACTCGTCCAGGTTCGACTCCGCTTGTTGACGTTTCATGTGGCGTTCGGTCTCTTTGGCAGTGAAAATGAGGCACTTCAGAGTGGTGGGTGTTACTCTGGGCGTCGGTTGGGCATGGTCTAATTGATTTACGATACCATCGTTCGGCGGTGATGTGTTCAAAGACCAACCGGGCAGGGCTACTTTGTTTTGCGAATTAATTGCCAAAGTGCGGGTCACAGTGGAAGGTCTGTTTCTCGTCTATTAGAAGACTTATATTTGAGAGTCCTGAAATGTGAGTGGGTGGGTGCAGGCATGAGATACATCTGTACCGAGTCCGTGGGATCTTGGGATGTGAATGAGGAGGTTGGGATGCTGTATCCAGTACGGAGTAGTCAACTTGTGGACAAGAAGTATGGTATAGTCCTGGTAGAGTAAATCTACCTCATGACGACCTCTTCTTTGATATGTCTCTGATGTGCCTTTTTCTGTCTCATTGTACAGTAGGGATAGTCTCCTCCCAGCCCTACTCGGTACTCCGTAGTCGAACATCAATCGAGGCTGTCTCACACTGTCACGTGATGGAGACTCTATTGGCTGTGGGCACTTCCAACATCAAACATCTTCTAGGCGCGCGTTCTACTCGTCTTTCATCTCTCTACCATTCACCTTCGGGCTTTGCAGGTGGAACACCATGTTTACCGACAGACTTACCGCAGGGACGGCAGAATCAGGCCCGTTGATCCAAGTGCTATGTTTGGAATCGTGCGCCATCGCAACATTGAGGCTACTGAACCGTGTCCCGAGATCCAAACAACAATGGCAAGCTTGCCACGAGACTCTGATGGCCCTTGTTTGAGATCCATGGACCGGCTTGGGGCTTCTTGTGGTCGGTTTCTAATGTTACCAAGCCTGACCGGATATCCTGTTTCTGCCGCACCGCCAGATTTCATCCTCGAAGGATGAATCGTTTATTTCCTGAGCTGGTTCTGACCCTTATTCATCACTACTTTCCTATTGTTTCCCTACTATTTTCCTACTATACTCTCTTTCAAACTCGCCCTCACGGAGTCACGTTATTGCTAATCTTATTCAGACATTGCCAGGCAGCGAGACACGTTCTAAGACAGCCTGCCAGCTGCCTCCCAGTGACGCCTCGATAATGAATCAACTTCAACAATGAAACGTCTTTCACAGCATTACATCCACCTGGCTGTCCGAACTCAGCCGTATCGGTAATCTAATATCCCATTTCGAGGACATCCCAGCTCTCTGCCATTAAGTTGCTTTCTCTTTCAACCTCAAGTTTCTAAGCATGGTGACCAGTTTCGAGCCCTCTGGAAATTCACCGCAGATGTTCCGTCCAGAATTATTGCAACAAGATCGGCGAGGCCCGATCCCTGCCTTTCCGCTCTCCTCGCCCCCAAATGAGACCTTTACGACGTTCAAACCTACCAATGGCGGCACGAGCTTGGCCACGAACAATCCCTTTTTGTCATCGAACGCGTTCGCGTCCAGCCTATCTGAGGATGAGAGCGCCTCATCAAGCGGGGAAGATGAATTTCACTTAGAGCGATATAGTCAAGACGCTCCGAATAACAGGCCGACCACAAGACCGGGGCAGAAGACCCCTTCTTGGCGGAAGAAGCAGCATCAAACCTCGACTTCCGATCCTGACAGGCGACGCCCAGGACTGAACATTGTCACAAATTTCTCGGCTCCCTCGCAACGATCCCGGACTGAGGGCATTCTTGTGGACAAAGTGCTGTCACAAAGACCTCAGCTCGGTCAGAGATACGCTACTGCTTTGGTGTCCGCAAAGGCTGAACATGTCAACCAGACAATGGGTGATGCTCTAGAGTACTCTATGGGCCCCACAGCTTTCAAGTCTAAAGCTCCCAGTTATGACATAAAACGTGGACAGCCAGCCCAATCAAGATGGCAAGAGCTGCAGGCAGCTCCAAAGAACGTCGAGGGCGTATTGGAGAAACAACAGGCGGAGTCACTTAATGACCAAGCTTCCATGGCCACGATTGACCTGAACTCGGCCAGAGGCAAGGACTTTTCGCCCGATGATCGGTCCGTCGTTATCGGACTGAGCGTTCCTCAGAGCGAAGCGGATGCTCATCCATCGAAGCCCAACCTCGACAGTGCCGTATCAGCGCAGACTCCAGAGACACCCGCAATTGTCATCACGCCAGCTGAAGTAACAGACACATGGAAACCTTCCTTCTTACGCAAGGCACGGCCTTCATCCAGCATCTACTCCGTACAAGCCCGGTCTCATAATTTGAAAATGGAAGCAAGTCCTCCTCCTGTTCCGAGGCTGCCAAGAGCACATGTGAGAGATAGTCCGCCCGTGGTGGGCGCGAGTATTGAGCATTCCTCAGAAGTGCCAAGTCGTGGACATGAGGAGGACTGGATATCTGAGGACGAGAAGGATTCTGAATTTGCTGAGAGCCTGAGAAGAGCTTCATCGGAGAGTCAGGAGCATATTTTCCCGCTAGAAGGCGACCAGGCTCGACCTAGATCGCAGGGCTGGTGGAACCTCATGCTTTCGCCCATGCTGTCAAGAAAAGGTACGATATCAGACAACACCCGCGTTAAGGATACCCAAAGACCGCCAGTACCTTCAACAGCGGGTTTTGAAAAACACAAGTCTGTTTCCTCGCTAGTTGCAGAATCGCCCGAAACTCCACGACGACTTGGTCTGGCCAGTCCGAGAGCCAGCATGTCATCAAGATGGACTTTCTGGGCAAAGGGACTTGGGAAGGGGTTACAAGAGGATCAGGTGGAGACGTTACCTGTGCAATCGCAAGACTCGAGTCCACCAGCTGAAGAGGCCAAGGCACTCCCATCCTGCGAACCTTTCGATTATCTCGGGACTGGACTTGCGGCAGAATACTATCATGCATGTGCCGTGGAGCAGCTAAGCGGTACTCGATATTTCGAATGCCAGAATCATTCTTGCGAAGAAAAGTCACCTCTACTGCATTCCATATTTGAGCCCAAGGTGTTGGGAGAGGTCGATGCACAGGAAAACAACGCCAAACGAGTCTCGGGCAATGCGACACCGGGTGATGCATCAGAAGAAAGGGTCAAGAGTCATATAACCGTGCACTCTGCACCTGAAGAGCTGTCACCGCTTGTGAGGGAAGCGAATGCGGCCATCGTGACCAAGGCTAGAGCGGTCGAAGCGCCCGTTGCTGCCGAGGGAAAGTCGCGCGACATGAAACCTGAGGAGAATGCGGCGAACGACGAGTCAATCCCAGCCCAGGAGGAAGCACGTTCATTTAGTTCAAGCCCTCCCTATCGGAATTCGCAATTACCCAACATTGCTGCTGTGGCGCCGGCACACGTCGGTCAACCCCCAATTCGGTCACCCGGTCCCATCTCACCAGGGATGCAACAAACGATGACATCCCAGGGAGCCGTCCCTATGTCAGAGATCATACGGCCTTCGAACGAGGTCAGGTCAGTGGAGCAAACGACAATGCCGCCTGAGAGTCAAACCTGGGCCCAAACGCAGCCGCAATCAGTGACTATCCAGAACCATACTACCTATGCAGAGTGGTCTAGGCATGTATCTGGGCCGGTAGCTTTGCAGGCCAGAAAGGACATCATTGATTCTCCACCCGAGCCTACGACCATAGGCCGAGAAATGGATCGATCGGCTACACAGAAGCCGAAACCAGCCAGCAGCCAGGAGATTGATGCCCCTAAGAAACCTGGCATATTTTCCAAGCTCAAGTCTTTGCTCAAGAAGAAGGGATCGCAGGGCGCGGAAGACTCAACCCGCAAGAAGCGCCGCTGGACACTCATCGTTGCCATCCCCTTACTCCTAATTGTGATAGCATGTATTCTGTTGGCAACCCTGCTCACGCGCAAGGGAGATGGCACTCCTGTCCAGAGCCAATGGCTCAATCTGACAGGATACCCTCCAATTCCAACAGGCATTTCTACCATTGCCATGCCCGATGCCGTCAAAGAACAACCTGGCTGCGTAGCGCCAACGACGATGTGGAGTTGCGCACTTCCGAAAGAGAACCAGGCTGAAATAGCACCTAACAATCCAGATCAACCAAATTTCCGCTTCGAAATCACCTTCAAGAATGGAACGGTGCCAGCCAATCTCACCATACCGGTTGACAAAGTCTCAAAGAGGGCAAGCAACCTGTCATCTCGAGCAAATGACCCCTTCACCGATGACTTGTTCGACTCGAATCCGGCGCCACCCAGCCGAGCCGACCAGATTTTCATGGGAAACACGACAGACAACATCACCACGCCCTTTCAGGGGGAAGACACACCCTTCTTCATGACCTTCGTTGCCGTGTTTCCTGTTGATCCATCAAACGCTACACAAAGTAGCATCAGTCCAAGCTCTGCTCGGCTTCTTGCCCGACAAGCCAGCAACAACTCCGACTCGATTCCTGCGCCAGATGTGCTGGACGATGGCAGCGCAGCCCCGGCCAATCTCCTCCCGACCTCGCCATACCCGACTTCTCAGCCCATCAAACTATACAACCGCGGTCAAGTCGACGAACATTTTGGGTTCTACATGTACTACGACAAGTCCATCTTTCTACACTCGACGGCACCCCTCAACACGTCCGAATTTGCAAACAACAATGGAATCGATCCACAGGATCAGAATGGTGGGTCGACGCGAGACCAAGCTCGTCTGCGCTGCACGTTCGCTCAGACCCGCTTCCTTGTGCGTATATACACGAACACTGCGTTTGGAGCGACGCTCCTGAGTCCGATCTCCGTTACAAACAGCACAAGTATGAGTAACAACTCGGCAACGAATTTCAATCGACCTGGCTCGTTCCCGTATCCGAGCACAATCAGCCTGGACAGGCATGGAGGGAATATCAACAAGAAGGCAATTTATTGCTACGGTGTGGATGACTTACAGGTCATTCAGGACGATGTCAAGAGCATTGTGCCGGAGCTGCGAGGGGTAGGTGGGCAGTTGATCAATCCGGCGCCGCCTCTGGTGAATGGAAACAGTTCGTCTGATGCGACGGCGACTGATGGGTTCGATCCTGAAGCGGGCGGGATTGATGGTGGGAGCGGTGGGTGTGAGTGTTCGTGGCAGAATTGGAATTAAGAGAATACCAAAAGGGCATTTCGCATTGATGTACAAATAAATAGTGCATTTGATGGCGTTTAAAATGCGTACAGGTGGAGGGAGTTTGGTGGGATTGGGATAGTTATTGTCGATTTCGATGGTAGAGGTGGATGCGAGTATATTAATCTGGCAAAGGCCCTGCATATATGATATTGCCTTTTCAGCATCGTGTCCTGAATTGTTCCCTGCTATTTCCATGAATTTGATGAAGTTGTGGCCAACCGGAACAGCGGCAGTCGTGATGGTCGTGTCGTGAAACTTGTGACGTAGACATTCAGGGAACAACTTTTCGAGCCACGATTACGCAAGTTCTTTCCGAAGGAGAAGATTGAAGAGAACGAGAAGCCCATCCAAGTATTCTGTGAGAAGGTCTTTGTTTTCATCATCCTCATCATCCTCACCATCACCCTCATCATCAATTTTTCGACCGAAGTCATCATGAAACACGAGAAGGACATCCCAGCCGAGCACCATACCCATAGGTAGGTACAAACACGGTGCTGTTGTACCCGGCTTCACATCCAACTGACTTTACTTGACAGGACTGGCGAATGGCTGCCTCACGACCACCGAGCACACCGGGAGTGGCTAGCTGGAGTCATCGAACATGTCGACCAGAACCCCAAAGATCTACATCCCGTGGTCCAGGAATTTAAAGATATGATCGAGAAGAATACCCGGGTCTGGCTACTTTTTTCGTCCATGTTTGATCAGATTCCCAACAAAGAACCGTACAAGAACGATCCTCGAGGTGGCGGCCATCCGACAGTCCGGGATCATATCCACATGCTTCAAGTCATCAACCACCTCCTGACAACGGCGCCTTCCTGGAATGATAAGTCTGAGCGAGTTGGCTTGGTGGGTCTGCCGTTCAACGCGCTCTTCGACTGGCCCATGGGTACTAAGAGTGGCTTTGCGGTCTTCCTCGATCCTCAGGTCAATGCCATGCTAAAGAAGATTCTCAACGCTTGGGCCGGATTCCTCAGCTCGCCAGAGTCAGCGTATGTGTTGAAGGAAGATGCGAAGGGCAGCTGGTTTAGTCCGCATGGTCACGATGAGCTTCAATTCACGGCGAATGTGGGCAAGACAAACTACAAATTCGAGGAGATGTTCCACTGCGACCCATCAGATCCGCACATGGGCTACAAGTCATGGGATGAGTTCTTCACCCGGCATTTCAAGGAAGAGGCGCGACCTGTTGCAAGTCCCGATGACGACAATGTGATTGCCAACGCGTGTGAGTCCAAAACGTACGCGGTGGCGCGGGATGTGAAGCGGCGAGACAAGTTCTGGCTCAAGGGACAACCATACTCGGTTGTGGACATGCTGGCTCAAGATCCGCTGGCCGATCAGTTTGTGGGAGGAACCGTGTATCAGGCGTTCCTGAGTGCGCTGAGCTATCACCGCTGGCACGCGCCTGTGTCGGGGAAACTGGTCAAGGCATACGTTGTGGACGGGACATACTATTCGGAGCCGCTCTTTGAGGATTTTGCGCCCAACAAGGGGGCTGATCCTGCGGGTCAAGTCACCAGTCAAGGATACCTGACGGCAACCGCGACCCGAGCGATCATGTTCTTCGAGGCGGACAACCCTGCGATCGGGTTGATGGCGTTCTTGGGAATAGGTATGTGCGAAGTGTCGACTTGCGAGATGACGGTCAAGGAGGGGCAGCATGTCAAGAAGGGGGATGAGATTGGCATGTTCCATTTCGGAGGTTCGACTCATTGTTTGATGTTCAGAAAGGGAGTCGAGGTGGAGGGATTTCCTGAGCCTCATCCCGAGCACAATATTCCTGTGAGAAGCGAGGTGGCCCGAGTCAAGTCGACATAGGTCGCAGAGAATGAGGTTGAGGTTGAGGTTGAGGTTGACCTAAAATAAAGGTGTTGATGCTTTCGTTAGTGAGGCTGGGCAGCTCGGCACGAACATGGGGAGCCACTGGAGCTGACTGATGGAAAACACGTGAAGTATCAAGATCACGTGAAACCTGAAGAAAATGACGTCGATGGACACACGAGACTAGCTTCTTTTGTCGGTGCGAAGATTCTGGCACGAGGTTTTTTCGTATTTTCCTTTCTCTCCCCTTTGGTTCATCAACACGTCAATGCAACACAAGCCTCTGAGGACAACGACATCATGAAGTCTTAATTCGGAGAAAACACGGCCGGACCACTAGCTCGATTCCTCAAATGACTGATGCGATCAGGAGGCTTTTTCCGGATCACGCTGCTTGAAACTTGTCCATCCACCCTTGACTGTCTCCCCAGGAATCCCGTCGTCGCGCGTTTCCCGATCGGGCCATTTACATGACTACAATTATGCCTCCCACAGCCACTCATTGTATTTCTCTCGCGTAAGCCTTCGGTCAGCTACTTCTTTGAACTTTCCGCACTTGTTTTCAACGAGCGATTCATGAGGATAACTTACTACAGTAGTATTCCTTTGGCGTTGCTGAGTGCGTGGGTACAATGTCCTCGCTGCTTTTTGCTGGTCCTTTTTACCACCACAGTCCGGCAATTCTCGATGGACAGCGGAGTTGCTGGAGTTCTTCGACGCCTCTTGAAAGTATTACGGCATCACCTCCCGAATGCATTACGCTTTTTTGTCTTCGATCTGCTCCCTTTAATGTATGAGGTACCGTGCACTTCTACCTCGGGACGGATCGAGTGGTGGTGAGTTGGACCGATCGAGCTTGACCGTCTACCTTTTCCACTCTGTTCCTCTTTCTCTTCCTCTTCCTGTCCGTTGTCGCGCTGCTTTCATCCTCCTCCTATAGTGGCAACCTCACAGGGATTTCGTTTACCCGACGTCAGTCAATTCTTCTTATGATGTCCTTTTTCTCTCCGCGTCGTGTACATTAACAACTCTCATTCGACCTCATTCGAGCTGTTCGACACTCCCGCAGCAATCCGGCAATCTCGCCAGCTTCTCCTGCAGACCAGCCATCATGTCTCCATCAATATCAAAACACCTGAGCAAACCAGGCAGACCATTCGACATAGACAACTACCTGAATCCCTTCATCCCCCGGAATCCAACATACCTCCTTCCCACATGGCTGTCATTCTGGTTCGGCTACCGTGCACCACGCTCCTCGCCAACGCCTGCACCATCCCATCACCCCTTCCATACCCTCACACTCTACCTGTCTGTCACGATTGGCGCCTTCTGTGGCGTCGCCATCATCGAGTCGGTTTTCCGCGCGCTACCGCCCTTGTCAGGCCACGTCGTTCCCATCATCATCGCCTCTTTCGGCGCCGCCGCGATCCTGGAGTACAACACGGTCGAATCACCACTTTCACAGCCGCGGAATTTGGTGTTTGGACATTTTCTCTCCGCCACGGTCGCGGTCGGGATCACCAAGTTATTCCAACACCTTCCACCGAATCGGTTCGATGACCTGCGTTGGCTCGCGGGCGCGCTGGCCGTCGGCTTGGCGAGCGCGATCATGAGCTTCACCAAGACGGTGCATCCGCCCGCCGGGGCCACGGCACTGTTGGCAGCCACGAATGTCGACGTGCAGGAAATGGGATGGTGGCTTCTGCCGCTAGTGCTGCTGGCGGCCATGTTGATGCTTGCGAGTGCGCTTGTGTTGAACAATATTGCCGGGCGGCGGTTTCCCGTGTATTGGTGGACGCCGGTCGATTTGAAGGCGCTGCGGGAGGAGAGGAGGAAGGAAAGAGAGGGCGAGGGCGAGGGCGATGTGGAGAAGGGCGTTGGTCGAAGTGGGAGTGGAGGAGAAGGGGAAGGGGAAGGGATTAGTGACGCGGATACGGAGATGGGGTCGAATGGGAATGCGGATGATTTGAGGAAGCATGAGAGTGGTGCCACGAGGTCGTCGAGGCGGTCGAGGTCCGTCTCGATCACGAGCGGAAGTAGAGTGCCGCACCGGCTGTCGCTGGATGAGTCGAGGTCAAAGACGCAGCAGAAGGGGAAGAACGACAACAACAGGATCCTCATTACGAAAGACGAAATTATCACGCCGGACTGGTTCGACTTGAATGACTGGGAAGATGAGGTTTTGAGGATACTGATGGAACGGTTGAGGGATAAAGTGAGCGAGTGAGTTGTGACCCGGGGATTGTGCATACCTACCTAGCGTGCATTTGTAAGTTAGAGTCGACCTTGGGATGGAGTTCTTGGATGCATTTTCCAGCGGAGGCGTGACAAAAGTATTTCAAGGTGTTGGTTAGAGTCATACATTTTTGTGTAGTTGGAGAATGTGCGTATCCAGTGAGAATGACACACGGTTGAAGAAGAACGCAAATGTGATCGCACCGTGAGTATGTGGAAGGCCTGCTCCGAGTAGTGTGTACAGACCCAGGTAGTAGTCCAAGGAAGACAATCTTGACTCCTTCTCGGCGAGCTGATACCTTAATTAGTAGTACCAGCTGATCTCGATAGGCAATGAATGCCTTGTCCTGCCAACACGGTGTCAGACTTCGATTCTACCAGTGGGTGCCAGCCAGGCACAAGAATTACTGCCGCCACCATATTACCCTCCTACTACATATGGCAATTCCACCTGCCCAACCGGCTGACCGCCTTTATTTCCATCAGCCAGCATCGATATTTGCTCAGGTATATAATTTCTTTTCTTAGTCACGTGTCGTTTCGATTTCTCTTTTTGTATTGTATCCTCTTCGCCTTCGCCTTCGCCTTCGCTTCGGCGACACCTGGAGAGGGCATCACTTCCGTGATTCATTCACCCCCTTGGCTCAAACCTTGGTGGATTTATTGCACACGGTATGTAGCAGACTGGGGTGCTTTCTTTCTGGGGCCATGCGAGTAGAGGTTTAGAGGACTCCGTTGATTGCTGGTGATGGCGGCCAAGGGCGGAACTTGACACGCGTGAGTGAGGTGTCGTACTGTACTGGACCTCGAGCCAGACCTTGAACACGCGCCCACCATTTTGGAATCAAGTGTTAGTAGTAGATCAAAAGATGCTTCTGCTGGATTGGTAGTAATTGAGGTCGTGGTCTGTTCCTTGCCAAAAACAAAAACAAAAAGTGAAAGTGCGAGTGCCCCGAAGGGGGGAATTAAGGTCGTCGTGGCTTGAGGTGCCGACTCGAGCTGTGCGGTAGGCTGCAGATTTTGAGCTCTTCCACCAGTCCAGAAGGCAACTTTGAAACCAATCATTCTTGCAGGGATTCATGAATTTGCATCTCAAGTTGAAGGACAGCTGGACTGTTTGGTGCCTTATGAACGCGCTCAACTTCAGACCTCAAGCTGATTTCGAAGTGTGTCTTCACGCGTTAGACATGTCAGTGGGCGCTGCGCCCCGATCCGTTCTGAAAATTGCGTGGGTGATAGGGGGAGTGTGTATTGTTGATGAGACTCCTTGCTCTTATCTTCACTCTCTTTACATGAGGTGTGAGGCTTGTTCTCTCTCTTCTCCAAACCTCGCCACAAGGACGAGAAGATGATTTGATGAAAAGATTTGCAAAGTTTGCAAAAGCAATGAATGAGACAAAAATTACAGAAGTGGAAGCCCCGAAGGATTTCCAACACCGATCCAAGTCACGATGTGCAATGGACAAGTCTCGATGTGACAACCCGAAATCATGAGCTCAGATTGTCCCTCTAAGGTAAGTATGAAGAAAAAAGAAAAAAGAAGAAGAGATCAGGACGAGCGGAGGGAGGAATTTATAGGCGGGAGATGACGCCAAGGATACGAGGGGCTAGGCTGGATGCGGTCGGCGGTGTGCCAGCCTTGCCAGCGAGCCAGGTATCTGACACGTGAGATGCGGACACACGAATTAAGTATAGCATCCACCAGGGCCACCAACCACCTCCTGTGCAGTACACAATCGAGGATTGATTAGGTAAGATGGGCACCAGAGGAAAGAAAATGAAAGAGCTCCATCAGGTTAGTGCAGAGATCAGGGTGATCAGAATGATGGTTCAAAAAGACTTAATGCTGATGCGAGCGGCAGTGGAAAGACCTCATAGTCGATACTACGAGACCTGACAAGCATGAGAGCCGTGGAGAAGCCTTTCTTTCGAAAACATTGCTTCACATTTCTTTCTACTCCTTCTTCCCCTGCTTACTCCCCAAGAGATCCTTGGCCACCATCGCCCGACAGATCGGATGATAAAAGTCCTTGTTCTTCTCAAAAGTCTCCACGGCCCGTTCATAGTCCAACTTGATCAGTCCCCGGAATAGTGGCCGGACAAACTTCATCCGACCGACCTGGCCAAGCAGCTTGGCCACAAAGTCCTTGATCGACTGGTCCCCACTGGCCATGGCAATCTGATAATACCGTGCCGAGATCTCGACATTGCGCGTCTCCTTCAGATTGTAAATGTAGCCCATAGAGTTGGCGTGCGGGACAGGCAAGGCTGTCTTGAAGGCCATGACCCGCTCCAGGAACACGACGACCTGGTTCGCCGCCCAGCCATCGATGTCGAATTTGTTCGGGCCGAAATCCGGGTTTGGATGGGTCGTGAACTTCTCCCACTGGTCCGCCAGGCGGTACGCGACGTCGACCAGACTTGTGTCGAAGGCTGGTTTCGGCGGGAAGCCCGGCTTGTAGAACCAGGTGTCCCAATCGATCTCGGCCAGTTTGGCGGACACCTTGTCGTTGGATTTGAAAAAGTCCAAGAGAGTCGTCTTGAAGTCATAGCTGTCCAGAGACTTGCCGCGCCAAGTCTCGAAGTAGTGCGGGATGAAGGTGTCGAACTCTTCTTTCGTGATGAGTTTTTCAATGTAGTACAAAAAGTTGAAGCCCTTTTCGTAAGGGATACTGGAAAATGCATCGTCGGGGTCTTTGCCCTTCAGGTCGATGATGAGTTTGGTGAATTCGTGCTCCTCGCCAAAGTTCTTGATCGAGTCGGTCAGGGCTTGCCAACCGATGATCGCAGAGAAGTCCCGCCATTGGTCGCCGCCGTGCACGATGGCTTGGATGCGTCGTTCGAGGTATGTGGTCCAAGATTCATTCAGCCAGAAGTGTTCCCAAGACGCATTGGTCACGAGGTTGCCGGACCAGGAGTGTGAAAGTTCGTGCGCTATCACGTCGACGTTCTCCCGATCACCTGAGATGATGGTCGGCGTGGCAAAGGTGTAGATGGGATTCTCCATACCACCGTATGGGAATGATGGTGGCAGGACCAGGACGTTATACTCGCCCCAGGCGTAGGGGTAGACGAGGGATTCAGCCGCCTTGAGGAATTTCTCGGTCGACTCTTCCAGCTCCCATGTGCAGTCTTTGAGCTCGTCGGGACCTGTAGCCACGATGCTGCGTGGGCCGATCGAGGCCGTCGCAATGTCGCCGCTGGCTATGGCAAAGAGGTAGGATGGGATCGGGACACGTTGGTGGAACTTGTAAAGCTGGTGGGTACCATCTGCAGCCGGAGAGGTCGGGTTGTCTTTGGCACCGATTCCAGATGCAATGACAGGAAGAGGTGATCTGATGTTGAAGTCGAATGTCGCTTTGACATCCGGGGTGTCCTGACAGGGGAAGATTGATCGGGCGTGAATAGCTTGACACTGAGAGAACATGTACGGGTGCTTCTTGTTGGATGTCTGAGCAGGGGCCAGCCATTGCAGAGCCGTGCAGGATTCGGTCGTTTCCAGGTCGATTTGGATGTCGATTTTCTCGTCCATCTTCGGTTTGCGGTCAAGCTTGATCTTCAGTGCATTGCCATAGGGTTCAAGTCGCTTTGTGGTCTCCCATTTTGCGGCTTTGCCTTCAGCCATGACACTGTGGATGAGCATATGGCTGGAATCAAGGATGATCTCGTCACTCTCTCCATCAGTGATGGATTGCAGATCGTGGGCTACGATGCCTTTGAGCTTCTGTTCATCGAACAAGATGTCTAATGTCGTCGAAGTGTGGATCGTCCGCCAGTTGTTGTAATTTGAAAGAGTGTTTGGATCACGAGGGGTGTTGATGGTCGTGGCCATGGTGCGCGTGCGTTTAAGCAAAAACCTTGTGGCAGGAGATGGCCGAGGCTTTTGTCCCAGTGCGAGGAATGACCTCGACGCTGCAATCAAGACTGTCCCTGTGCCGGAAACAAACTGCCAGACCTGGCTTCCGGACATGCAGCTGCGCAGCGACCGATAATACTCCTCACTTAAGATAGACGAGAGGTCGATTTATTCTAGTGACAATTGGTACACGGCCGATGGGAAAGTGATTGGATGGCAGACATCTAATGAGAGCGTACTGATGCTGAAGGTGGACGCAACATGATCCTGCCGTTCACAAATCGCCTTGGCAACGGTTCCGGATCTATGATTTTCCATATTAAGGGATAAAAATGGCAAGTGTCTGACAGGGCTATTCCCACACCCGGTGAGACGCTGTTGATCCAGCAGCTATGCAATTCTGTTGTCTTCAAGAGCTACTAGAGTTCGTGCCAGCCATGCTACGGAAATGCAGAGACGCTTGCTAAAAAGCCACTAAGACCGGGGCTGTCAACACATGTTCGAACATTGTTGATCACGCTTCGTGGATATGAGGCAAGATGCTCCTGAAAATGACGACAATCTCTCAATTTGGGCCTCGTTCGGTTGCCAGCGCTGCGTCTCCCTCCTCCTTGCTCTTCTCCTGCTCGCCTGGGATTGTCAAGGAGGACGAAAACCCGGATGATTCAGGCTGTGACACGGGAGGAGGTGCCTCTTCGACCGCCCGGTTGACTGCAAAACGACTCTTTCTCCTGATTAAATAGCCATATTTGTAAAAGACATATGGCATAGGAGCAAGCAAGGCACTCAGACCAGCCAAGATTGTAAGTGTCCAGTGCACGCCCATGTTCTGATAGAATGGAATGCCCACAACCGTCATTCCGCCAGCAATGATATACCGGGCCAGCGTGGCGAATGTGAGCGCACTCGCGGCGTACATCTCATAGCTGTCGATGATGTACATGTACGAACTGATGAAGATCATGATGGTTCCATAGCCGAACAGGACCGAGGCGAGGATGGGCGACCAGATTGACACGCTCGGGTATGCTGTCCAGCCCATCCACAGCAGCGAGATCGGGATGGCAGGAGCGCCGCCCAGCATGGCAAACCACAGCCGGAGTTCGGGGTCGAACTGTTTCCTGCCTTTCGACTCGGCCTCGCGCTGAGCCAGCACCGTCTTCTTGTACATCCACGGCAGCCAAGCACCCCCCAATAGCACACCAATGGCTATACCAACGAAGATCGTGTTGGATTGACCTTGTGAGATGCCGTACGTCTGTCGAAAGATATAGTCGTATCCGTCAAAGAATGTGAAGAGGATGATGTAAAGCACAGACATATATAATGTGATCAAAAATATCACCGGCTCCGTGAACGCCATGATGAAAGGTCTCGGAAGGGCGACCCTGAGCCGCGTCGACACTGGTATGCGCTCGATCTCATGCTCTGCAACATATCGCTCATCGCCGGTGAGCTTGCGAAGATGCTTTGCCTTCCAACTCAATAAGAGCGGTGGGAACGTCTCTGGCTGAAAGAAGAACGCTAGAAAGAGTACCACAGCGGCGGTGGACAATGCTATCCATTCTGTCCACCTCCAGGTATGCAGATATGGCGACTCCGGGACCCACGCACCCATCACAGATCCTAGAGGCGGGCCCATGAAGCCTCCAAGGGAAAAGATAGGAAACATGTAGGACTTCTCGATAGGTGAGAACATATCCGCCACCGATCCTCCAGCGCAGACAAGAGGAGATGCGCCGCTGAACCCTGCCAGGAAGCGGAAGACGATTTGAGCTCCTAGATTGGGTGCCAGAGCAGATGCCATAAGCCAGATGCACATGGAGGCAAGCGACACTATGTAGGTGCCACTTCTTCCGAGGACTTCTGAGAAAGGGCCGCAGATAAGAGCTCCAAATCCGAACCCGATCAGGAAGACGCCCACGGCCAAAGTCTCGGTGACTTCGCTCACACCAAGGTCTTTTGCAGCTTGTGGGAGGACAGCAGCGTCAATTGGAGCAGCAGCGCCCACCATAAAGGCGATCGAAGATATAATCAGGGTGGCATAGACGCGACGGAACATAGGCCAATTCCTTGGGTTCATAGGATCGTCCGGTCCGTCCCAGTCCACAATCAGGACTGCCCGCCCATTGACGATTCTGGTTTTCTGGCGTGATAAGCATGGTAGTTCGCGTGCGGCCTCGGCATCGGTGGACTCCAGTTGTTGTTGTATCGTACGTCCTATCCGACGATATTGGAGGTAGGTTTCCATATTGGATGAGGAGAGCGATTCAAGCAATCGAGACAGGAGGCGTTTTCATAGGGCTAGAGAGAATGAATGTGGTTGACGCTTGTCCATAGCATATCTCACAGCAGGTAGGAGATCGTATAAAAATCGCAGCAGCCTACCATCGAGTCGATAAAAACGTCGAAAGAATTCGCTAGCCGCGCATTATGAAAGCAGAAGCGGCGAGGTTCCTGCAAAGGGATGCTCGAGGATGAAAAGTCCCGACGGAAAAAGCGGAACTGTAGCGACATACTCCGAGCAGTGACATTCTTCCAGGTCGCTGTTTAGCCAATGCCTTTTCAGTTCGGGTTCTGATAAGAGTGGGTTCATCTGTCGCAGCTGCAGCAGTTTCCTCTGATATGGGGCCGTAGTGGCCGTCCGTGGGCGTCGTACCTCAAGTACGAGAGGCGCGGATACTCGTAGAAATTTGGGGGCATAATTATTATTATGGGGAGACGAGTTCGAGACGAGTTCGGGCTTGTTGCCGAAAGAGTAGCGTGGAGTACGAGTAGGAGGTGACGTTGAGACTGACTAAACTGCGCCAGAAAGCGGAATTTACAGCGAGCGGCAGCCAAGACCAGCGAGAAGCTTATCGTCCTTATCACAACCCCCGCCATACCAGCAGTGACCAGCTCGCCAGGTACCTTCCTCGCTTCCCACACGCTTCCCACTCACGTGCAGCACTCTGACTCCTGGTGTCCGAACCTCATCAACAGTACCCAGAGAGAAGACAGCAGTCATGGCACCACCAACGCTCATTTTGCCCGGGGAGAAACACTCTCAGGTCACCAATGCTCTCCTTCTCGAGCCTCTAACACCTTCATCCTTCTCCCCCTTTGGAACCGCCATAACACCTCCCTTCTCAAGCTCGTTGAACAATGTCCCGACAAGCATTCCCAGACCACTACACTCACCGCACCAGCCCACTGCAGCCTTCGCGAACCAGAACTCCGCATTGAGAACCTCGCCGATATCACAATTCACCAATAAGTATCCCTCCAGACCCGGCTACGCTGTCTCGACGCCGCAGATGAGCATGTTCTCGTGCTTCCCTCGCAATATCAGTGGCGTTGGCATCGACTCCCCTATACCTGGAAAAGTGGCATTCAAAGTCTCCATCCTCGAACGACATCCTTACACAACCCAAACATTCACGCCCCTGGGTCTTTCTCCGTCTGCGGAGGACCAGTCGACAGTCTTTCTCGTCATCGTTGCGCCGCCACTCGCTTCCCCTGCCACAGCAAGGACCGCTTCTGGCATAAGGACATTCCAGATCGCCAATCCGCCAGACTTGTCTCGTATCAAGGCCTTTGTGGCACGAGGTGACCAGGCTGTCACATATGGACCAGGAACGTGGCACGCACCCATGGCCGTATTCGGACAACGCAGGGTGGACTTTGTGGTGAGTCAATTCGCCAATGGGGTCCCCGATGACGACTGCCAGGAGGTCCTGTTAGGAGACAACGCTGTCACTGTAGACTTGGATACTCTCAATCTGGACTTAGGTCCACATGGGAGCAGACCCAAGCTGTGAAGCTTCGAATGGAGCATCCTCTGCCCAAGTTTCCAGCCTAGGGGGCCGGCATCTGAACCGTATGTGCGCTATAACGAAACATCTCTGCTGGTCTGTGTCGGGCTACGCTACCTTCACAGGCGCGGGTCGTGGTGGTGACTCTGCCTATCGACCGCACTGCTCCACACAGCGGCGCCGGCGGGATTGATCCAGCCGCTGCCCGGCCCAACGTGCCGTGACAGACGTACGCTGTAGTCCATCTTACAGACGGCACTCAATCTCACCTCTTATCATTCACGCCACCCCTCCCAGACGTGACTCATTGTCTGTTGTGGAATTTGTTGGCGGATTCGAACGGATGAAGCCATGACGGTCACGGTCACTGGCGAGTGTTCCGGTGCACAGAAGTGCTAGAGCCATGAGAGCTTGCTCTGGTGTGGAGAAGCAATCTTCTCGTTCGCATTAAGGGCTAGACGCGTCATATTCAAAGGGTATCATAATAGCTGAAACACTCCAACACTCTCAACCAAGGCAAGAGAATAGCCCAAAGGGCCAACTTTTCCTGATGCATGTCAAAATGCCGTAGTGACTTCCAGTATTCCAACGCCATCGCACAATTGCAAGAACCAGCTTCACGGCTTAGCGCCTTCGAGTTTGGTGACCAATTTCTTCATAGCCACCCATTCTTCCATATTCTTCTCGTTATTGCCGCACTGTAGGCCTTTGCCGACATCAAAGACAGTTACAACACCATCGAGACCGCCAACAGCAATATGGCTGCCTCTTCTTTCTTCCCAGGCTACCTTGTTTAAGCCTTTGAAGGGTACAACCCCGTTCTTGCCTCTTGTCGGAGTACCTCTAGCGATGGGCACCTCAAGATCGTAGCCGAGATCGAATACCTCCAGATCACCGGCACCAGTGACGCAAGCGAACACCGAAGGTTTATGCGGCGCCCACTTGGCGTCGTAGACAAGGTCTTCTCGAGCCACATCCAGGACCGGACTTACAGTAGTTGGATTCGCACCCGCAGCTGAAGCCAGGGCGGCCGCATTCGAGGTGGCCGCTGGCTTGATACGCCATAACTTTACAGACCAGTCGGAACTGGAGCTGAGGAGGAGGTCTCCTAGATCCACGGGACCGCGAGCGGGATGGAATTGTGAGCTCATAACAGGAGCAGTATGGCCGCGGTAGGACAGTCGAGTATCAACACCTGCTTGTGCACCGGCACGATCGTATCTGTGGCAGGGGTAGATGGTTCCTTCCTCAGTACCGACAACGAAGAAGGTGGGGTCAGAGGTAGGAAAGCTCATGCAAGTAGGAGCAAGGTCGTCTGTCTTGGCTGGTGCGGGCGTATTGAGGACTAGGTATTCTTGTGCCTGCGTCAGCATATCGACAGACCATGAACAGACTACCCCGTCCATCGAGGCTGTCAAAATGTTGTGCGCATTCGGCGTCCCTACAACACTGATACTGTAGACTGGATGAGTGTGGCCCAAATGCGATCCCGACTGCGGAGTCTTCTGGACAGGTTGCCCTGTGCGACCGGATGTCCTCGTATCCCAGAGACATATCTGGCCAGAATAGCAGCCTCCGATGACAAGGTTTGGATGGAAAGGTGAAAATCGAGCCGACAGCACATCTGACGATGCTGTGAAGGTGTACTCTGGCCGTGACGGTGCATGAGAGTTCCACAGCAACACCAATCCGGCTGGTTCGTGAGGAGCTGATGGGTTTTTGGTGTAAGAGGTCAACAGTAATTCGTTAAAATGTGGGGAGAATTGGATGTCGGAGACTATTCGTCTTCGTGTATATCGGTCAGAGAACAATTGGAAAGATTCCCGTACTGAATGTGACTTCTTGCTGGTCCGTGAATATGGTGCATCGTCGTCGTCATCGTCTAAGGCTGAAGTTCGAGTATAGTCCGCCAGCAGATCGTACTCGTCGTCAATATCCAGAGCTCGCTCAATGACCTTGGACGATCGTTCCACGAACGAGACAAATTCCGAAGAAGCAGCAACAGCATTCAGCTCGTTTTCGTTCAGGGACCGTAAGGGAAATCGGGGTTGTGCAGTCGATGGCTGAGTAATAGCTGGTTCTCGACTTAGAGTCGCCTTGACTTCGTCTTCTATCTCCTTCCGTAGGTTCTGTCGGATCTCTTCCTCTCGTTCCAGGTCACGGCGGCTGCGTCGCCTCTCTCCACGTACTTGGATATCGTCATCTTCAGAGCCATCTTGTGTTCTTCCATTTTCGTCTGACCAGGGTTCCGTCTGGACCCCTTTTGAATATGTGATGTACTCCTTTTTCGGTGGAGTGGGTTCGTGAGCGGCAGCAGTATCTCTCTGTGCATCAAATATCTCTTCAGTGGTCTCGGTCTGCGTTGACATAGACACCATCAACCTCTTCGGCGATGGTTCCACCTCATCTTGCGGAGTGATCTGGCCCGTACCTTGTAGTGAACTCGGTCGGCTTCTTCGGGGGGATGCGGGCGAATCTCTCTTTCCGTCAATGAGCCTTGACACGAGATCATCAATCTCTGATCTTCGTGCTTCCACAGACTTGCCAGGAGAGTGAGCCTTTCAGTCATTAGCAATGTTACGTTCAGCACTGTCTAGGTTCTTACCTCGCCAATGCTCTGCCGCGACGAGGCATGTTGCTCTTCCCGCAATGCCTTTTGTCGTCTCAACTCAGCCAGGCGGGCTTTTTTGGCCAGGAGCTCGTCCTTGAATGAGGACATGCTTAAGAAGATCCCGCCAACTGTACGGTCCTGGATGCCATGGCAGACGGTAGTTTTGGCTGCGGACGTGGTTCGTGTAAATAGGCCGGCAGCGACTTCGCGTGGTCACGTGACGGCCTGGTTGGGGCAAGGATAGCTCGCAGACGAAAATCAAATGTTTCTCACATTGAAGCTTCCGCAGCCAACCTTTTGTCCCCGTAGCGCAACCAAATATAGCGGTGACAGGAGCACAGCTGACACAAGAGTCGCTCCTTTGTAATCACCAGCTTGGAAGAGAACCAGCGCCGCCGCTCTTCCCTTCCTTTCACCATGTCCACGTCACAAGGAGTCAATGTACGAACCTCCCAATCTGCCCGCAGTTTCCCAATTTCGCGTCTGTAAATGTGTACGGAGCTTCAAGCTGATTGACGGCAGGTGCTCCGGTGGTCGGCCCTTGTCGCAGGCATATTCTACGGATTTTCACACCAGAGAACGATTACGGCCAGCAATGCGACAGCTCATGCGCAGGCGGAATACCAACACAAAGCCGGTTTAATACAGAAAGCAAAAGCAGAATGGGCAAAGAAGAACTTGCCTCCTCAATCGAAGACGGGCAGTGGCGACAGTATGTGATGCGAATCGGCTTGAGAGTATATCTATCCCGGCAGGAGACTGACTCTGATGGCAGTTATAACGGATCCCAATGACAAGAACTTCGACCTCGAAGCGTACCTGACGAAGCTATCGGCGGAGAGTTGAAGAGGTGGCATTGGTATTGAGTTTTTAAGTCAACAAGATGCCAAAAAAGTTATCGGCTGAGGTGGGCACAATTAGACCTGGCGTTCATCTGAGTTGATACGCAGCATTTGCTCTCAGAGATGGCGACCATGCCGTCGATGAGCAAAAAAGGCGGCCAACATCCAGCAAGACACTTGTACATACATTTGCCGCGGCAAAGACATTAACCTGTAAACCATGATCAAATTTGCCTATTGTCTGGGATCCAATGCTTCATCTACTCTGGTGTGATCAAGACCGCAGTTAGATGGCGACTGGAGCAATGTGTCAACGTTTTCGGGCAGCTGATATCACTCTAATGCATGATGGTCAGGTTTGAGAACAGTTTATATTTCACAATCGGCACTATTGGTGTGGACTTGTTCGATTTGGAAGGCTCTAGGGAGTAGAATCCTCCTCGATTGCGGCTGAGCCCTTGTCCGACGACCCTCGACAACCGTGTAAAAATCTCATCATGCGTGAATCTCATCATGCGTTGATCGCTGGAGGGCATCCATCGAGATGTGATTGCTTCGCCTCGTGAATCTCGTCAGTCACGAGACATCCGATCGAGTCAGGGCTACCGGATGGGCGCAAAGCTGTGTCAGTCTCCGCCGTAGCCGTGTCCACAGTCTCCCTGTGCCAGGTACGCACTGACTTGGATTCTGGGGACAAGGCCAGAGAAAACTCGAGCAGGAAGGAGGTTAACCAATGCAGGCTTCTTAAGCAATAAATACCTTTAACGAAAGGTTCAAGAGCAGACAAATCTTACCAATTGCTTCGTGCGGCATAAAATGTTGTACACAGTGTTGAGGACATAAGGCGATCATGTGACCGCTCTATATGTTGCGTGGTTGTACTTTTAGCAAAGAGCTATGGGTCCTATTTTCGCTAGCGGGCAGTCCATCACTTGCTGGACCAACGGAGGCGGAACGGAGACGCCATGCCCATCTGTCCGGAAGTCTATCCAACACTAGGAGTTGCCAGTTTCAACTGCGAGGGCGGCTGCTCTCAACAGCGTGTGCGAAAGAAAGGACAGTGAGCGGCGGCAGAAGTCGACTTTGAAGGAATAAGTGATGGCTTCACGTTGAACCCCAATTGCACCATGCCAAAGTCCGATGGTTCCAAAGGCCGGGGGTTCCGGAAAGACAAGGCTCGAGAGGGTCGAACGGGCAGAGAAAAAAGGGTGACGAAGCGCCATGACTCCGTAAGACCAGGGTACGACAATCTTTTCTGTTCGCATACCTCGCAAGGTCCATGTTGACACGTTCGTCCGGGCAAAGGCCGTCTTAGACCATGCTGAAAACTGTGACAACTCATCGCAGCATTGCAGCGTATACGAGCGCACAGTGCGATGATGCGATAGGGTCGTTCTCCATGTTTTAGACCTCTGCCCCTCACATCACCCACTCACCTCGAGTGAAAAGACTCGGATGCATTGATCGGCACATGTTGCAGCCGATGCATTGGCTTGATCAAGTCCCAAATTGCAGCTCGCGAGATCGAGTCAGTGAAGTCAAAGAGGACATGATTTTCAACCCCGCAGATATGGCACTTCCGAGAAGATCGCAGCCGAAGCAGTCACGTTCCTCAAGCCAACTTCCATACTGGAAGCTGGAACCTTTGACAAACATACTCGGTATGGCCGTCTCGATTCATCGGTATTGGGCTCATTACTACCTACAATACGTTGGGTAGCCGATATGTCCAGGCTCCCGAGTAAAGAGCCAAACACCAAAGTCTATGCCAGGGATTTCCCTGTGGATTCCAAGGCAGCGGACACCTGAAGATCCGTTCTGCCAATCTACGAGTTAGCAAGCTGCAACTGCAAGCCATCACCTTCACGTCCTCGCACTATTCCTTCCCCAGTATTTCCCCGCAGCACAAGGCCTGTCACTGACCTAGTCGTCCAGAGTGTCTAGCTCCCAGACACTAGGGTCGGATGCGAGAGCCCAATGTCTTGTCTGCATCTCATTGGGCAAGATCCCAGAACCTCTCAAGCTTCATCTCAAGCTTGGGCTTCACTCGAAAAGGAGAGAGGCGTCGATGATGCGCGGACATAATCTGGCACCCACCAGTCGTCAGTCACTAACACCCTGGGAAGTTGGAAACCCTGTCGTCCGTCCTCGTCAAGCCTGCACTCGATCCCGCCTCCCAATACGGAGTGCTTGTGGCCAGAGTCTTCCCTGCAACCAATGGTCTGTATGCCCGGTCGTTCGGCTGAGCGGCTTATTAGGGGGACTCCTCTCCACCGAGAGGAGAAACATCAGTTGATCTGTCCTTGGTCTGTGACGCGACTATCAAACACTGACCGTATATTATTTACCAACCAAGTCTCCCTGGATCGAGTCCCTGTTTGTCCTTGTGCTTGTGTCTCATTCTCGTCTCTTGCTGCCGGTTCCTTACAAGGTATTCACCCGTATCTCACCTTGACCTCAAAGTCACACCGAATTGTTTCTGGTCTTTGTACCAATACCTCACTTCTGCCTCGCGATACATCTCTCTCTTCTAATACCAGGAACATGGCCGCTCCCAACCACATGCCCGATGTTGAGAAAGACCATGCCGGCAGCGGCTCCGTCAACGGCGGATACGATCTTCACCACGATCATCACGACCCTGATACAGCTCTGAGAAGACTGCGAACAGCTGGCAGCATTTCCATCACTCCAGAGCTCTTCGAGAAGATCTACCTGTCGCCCAAGAACCGAGTCTCGAATAACATTCGATCGACTTTCGGTAACCCTACGCCACTGTAAGTCCCCCAAATCTCTCCCGCTCTTATCTCTTCTAACACATCTATCTACAGGGCACTCTGTGGCTTCTTACTCTCCTTGACACCTCTTTCGAATATTCTCTTGGGATGGCGAGGCGCTGGCGGACTCGGCGCGGCTGAAGTGTAAGTACACCAAATGATAGCCACCCACACACTTGCACTAAGCTCACGCCTTCACAGCGGTGTCTACTACTTTTTCGGTGGTCTTCTCATGATATTGGGCGGGTTTCTCGAATTCATCCTAGGCAACACCTTTCCCTTCGTCGTGTTTGGCTCCTTCGGTGCCTTCTGGCTGTCCTTTGGGGCTACTTTGACGCCATACTTCAACGCCTCCATCGCCTACGACCCAACACACCCAGCGGCCTCCTCCACGAACCCTACCTTTGCCGCCACCTTTGCCTACTTTCACGTCTACATGGGTGTTTTGTGCTTCGTCTACATGGTGTGCGCGATTCGGACCAACATCATTTTCGTGCTCATCTTCGCCACACTCGTCGCCGCGTTCGGGTGTCTCGCCGCCTTTTTCTTCCAGGTCGGCGAGGGCGTGGCAAACTTGGGCCTCCAACATGCAGCGGGCGGCATCACTTTCGTCACTTGTCTGCTGGGTTGGTACCTGTTCTTGGTGCAACTGCTTGCCGCCGTGGATTTCCCAATCAACCTTCCAGTCGGCGACTTGAGTCGATTCATCCCGGGCGCTAGCGACAGAGCGAAGGCGGAATGAGCGCTGACTCGGTCCCCTGGGATGTACAGCTACGAAGCGAGGTAGTAGTGGGACTGCTTGGGGATGGCGTGAGACGACAGCGAGAGATGAGGTGGGCTGTGCGGATGCGCGCGAGGTTGGCTGAGATGAGCGATGCAGAACGGAAAGAAAAGGTCGGGACGTGCAGGAAGGACAGTGTAATGCACCTGCATTTGCAAGCATGGTATGGGTGATGGTGATCAAGAACAGCAATTGGGCGGACAGTACAGCTACAGCAACTTCGTTGGATAATCCTGCTTGACTCGAGCTACTCAGCATGTTGGCGGCAATAGCGCCTGCACTTCTACAGAGTATGCCTTTTAATCAGACACTACTTACCTCATGTTACGATGATGATGGTCGGTGTGTTACCTAATTAATCACTTCCCGGGCCAATTGGTGGTATGAACAGGAATAGGTGCGCTCTTGAAAGTAGCTAATCCGGTAACAGTAGCACTGCAGTTTGCTCATGCAGAAGTACTAGTACTGTGTCAATCTGCAGGAACTCGAAGGGATGGGTGTGCCTTGGCTGGCTGCCCTGCGGTTGTCGAGAGGCCTCGCCAAGGTTGGGAAGGGATCAAGACGAGACAAGGCTGTGCGACTGATGCAGTGTAAACAAACAAGACCGGCGACGATGAGGGTACTGATGTAAACTCGTAGTAGTTCGTCGGAAAAGGCAGGGCACACACCGAAGGGTGTGCCAGGGCTGTCAAGCTAGGGAACGTCGTGATCTGTGTAACGACCGCAATCTCTGGCTTGCAAAGACATCCTGCCATCAGAGACAAGCGGTGAGAGTGCAGAGTCCCTTTCGGGAGGCTCATCTGGGAAGCCTGCGAAGGACACCACGTCCACAACAATCTGCTCACGTCTGCTTCAACAGTCAGGAGAGGGATGTGGATATTCTCCCATGGCCCTGGAGACGCCCCTTGCCATTACCCCGGTCGACTGGCTTGCCTGAATCTTTCCGCCAATTTCCTCTCGTCCGAAACCCACCAAACAAACTACTCCGGTGCCCCTGGGATGACCGAGTCTTCTTAAGTTGTCCAAGCTATCCAAGCGTGTCAAGCTCAGCCCACCAGCCAGCGCAAGGATCTCAAGCTTGCTGCTCGCAGAGAGCGGTGAATCGGTACTTTCGTCGACACAAAATTTGACGTGATTCATCTCACCTGATATCCCGTATTTGACAATACGACATGCGGAAATGTACCCGCGGTCTGGATATCTGGATAACCCGGAAATACCATATATTCCACCCACCAGGAGTGCGTGTAAACTAGATATCTGTACGACTTCTGAGTCCTCCGGTGCTATTGCCCCCGCGCAGTTGATGTGCCTCTACTCGGTGAATGGCATGTGTCCTGCAGCCGACGTCGAACTGTGCCTGCTTCCAGTTGATGATCCTGGCAACTCCAAGGCTCGTCTATTGCTGAAGTGCTACTGAAGACCATCTGAGGGATATCCATGGTCTCGAACGATGACGTTCTGTGGCACAGGAGATGTGTCGGAGCCCTGTTTATCACGCTTCGTGATGGCCAAATGCGGTTCCGTGGCAAAACCCTGGAGAGCGAGGTCGTCAAGTCCTATGATTGAGCCGGTGTCGCGGTACTTGTATGTGATGAGCTGTTGTTTTCCACGACCATCCCATCCGTGTGTTTGCCGCGGATATTCTCATGGACTCGTTGAAGGGGCTGTCCCTTATCGCTGACGCTGAGATTCAGGCTACGTAGCCTGGGTCCCGAAGCTCATAAGCGTGCAGGATTCCCCTGCCTGGCGAGAGGACCGTGGTCCTTCCGGGAGGTTTTCGTCGAGCACATGATGTCTGACTGGCTCCAGCCAGGTGTCTCGGCTTTTCAAGTTTCCCCAGTCCAGTTCTCGGCCCCAATAAGGGTCTGCAGGAATTCCTCGGTCGCCCATTCCGCACAACCCTTGAACATATCTACGAATCTCTGGCCTGCGCCGATTTTCACCCTGTCCTCGGTGAACTCCGGCGCGAGCACGTTCGCCGTCAAGGCATACTCAGCGCCTTCGCAGAGCCGGAGAGCTTTCCAACATCCGCCCGGTACGGAGATGATGGGAACCTGCCCGGCGAGATAGTCTCGGCCTAGGATCGTTTTCTTCGCCGCTCTCGGAGACTTCTGGACAGAGGTCGAGGAAGGTGTCAAAGATGGTGGGTCTGATATTGACAGTGAAGGATGACCCGGGGGTGTGAAGGTATAGTACTCTACCGGACCACCCTCGATAAGTATATGAGTGTCATCTGGGGCTAGGAAGTGCAAGTAGTTCATGGGATGATCGGACGTTAGCATGTAGTAGTTGTGAGATTGTGCGGCGAGAGGCTCGGACGAATATGGTAGGCTGGGGATGACAGCGGCCTCCTCTGGCTTGTGCGAAGTCGGCTGCTGCTCAACGGTAACATTGTGGCATGAACGCCCTAGTATACCGATATACCCAGATTCTTTGGGGAGGTAGGTGAGGCCTAGCGTCTTGACCAGGAAGTCTGCGCGTGAGGATGTGGATGCGGGCTGTCCGACGAGACTGGGATTTGACATTGGCTTGGTTCTTTTGGCTCGTCTTGCCTGGGAGAGACAGTGCTCTCCGTGGTAGCGAACTGAGTATCTTACGAGCTTGGTTTGAGGGTGAGGAAGCTGTTATGTGTCGAATCAGGCCAAAGCCTAAAGTACCATGATGGTCCCTTATCCTGTCAAACTGATGGTCGGAGAATAGCGGTACTTGTATCTTATTCCCGAATGGCGCTGATGGCGCATGATGGCGCCATTCTTACTTGGACGCGAGCAGAATCGCGACGGAAGCCGCACAAGGTCTGGTCAATTTTCCACCTTGCCAATCCTAGCAAAACCCGTGAGAAGTTCTGGGGAAACCGCACCTCAGATCACTCATCTCTAGGAGCACCTATCGTGTTGATGCAGTAATAGAAATTGTCTCTGACTGAGATACCGGCAGGAGTGAAATGTCCTCCTAATAGGAGCGACCCGGTGAAATAGGCAGCAATGAGGCTGAGCATCTAGACTCTCTACCGACGCCAGTGAGGGGCGCAGACACGAGATCGTGCATAGCTGAAAAGCGGTCTGTCTACACCTCGACATCTCATGAGGTTTGAACTTCCTCAAATGCCTCAAGGCAGTCTGATTTGTTTCTTGTTTTACGGAACATCCTCCCGCAACATTTCCTACTGTTCTCGCGATGGACAGCATGTGAGCGACCATCACAAAAAGCCTGGCAGCACTGACTCGTCATGGATCCAGCCTCAGCAGCAATCGGCGTTGTCAGTGGAGCCGCAGGACTGGTCGCTCTTGCCATCAGCACCACATCATACCTATTGGGCTTGAAGGATTCTTATAAGACTGTGGAGATCGTCGTTCTGGATCTTGTCACAACATGTCAGGCTCTGGAAACAGCTTGGAGACGCATTCACGACTGGGCCAGTACCCAGCAATTACAATCGACAACTGCAGATTCAATTTTCGGCGAATTACTGGCATACCACGAGAATAGCAAAATCGTGCTCGGTGCATTGCATACCGATCTGGAGCACGCCGATGGGGCTTCAAAATCCCCTGGATCATCATGGCGGTTTGGTTCAAGGACAAAAGTCCGCTTTGTACTCCACGAGAAGGGTCTCAAGGATCATGGTGAAAGGCTGAACCACCAGATTAGTTCACTCAACTTGCTCCTGTCAACGGCTCAACTGCAGGTCGCTCAAGTCAATCTATATGGCTATTTCACTGACCATGTCGTAGAACATCTCCCAAAGTTCAAGAGGTTGTCCTGGATATTTTAAAACCAATATTTCGCAAGGACGAAGACAGTGCATGGACAGTGGCCAACTCGAGAATTCCTGATTCTAAAGCATCAACAAGGGCTCGTCCCTCAATACGACACCCTGGCGCGTCGATGATCACTGATTCGAGGTTCAATGATGCAGCTGTACCCGATAACAAAGCGTTCGAATACAAGCGCTTTGACTTTGAGAATGACCTGATAATTGGACCTGTCTATAAAAGAGTTCTCTTCGCTCAGCTGTGCGCAGCGCCCACCCTCCGCACAAAACTTGATGGGGACTCCAGTTCGACGATGCATGTCGCAAGCACGGAAAATGCAGGCACGGATCCCCGTCGTGGCGATCTTCAGAGTGAGCCTGCATCGGGATCAGTATCCAGTGACGAAGACTGGTCTCCAGAGAACATTGTGAGGATCTTGCAAGCTCGAGGCGGATTTAGCATTGGTGTCACTGCGGATCTGGCGGAACTGAGAGAGACGCCGGAGAATTCCAGCTTACCGAAGAGATCTTTGCCATTGGGTTCAATCTTGAAACAAAACAGCCTAGTATCCGCTGGACAAGCCTTCGTCAACGCAAAACTGATCTTCGGAGCCACAGTCGATGATGTCGACCAGGTTGCGCAAGCGTTGGATGAAGGTGCCGAGATCAATGCAGTTTCCGAAGAAGGCCATACCGCTTTGAAAATCAGCTTGGCTAATTCGTGGACGTCCACGACTGCTGCACTTTTGTTACTATATCACGAGACCAAGATGCACCATCGTGACGGAGATGGAGATACCATACTACACTGGGCTGTCAAGGAAGGAGAGGTCTTGCTTATTCGCAGGCTTGTGACCGGTATCGACGACTTGAGAGTCTTCGATAGCAATGGTGCAACACCACTACACGTCGCCGCACGTGCAGGAGCGACTGGTCTTGCTGTGTTGAAAGAGCTGAATCGCTTATTTGCTGGTCAGGAAGTATGCGCTGATGTCGCCGTTGATCACGCCGGCAGAAGCGCGCTGGTTGTTGCTGTCGACAAGGGGAATATCCAACACACGATCGAGCTCCTCCGGATGGGAAGCGACCCAGCGTTCATATCAAAGCCGGGCAGCTCATACCAATCACCCGGCTCTCCTTTATACCACGCAGTCGCGGCAGGCAACATTGCCATGGTCGGTGCCATTCTTGAGGAATGTTCCGAGATGATAGACCTGGTCAATTGGAGGCACCACTTACGCCACTCGCTCCTTGACAGCGTCAAAGACAGCCAGATGAAGCAGCGCTATGAAATGGCAGAGCTGCTGATATGCAAAGGCGCAGATTGGAGGCAAACCTGGGGGCAAAGCGACAGAGTTCTCGAATTTGCTAGCACCGGGGCAACACCTAAATTACTGCTAACGCTAATGTCACAAGGCTGTTTTCCAACGCAGCGAGACATCGACATCACATCAGCGTTGCCGACATTGCAAGACCCCAATAATAAAGACCTAGCTGCCGCAGCTGCCGCCGCTTTGTTCTTTTATCGCATGCTCAGATCGGAGCCTCATAGGTTGGCCGCGAGGCCATTCACGTTCTATGCTCGGCTGGGAGCAACAAGCGACTCGGGCTCTTCGGCATTCACAGAAAGGCTTACCTACGAAGAAATTCTCGAAAGCATACTGGTTCCCAACGATAAGTCCCCGACACAAACAAAGGAAAGTGTGAGCCTAATACACCGCAAAGAACCAACCGATGTAGTGATCCCAGCGAAATTCACCTTGCATCCCCCTGCCCTTGCTAATCTAGGCCAGGCCTATTATCACATGGACAGGTATAGCTTGGGCGATGCCCGCAAAAAGGAGCATGAAGCCAGGTTGAAAAGGTTGGCCTTGAATATTTTTAGCCAAGGTAAAACTGAGAAGGTGCTGGCGCCGTCATGATGACTGCGATCGTTTGCTTTTTGCGACCTCGTGTTTGGTGAAACTGTCCCGCTGAACAATGGGATTTAATGCTATGACTTGATTGTTAGCGATGGCGAATGTACCCGAATTTATTCCAAAGTCGGACAATTGAAACCTGCTGCTTCTGGTTCCGCTTGTTAGTTTCACTCAAATTTACCAGACATCTAGGCATAAGCATGACCGCGACCTTGTACGAGTCATAAGGGTCGGCGCAGCTGCCATCTGAGCAGCTTCGCAACCATGCCCCTAAAGAAGGACACACCGGAGATAGCAGCGCAAGAAGCTTGGACTTAGACCACATCGTCTTTCTGGATCTGGCCTTATCAACATTCAATGGGTTGACTGCCTCCTGATAGCCTTCTCGCCTTGTCGTCTTCAACTGCCAAGACGCTAACCCTGTATTATTTGTTTACTACGGTGCGGCATGCTGCCTCATGCGGCAGAACCGACTTCCAACGATCCCAGAACTCACCAGCTATTCCATTCATCCACCGACCTTGAACTCCAACACACTCTGACCAGGACATACACCGAGAACACCGAAAGACTGGAAAATTCCCATACCCTTCCACCTCAAGCAGTCATTATGACGCCCGCAAATACTCGCAAAAGAAAGTCGGACGAAATGGAGGAACCTGCCCGCGCCGTCACGCCCACTGGTAGCCCTGCGCGTAAGAAGATGAGGATTACTCAGTCGCAGAAGCAAGCGTTGATAGACAATCTACAGTTAGAGGGTGAGTGACGCGTCAAGAACCGCGAGACTTCTTCTAACAACCTGCAGTCACCGAAAGAGCTCGCCAACTACGAGCCGGCTACGCTCTCCAATGCGCCGACCTTCGAGCCAGAATAGAACGACGCGTCAATCGAATCCCGCTCTCTCTTCGCAAAATGACCATGGGAGAACTCATGGCTCAACACGAAGCTGCTCAAAACCCACAATCAACCACACGCACATCGCCTGCCAAAGGACAATCTCAGACCACCCTATCCAAAGACCGCCCCCTTCCACCTCTCCCATCTCAGCAACATAGACCAACCTCGCCCGTCCGACCACAACCAACCGCGGCGGCCGCACGCGGCAAAAAGCGCAAGAGCTCCTCGATCCAAATCGCTTCAGACAAGGAGAATGAAACCACCTTCGCTCCTGACACCCTGCCCGTGCAGAAAAACACCAAACGCGCCAAAACAACCACTACAGCAGCCACCTCAAAGACCACAAAACCGACCTCCGTCCTGTCCCCTCGCTCTCACAACTCCCGCACTCTCCCACGCTCCCCGACTAAGGACTACTTCATCGCACCCACCTCTCCAGCAAAGAGCATGATCGCGCGCCCAACATCCCCCCTCAAGCCTGCCTCACCACTTAAAACCGCCGCCACAGCTGCGACATCCGCCATCTCCGCATCAATGCACGGCATGCTCGAGCATGCGAAGCGTGGCGCTGCATCAAGACTCAATCGCACAGCCTCGAAAGAAAAGACCACCACGACATCGACGCGCGGGCAAATGCTCCCACCGCCTCGCCCTGCCCCGAGCGCGCCTTCAAGCCCGCAGCGGACCTTCAGCCAAACGAGCACGCACAGCGCGAGTACAGATATTTCGACAGCGTCGAGTGGGACGACAGTCGTGAAGCCTAAACGAGGAAGGGCTGCGACTACAAAGACAACGGCGAAGACTACAGCGACAGAACCCAAAAGCCCCGGGGCAACCGCCAAGAGAGGCGTGGCCAAAGCCGCGAGCGCAGCTAAGACGGCGCTCAAGAGGAGTGCGACCACTACGAACAAGAAGGTCGTAGTTGCAGAGCCGGCAGCAGGAAAGAGGGTGCTGAGGAAAAGAACCTGAATGAGCCAAGGGTTATGCTTTGGAAGGGAGATATTGAGATGGACTTTGTGGGGAAACATGATGGTCACCGGAAGACCAGCTGTGCAGTCACCCCGTTTCGGATTTTGTTTTGTTGAATCGTATTGGAAAGCGTTGGATGTCAGTTTAAATAACAGCCATGCGCACTCTTGACCCTGTTGGCCGGGTATAAAGTCAGAGCCACACGCGTACTATGCTTGGGTTTTGCGCGTCTAGAGGCACTACGACGCAGCAATCATATGGCTGCGAGTTCGTAAGGAATAGCAATAGCTTGAACAGAGCTCATGCACGGAAGACCGCACGAGACAAGACACCCTGTTCTATCTTACTTGCCCCATTCCAGTGTCTGATTTGAGCCATGGTCTGTAAGGCTATTCAGCTACCCAGTCAGCCTCCCCACGAGCCTGCAGTAGCAGGACTGAAGTCATTCAATGGTGAAGAGTCACGTCCAGACGGGGTTCCAAGATGTGATTCTGACGATTGTCAGGAGTATCGACTGCGACCGGACCGATTGAGGAGCTCGATCGGCGAGGCTGTCCTTTTGGCAAAACCCTGAGCAGCTGGCAATGGGATGACATACCGTGGTTCTTGTTGGAGACGTTGGTAACGGTTCGTGGGGAGGGAGAGGGAGACCTTGAGCTGGGGATCAGTGGCTGATAAATATCTACCTACCTACATACTGTGGTACTCCTGTATTTTGACAAGCCATTCGGAATTATTTCATATCGCCAGGTTCCCTCGAAGATCAATCTCCAACCACCGACATGTTAAGACCGGGTAACATCCCCTGGACCGTGAGACCTTGTTGGCAACCAGAGACTTTCGCTTCTCGAATTCGATTGCCGTACGTTGGCCACGCACTGCAATCTCCGAACCAACAAGATCAATACTAGTAATCCAGTTCTGCCCCAGCACCTGCCTGAGCTGCAGCTTGAGCACCAGAGCCACTTCCGGCGGCCCCGTTAGGCGCAGCATCAAGATCTTCATAGCTCTTGATACTTCGCCCTTGGACCGCTTCTCTCGGTCCCATGGCGTTCATACCACCACCTGCACCGTCTCCCCATTTCCCACCTCCACCGCCTCCGCCTTGGGCGATGAATGCTGGGGCGAGCCCAGGCGGGAGATTGCCTCTTAACAAACCGCCCACGTTGTTGTATCCTCGTTGATTGTTCCGTGAGTTGCGATCGTAAGGACCAGTTCGATTACCATATCTGCCACCGCCACGTCGAATTGGGCCTCCCGTGTGACTTCCACCATTCATACCATCGGCACTGAAGCCGGCGTTGAACGGAGCCTGCATACCTGGCATGCCCATCATGGCGTTCTGACCAAAGTTTACCATGTTCATTCCCATGTTCTGCAAGCTGAATCCACGTGGAGTTCCAGTACTGAGATGATGATTGTTAGGTAGAGGGAAATGTCCATTCGAGTTGGCGTCAGAGCGCGATGGTGCGATATGTGACGGATCCAGAACGTATTGGTTGACAAGTTCGAGCTGCAACAGTCAGTATACCCCTAACACTCACAGGGACCAGACTTACATCTTTTTTGAGAGCCGAATACCAATCTTCATGCCTCTTCTCGACGTGCTTCTTCCAGAAATGTTCTGCTTTGAACAGCTTCGTACACTCTGGGACCTTGCATCGGTACTTGGCTTCATCTTCTTGCTTGACGAACTTGCCCATTTCTTCATCCAGTGCTTCCTCGACAGGTTTGCCTCCAATCTTCTTCAGGTCAACATACTCGGGCTCAAGGATTTGCAGAATCTTCTCTTCAAACGTCTTGACCCAGTTGAAGGCTCGAAGCAGTTGCTGATCATTCTTGTTGTACTTTGGAGGACGCTTCTCCTGTACCGGACTCATTGGCTCATCCTCGAACCCGTTCTCCTTTTTCTTGCCCGGAAATGGTTCTCCAAGAGCGCTCGCCCTGGCCGCTGCTTTCGCTGCTGAGCTCAAGCCAGCTCTTGGTCTTCGAAGATGACCACCGGGGCATTTTCGAACCAATTCATGAACAGAATCAGACTCGAAGACACAAAAAAGACAAAAGTTATGGACACGTCGAAGATACTCAACCATCAGGTCAAGCTTCTTCTTGATCACCAACAGCTCTTCGTCGTCTTGTTCGTCCTCATTCTCTTCACCTTCCTCACCCTCTTCGTCGAATTTGATCTCGTCATCGTTGTCTTCGAAGTTGGGTTTCTTTGGTTTGGCGGCTGGCTGGAGAAGTCCTTGGTTTCGCATCTGCTCGACCCGAGCATCAATCTTAGCCAGAGCCCCCGAAGTCTCGTCCTTGTTCAAATCCATGTCGAGCTTTGTGATCATTCTTCTCGCCAGCTCGTAGTCTCGTTCAACCCGTTCTGGGGCGGAAAACAAGTCCCAGAGAGCCTTCTTCCGAGGGGCGCTTGGTGCATTGTGCACGCCGACGTGGCAAGTGAAGTCGCCTCTCACAGAGTCCGTAATGACCTTGCCGTTGATCAACTCAAGAGCTTTCTGAGCCGCGGACCGCTTCTCAACTTGTGGCTTTTCCTCTCCTTCTTCGCCATCTTCATCCCGCCCATCACCTCGCTCCACATCTTCCATTGCTTCACCATCCTCTTCTGGAGCAGGATTGAGCATGATCCAGCCGATGCGATGGAATTTCTTGGCAGGGTTCGGGTCGCTGAGGGACAATGCTCTAAATCCTCCTTCTTCTTCGCCCAGGTGTTCTTTGCAGAACTCTTCGATACGATCTCTGCCGACATTTGGTGCGAGCGTCTTGATGAGGAGTGCAGGCTGATTGACTGACTCGTCTCTGAGGTCACCACCCTTGGCGGGCACGAGATCCAAGACACCCAGGACCTCACCGCCGCCCACAGCTTCGCCCTCTTCCTTCTCGACCATACCACCCGCACCATCACTGTCACTCTTGTAGATACCTTCCAGGGTGAATTCATCAAAGACTCCGGTCTCCACGTCCTTCTCCCATTGGTCGAAGACGTTGTGACGGGCGTCCGTTATGCGTTTTCGGATAGGATCTCGAACTTCGGGGAAGTATCGCTCTTTGAACCATTCTTCACCTTTGTGCTGCTGGACGAATTGTCTGGCCATTTTCACCTGGAACTCTTGCTTGTACTGATCGTAAGCTTCCTGGATCTTGGCCCTCTCTCTTTCACGGTCTTCTTTGGCTTCTCGATCCCCTTTGATGCGGTCTGGTCTTCTTCCGCCATTCTTGGCTCTCTCCTTTTCTTCTTTGATTTGCTGTTCGCAGCGCCACCAATCAGCAAAGAAGCTGAAGCCTGCTTGTGTGTCAAGAGCAAGAGGGTTCGCCAGTGGATTGACTTTGATGGAAGGCTTCGTGGGCTCTTGACCAGGAACGTATCGGTCGATATTGGCAGCTATTGGAGAAGGCGCTCTTCTGCGGTCATCTCTTTCTCTTGCGGTGGATCGTGCAGGATCGTAAAAGTCGTCTCGAGCTGGTCGATCACGTTCTCGGTCTCGGTCGGGCTGGTAGCGATCAATGCCTACTGGGGATCTCGAGCGAGGTCTTGGGGCTGGACGGCGTCTATCGTCAACTGCAATAGGTCAGTGTCTAGAAGGCGTCTCACAAACAATCGACTCACCAGGCGATCGTCTTCTGTATGTGTCTCTTCTGTCGTAGTCATCATCTCTGGATCGATATCGAGGCGACCTCTCCACAGGAGGTGAGCCATATGCTTCGTACGGATTCATCTTGATTACAGGCCTCCAATTGCTGTCAATGTCGTTGATATCGAGGTCCAAATGACCTTGGTAGGCTGGTCCGCGCCTACCGCATCCGGGTACGTGAAGGCTCGGTGTGCGCAGGAGGGTCAGGGAATGTCGTCTGGGATGATTCGGTCGGTGGAGGTGGAATAGCTAGGAAGAGACTTGACAAAGGTTAGACATGAGTTGAAGAAATGCAACGATAGCATCGTGTTAAGAATGTGGTTCGAGGTCAAAGAAGGAGAAAAGTCCGCAGGCATTGATGCCTCTATATAAGTAAAAGCAGGAGGAACAATTGTAGAAGCTTCAGCCGACAAAGGCAATCGAGTTCTTGTGAGAGAGACAAAAGTGAGGGCCGCTGGTCTTCTGACGGCTGGATAAAAATGGCGCGACAGAGTAGAACGAGGATCCGAGGCGGTTAACCTACAAGATGAGATGGAGAAAAGGTCGACTGTAGAGCTGGTAGAGCAACGCGATGCCAGCTTGTTGATGGTAGAGAGAACGAAGGAGTGACAACCGCGGCGCGATCGGAGAAAACCACGCTGCTGGCAGGATGCGCCCAGGAACGAACGAAACGAACGAACGGAGAGGAGACGCTGGGGACGCCTGAAACTGTGGATGCAGCTGGCGGGCAGCAGCGAGTCTCAAAAGAGAGGCAAGACGAACCGAGCGCACCCAGAATTAAATAGTACACACGTGACATGGCTAGGCAATCCCAGAGTAAAAGCGGCAAAGAGAGAACACGCGTCACGAGGGTGAACGAGCACGTGACGAAGTAAAGGCTGCCACTGCTGCGTGAGGCTGCATAGCGACGAGTAGAAGTCGACGAAGACTGAAAGGACAAGGCGATTGCTGATGATCGCTGTGCGAGGGCCATACTATGTAAATTCCAAATTCATACCATCATCAGTCTCAACATGGACTATTTCATCGCTCAACATGCTCTCCCACGGGCATTCCCTTGCCAAACCACTCACTCAACAACTCCCAGTCCCGGTCGTCCAGAGCAGGCTCATGTGTTCCGTATCGGGCGATGAGAAGTCCAGACAAGCTTCTGTTCTTTCGAACAGCTTGCTCACCAGGTCGCGAGCCAGACTCGTCGATCCATCCATGTTCTCCAAGTAACCCATCTCGGTTCCCTAGCGACAAATCGTCCGTGAAGCGCTTCAGTAGATCAAGATTGGTGTCATCGAAGACTGCATCTTCAGTGCCATGTAAGTTGATGATTGAGCAGGCTAACTTGTGGTCTCGAATTTGCTCGCCGGTATCCCCTGTGGCGGTCAACTACTATGTCCGTTACGAAAAGGCTGGCCACTTACATGTTCCTTTTGTCGACGACATTATGATTTGGCAAGGGTCTAACAATTGTTCTTTTCTTGATTGCGGTCCGGAATGTAAGAATCTCTCAGGGAGAGAAGAAATGAGGTGTCGATCGACATAAGTATCTCTTGGATGTTGTTGCAAGGGTCTGTTTTGTTGTCACCGGAGAGACTGCCATCCA
Source organism: Vermiconidia calcicola (assembly GCA_035928285.1). Lineage (NCBI taxonomy): Eukaryota > Fungi > Ascomycota > Dothideomycetes > Mycosphaerellales > Extremaceae > Vermiconidia > Vermiconidia calcicola. Next base: position 716,645 of record JAXLQG010000008.1, read on the forward strand.
CCAATCATGAGCATACATACTCCGTAGGTTGCAGGCAACCATTTTTAGGCCACCCATAAGGTATGCTTGATGGTTGGCTGGGGTTCGTCCAGCAAGAAGACACAGGGCCGCAAAGGTTATAGTGTGAGTATGGTGGTGAAGAGTAGGATGTACAGTGTTCGCGGCTAACAAGCAAGATCACTCTCATTTCAAAACGCTCCCTCAGGTTCGAAAATGTCTCGCAGTCATCAGTGTCAACACATCCATATCGTAGACACATGAGGACCTCAGAGTGCCCTACATTACTGACGTAGAAAATGGTAGATAAGGACACTTGCAACTCAGAACTGGCTCGTCCTAAAAATCGAGATGGACCATGTGCTCGGTCACCTGCAGCTCATCAAGAGACAACATTCATGGAGGCGATCTGCTAGGTCCAACGAGGGTCTGCTAACAAGGAACAAGGTTTGTTGATCAGAAGCGTAAGAGAGAGCATGGCCAGTATGTTGATATCAAGGCTAGCAATCATGACCACCTTGTACTCTATCGTCATTGCAAAGCGATTTGAAGCTGTGAATGGAACAATAGGGTAGGATCTTTGCGATCTGACCCAGATGAAATCAATCCATGATTACAGCTCATGGCCAAAATGAGACTTCGGCATGATTGCTGCGGTGTCAGACGGTTTGTCGACCCATTGAACAGAGTGCGGAAGGTTGTATGACCTCACGAGTCCTTCGTTTCGACAGCTTCTTCTTCTTGCTCTCTGCGGGTCATTGTCCAGCCGTTCAGATGACCGGTTCCGGCGGTCAGGTACGTTGCAAAACCTAGCCATGCAAGGTACGGAGCCATTAGATAAGCTGCTGTTTTGTCCACTTTGCTCCAGACATAAGTCAGGTAGCCCACTGTCCCGGTCAAGGCGACTACGTCCAGCATCGCCTCTATCGGTCTCCCCATACCGAAGAACAAAGGCATCCAGATGAGATTCAAGCCGAGCTGTATGGTGTACAAGGTGGCGCCTGTTCTAGTGTGTTCGACTACCCGAGGACTTAAGCTCGCCATGCCCGTGTTCCATGCACGATAGGCTGCGTATCCCATCATCAAGTACAATGTCGACCAGGCTGGGGCAAATACCCAGGGAGGTGGTCTGAAAGGTGGTTGCTTCAACGCCAGGTATTGTTCCTCTGTGGTTCTGAACTTTCCTCTCTCTTTAGCACCAGTGTCGGAGAATTTCTTTGGCTTCATTCTTCCCGGTTGTGAGACAAGTCCAGACCCCAGGCCGAGGCCAAGGGGCAGCAGTATCGATACAGGTGCATTGGAGAAGACGGAGGAGGGAAGGGTGAGGCCAGGTATGAAGGACATCTTGGGAGTGTCAACGTAGTTGCCTCGTAGCCTTCCGCTCGGTGCAATTGCGGGCTATTGCGCAATCGGGATTCAGGGAAGGGAGGTCAGTGGAAATGGGCGTGGTCTCTTAGTAGATGCTGTGCGATTCTTCTTCAAGGTGGGCGCGAATGTACTTGTAGTAGGTAGATGGTACACAGGCAGATGGAAGTTCACCTGAGGTGGCTCCACCATCAGGAGATCGACTGTCGCTGACTCAGCAGAAGAGAGACACCTTGACGCGTGCACTCGCGTGACACCCTCAGGCAGTGCCTCTCTGTCAATGACTATCTGTACACAGGTCTCCTATGCTCTACGGAATCCGCAAGCAAGGCAAAATGGCATTCTATTCATTTGTTGGTGCTATTGGCAGGCTTCCGTTGCCGCCGTCTGTCCTCCTTGTATGGAGCATTCTTCTGAGCACCACTCTCGCCCTCATATCCTACTCTTGATAGCCGGACCTGGCCACGATTCTCTAACATTCTTGACCACCCATTCAGCAATCCCACCATTGACTTCCTCCGGACACTCCAGCATGCCCCAATGTCCAGCCTTGATCACAAATTCGGATAATTTCTCACACTTCCCTCGCATCTCGGCCATGAGCTTCGGATTGTGCACCGTCTGACAAACAGCATCATACTCGGTATGGATGAACAGCACGGGCATGCTCAGCACGCCGTTATTATTCACACTCTTGTCGAGCGCGTTGGCGTATTTTTCGTTCGCCGCGTGATTGAGATACCACGCCGACGCGCCATGCCAGCCATTCTTTTTGGCACTCGTGACCAATTCATCCAGCAGTCCTTGATCCAGCACAGTCCGTTGCAGCGGCAGATCAGGGAGGTTCGGCGCTGCGTCAGGGCCGCCGAACCAGCCTTTATCCTTGGTGACCCGTGACGTTCGTGCAGGAGCGTGCACACTATCCGGATTGCCCCTTGAATATAGTAATTTGATGTTCTTCTCGAGGTTGGATTCGAACTGGCGATCGATCGCCGCCGCATCCTGCTCGTAAAATACTTGGTAGTCCCACTGGCCCCAAGGGTACTCGCTCTCCGGGTAAAGGTCGCGATCGATGGTCTTCAGCGCAGTTGATAGACCGACTTCGAGCGTGCGATACGGCACGGATATGCCGACTATCGCCTTGCACAGTTCAGGGTGGTGAGCGGCGAGGCCGTACAGCGGGCCGACACCCCAGTCGTGACCAACCCAGATCGCATCTTTACGTCCAACAGCATGATGGAGGAGCTCAATGAATTGAGGCACAAGTTTCTCGAGTGCAAATTCAGACGAGTCTTTGGATGTCCATGTCCCGCCGTAGCCCGGCATGTCTGGGGCTACGACCGAGAAGCCTAGACTGCTGAAGGCTTGGAGTTGAGACTTCCATGTCAGCGCTATGCCCGGCCAGCCATGAAGGAAGAATATCAGTGGTCCGTCAACAGGGCCAGCAGTGAGGTAGGACCATGGCTTGCCCGTCGTTGGGGAAGTGTAGGTGTTGGTCTTGAGTTCAGACATTGTACAATCCTGGTTGATTCTGACACAGTGAGGAGGGCAAGCCTCTTATATTAAAGTCTCGGACCTTTGCATGTGGTTGCACCGGGCATCTGCTCGCGTAATACGGCCGTTTTACGCGGGGGTGGGCGGAAGACTTTCTGATTACTGAGCATAAGACATGGACAGTAATTGTGATGCAGATCTCCTCTCCGAAGTTCTATACAGTCCTTGTGAGTCCTCTACACCACTTTATGAACTTGGGTCGTCCGGGAGAATCCGAACTTTGAATCATAACCTTCGCACGCTATGCAAATGCTCCGACAATAGCCATCAGAAGCGCCCCTAATCCGACAGCAAGACAAGCTTCAATCCTCCGACGGCCTTTCAAAGTGACGTAGCTTTTCTCGCTGAGAAAGTCTTCGGCAATAAGCTGGACAAGTCCAGCAAACAGCAACAGCCCACTGCTGATGGCATTCGTGATCCCCACCATCAGCAATCCTACCTTCGAAGCAGGGTCGTATAATTCTCGCATCCAAATTCCAATTGCCTGACCAATTGGTGTCGTAGCTCCATAGGCCAACGCCATCAGCCACGGCTTTGGACTGCTCGCGTCAAATAACTTTGGTATTAGTGCCGCGATGCGCGCTCCCAATGCAAACCCTTCAAAGGTCTGATGAAAACATATCGCAATGAGTAACACCACAAATTGAGTTCCCGTGGCCACAGAAACGGCCATACCAATAAAGATGCTGTGGAATAGAATGCCTGCTTCAAGAAGCAGACACTGAAGAAAAAGTCTCTGAGGATTCTCGGATGAGGGAGCTGCATGTCGATGCAGTCCACTGTCGTCGTATTCGGACAGTTTCCGTTTGTGAGGGTGATTGAGAGTTGCCGATTCGTCTGCTATCGGGTCTAGGGCATCGAGATCGTCTTCTGAACCCGAGTCACTAGATGTAGAGTTCCGGGGGTTTTGCGTGCCATCGCTATATGGCGTGATTGGTGTGTCCAACTGATTGAGTGATATATGGCCATTACCCTGGGACGACTCGCCAGTCCGTGAGTGTCGGTGTCGGGGTGACTCGGGTACACCGTCCCAATCACTGCCATGACTATGTCCTGCTCCTTTGCTCGCGAAGAACATTTCTATTGAGACCACCACAAACACTGCGAGCATGGCAATAAATCCAGGCATGGGCCGGTAGTGCCTGCTCCAGAAGTCGGGCAGACATGGATCGGTCATGGAAATGAAGGCTGTAGGTAGTAGGTGGATGAAGGCCGTCGCAATCAGGACACCTGTGCCGAAGTGTCGGGACAGGAACAAGAATCGGTGAGGAATAGGTAGGTCAGGGAAGCGTCGAGCAATGATGGGGAACGCGCATGCTAGATATGGTCAACCTTGATTTCCTTTCGGGAGTCGTTGCCGGCTTACCCAGCGTGCTCAATCCCAGAATAAGAAACAAGGCAAACACATGGAGGCCGAGATTGTAAGTACCACGGTCTCCGGACGTGCCGCATGATGGTTTGGCATCCTGTCTTCTTGTGAGTTCAGCGTGTAGGAGTTCAACTGGCAACCGAGAGATATCAAGATCTACAGAACTTGTTAGGTGTGGGAGAGCAGAGATTGCGCAGGACATACCCCTAGCAGGCAGGCTGGGTTCTGGGAACATCTCTTGCGCGCCTTTGTCTCCTTGGCCAGTCGAGCAGGCTGTCCATAGACGCTATATAGGTCTCGACATATCGTGGAAATCGACGTGTACACGGTGGGTGCACGGTCACTTTCGGCGTTGCAGTTGGAGGAAGTTAAAATGACAATGCAGTTCACCCCGTTTGGGAAATATAGTGATGCCGCCTTGTGATTACCGCCTCGCCGCCAACGACACGCTGACTACCTACCTTAATGATGTCTATCAACATGTCCATCCAGACTCGACCACCTACACAGCAGTGTGAGCAGGTATTTCGTTGCCCGGCATTCACAGATACGGACTATCCAGTGCCCTGAAGTGGTGTTGGACTCAATCAGGCCACACTCACTGTGACCGTGCCCCTTTTTCTGTCGACAGACTTAACGTCACACCTCTTTCGTCCATTACTAGTACTCGACCCCAATGTCCGAAAGGCGCAGTGTTGACATGGTCGTGCTCAGAGTAGTCCAACCTACGCCCTGCAAGATCTGCCGTGATCTCCTTCTCTAGAAAGCTTGCCCTACTATAGATGTGAGGGTTTCCCCTAATGGCGGGAGAGGTAAGGCACTCCAGATAGACACCGATTTGATAGTGGACAACCTCATCACTGCTACGCGAAGATCTCCGAATCAATCACAATGGGTCATCAACAGACGGACAGGTTGCGATGTTGGCAGGCAGAGCACAGACCTGTGCAGCTCCAGACGCAATTGAAAGCCCACTTTGGGATGTCGTCAATGACTTATGGGAGCCAGAGAACAATCCAAACGGATATGTCAGTCTGGGAATCGCAGAGAACTCGCTCATGCACCATGAACTGGAACAGCACATTGCCAACAATCTCAGACTACCGTTGCGAGCATTCACCTATGGAGACGGTCCGCTAGGGTCAAAGCGACTGAGGAATGCCGTTGCCCAATTCTTAAATCGCCGGTTGAAGCCTGTGTCGAATTTGAGGCCAGAACACATCATCATCACGAATGGAGTCTCTCACGCCATCGAGCATACTTCATGGGCCTTCTGCAATCCCGGTGATGGTTTCTTACTCGGTCGGCCTTACTATGGAGCTTTCCTTCCCGATATATCATTGCGGCCGGGTGTAGAGACAGTCACGGTGCCATTTGACAGCGTCGACCCCATGAGCGTCGAAGCCGTTCACGAGTATGAATCAGCGATACTGGCCGCCAAGGAACGTGGTGTTACAGTAAGAGCTTTGATGTTGTGCTCACCACATAATCCCTTAGGAAGGTGTTATTCGTGCGAAGCTATTCTAGCCTACATGCGCTTGTGCCAGAAACACCAGATTCATCTTGTCAGTGACGAGATCTACGCCTTTTCTGTGTGGAAGAACAACAATGACACAAGCCCTCCTCCAGTTGATTTCATCTCAGTGCTTTCCATTCCCTCAGATGGCATCATCGACCCTTCACTGCTACATGTTCTGTGGGGAGTGAGCAAGGACTTTGGTGCGAACGGGCTCCGACTTGGGTGCATCATCTCACAAAGCAACGAAGCATTCCGGAAAGCTCTGCTGTCGGTTGCCATATACTCTTATGCATCGTCGGTCTCGGAACATATCGTTGCAAATGTGTTGGAAGACGACGCCTGGGTCGACAAGTATATTCAGACAAACCAAGAACGACTCGCCGGATCCTACAGCTTTGTCGTCGAATTTCTCCAGAAACACGCCATCTCATATCTTCCGGGAGCGAATGCAGCCTTTTTTATTTGTGTCGATCTTGGAAAGGCGTACCTTGATCGCCACCAGGAGCGAGATCGGTCGGAGGATGTTACAGGGGAAGTTATGCAACTCCTTCTGGAGAATAAAGTCTTCCTCACCAGCGGTTCGTATTTCGGCGCAGAACAACCGGGCATGTTCCGCCTGGTGTTCAGCCAGCAGAGAGAGGTTCTGGAGGAAGGCCTGAAAAGAATACTGCGAGCAATCTCTTGAGGCCAGCATAGTCACGACCTTGTAGTGTTTTGATTATAAAGTGCCTAAAGTACAACTTAGCTCGCCAGGTAGGCTGTAGGTATCTTGCGGATGATGGTTTCATCATGCACCGATGGTAACATTGTCTTGGCACCGTCGAAAACACTTTTTATCTGCTTTTCACAGCGCAAACCACGTACACGCAGTTTGCATATCACAGACAGCTATATATGCCTGTTCTTGTCGCATGTGCATTCGGCTTCCTCCGTCATACAAGGTCAATTCCTTAGTGCAGAATTGGAGTCTCACACGGGGCAACTCCAGCAGAGCCTAGAGTGAGGTTTTGGCGGCGCCCAAACGCCCGGAGAAGAAACCCGGAGAGATACTGAGCTTAAGTACCAACCTCACTACAGGATTACCTTGTGTCGTGCATGACCACGAATTTGCGCCTCTCTGCACCACGGTGATACACGCGGTATCCAGGCTGCGTCATGGCGGACTTCGACTCGCTCACGGAGATGGACTCGCTCCTTGACTCGTTAATGCAACGACGCAAAGCCGCAGAAGTATCCTACATCGACGACAAGGATGCCGAAAAACTCAAGATCGAAGATCGACCCTCAAAAGGTCAAGGCGTATTCGCCAAACAGACTCTCTCCGTGAACGATCCAATATGCTCACTAAGCTGTCCGACCATGATCGCAATCGACTCCGACTTTCTCCCAACAACCTGCTACCACTGCCTCGTTGTCACCGCAACACAGTTGCCTCTCGTACAATATGGACTCGCATCCACAGGCCTGAAAGACTGCGGTGGCTGTCGCTCTGCCCGATTCTGCAGCAGGGAATGCCAAGTCGAAGCCTGGCACGCCTACCACAAATTCGAGTGCAAGATCTTCAAGAAACTGCACAGTGAACAACTACCTCCTGCCATTCTCCGGGCCGTATTACGCGCAGTGCTCCTCAAAGATAGGGATAAAATGCCCGACGACGAATGGGACCGCATCACATCCTTGATTTCCCACGAACAGATTCTCGCCGCACGAGGCCGGTCCAACATCACCGACATGGCCGAGGGGATCAAACGTCTCGCCGAGTCGAGCATGAGCGTCGAAGAGATCCAGAAGCTCATCTTCATCATGAAGGCCAATGCCATTGAACTGCCTTCGAACATCCACGGAGGCATAGGCGTCATGCTGGTTCCTCTCGTGGGCAAAATCAACCATAGCTGCGAGCCGAATCTATCCATCCACAGACCCCAACATACCATGACCAGCAGGTGGATGTCAAAATCTGCGCCTGAGCTCTCGGAGGACGAAAGACGGACGTTCATGCGAATTATTCCACTGCGGGACGTACAGGAAGGCGAGGAGCTATTGAACTGCTACGTCGCGCCCACCGTGTCGGTAAGCGCCAGAAGAGCGAAACTCATGGATGACTATTTCTTTAAATGCGAGTGCCCGAGATGTCAATCAGATATGAAAGACGCCGCAGATCTGGCCAACGAGCAGCCCGCTCTACCGGCCCAGTTTGAGCAATGGACGAAAGACGTCGGACGCCATCTCTCGCGCGTGGAGCGTGATCCCTCTGCCCTGCAAAAGGCTGCGGCTAGTATGGATAAGTCGGAGCGTTTCCTCGACTATCCCACCCTCTACACGACCGGTGATTTTCCGGAGATGGCAATGGCGATCATCCTACTGGGTTTAAAGAATCAAGCCTTCGACGAAGCTTTGGTCAATGTGCTTCGATTATACTTCCTCGTTAACCCAGTACGCTTCGTTGGTCGACATAACCCGACCAACATCTACACCATATTCCTCATGCTCGACATATTCGACGCAGTCCTGGGTCTTTCGACGCCGCCAGGGATCACCAACGACAAGCGGGAAAAGTGGATGCGCCACCTTTCGGACCGCGGTCTGAGTAGGAGCGGTTTAATTTACTGGAGAGCCAGGATTTGCGCGGATCTGAGGAAACGATTGGAAGAAAGCGCGATGAAGGATCTGATTGTCCTAGTGGAGAAGCGGGAAGCCCAGACAAGCGATCTCACGGGCCAGGATCAGAATGCGAAAGTAGAAGAGGAGTCAAGGAACAGTGCGGAACAGGAGATGAGGATTCTCTTGAAGCTGAAAGAGGCACGATGGAAGGCTGTCTTGCAAGAGAACGGGTGCTGAAGCCCGCGCTGGCGACCAGCTCTTGATCTGTCTATGCCCCTTGCTCCTTCTCAAACTGTAGGCAGGCACTTTCAGCATCCCATGGCATATAGAGGCTTCTCTTACTGACGCCGGGAGTCTTGGTTTGTCCTGATCGCCGTCCTTGACACTGATGCCGATGCGCCGGTAGACTTCTGCAAAGTCTAAGTCAGAGTTGGTTGCGAATCGTGCAAGTGAGGTGGGAGCACGTCTGGAGGTTGTCATTGTCGCGTCGAAGGTTAAGATCCCAGGCCCAGAGGAGAGCATCAGGTCCAGGGATGCCTGCTTCAGCACTCCAAACAGCAGCCCTCTCCCCCCAATCCACCGGAGTCAATGAAGGCGACTTCTCCCCAGTCCTTTCCATTTACACCAGAGACCGCAGGAGACGAGTGCCTCTAGTGCAAGTGTCCAGGCTCGGCAATTGGATGGCAGTAAGTGGCTCGTCTTTGACGAATCGGACCATGATAACGGCTCCATAGTATTTGAGGTTGAATCCTTGGTCCATCGGCTAAGGTAACAAAAACTGTTCCTCTCAAAGTTCCCTTCGATGCAATCTTCGACGACTTCTTGGTCTGGTTCTTCCTGGGTCTTTCATCTTGATTATGGTACGCCTTAAGCAAGACGCCCTTTACGGCGCACTTGTACATTGCTAGCATATGCGACGCAATCAGCGACACCTTTCTGTTTTTGTTTCGCAGCGTTAAGTCTGCGAAATTCAAAGCCTGAGACCCCTTTGGTGTTGTAGGCTTGTCTTACGCGAGCGGTTGGAGCTGTCAGTGCATCCTGTATTGCCCTACTCCTGCGGTCTCGCTGAATGATGTGGACATCCATCGTTGCACGATCGCAAGACAGACGTCAATGGAACATGTGTTCACCTCCGCGGGCTATCGTGAATCGGTGACGTGCTGCAACGTCTGCCGGGCTGCAATCGATCGTGCCTTCAATGTACTCCCAGTCGAATGATCAAACAACATACCGAAGGGGACGGATCCGCTTGTGCTCCAGACACATTCACATAAAGTGGCGGAATTGCTCTGATGCCATTATTCAGTTTGGAGGATATGTGGAGTCTCCAGTTGAGACCGATATTGACCATTGCGGCCGGCAGGACTTCATCGAGGCGCGCCTCGTGCCCGTTCACGAACTATTTCCACTGATGATGGAACACACCGACCCATCGGAGCTGGCTGCATGTAGTCTGCAACGACTCATATGCATGTTGTTTGCCTCCGTATCTCAAGGTGGCATGCCCGCAGTACGTTGCTGGCTCGACCAGGCATATTTTGAGATTGATGTCCTCACGAATTGTTGTACTAGTGTATATTAGCATATCTCCACTCGTAAGTACTTATATAGCACTAACAAAGGAGGTCCCCACCGCGACCAGGAGAGTACACCACATTTCGGCTAAGTGCTTTATTAGTACTTAAATAAGTACTAACTAAGTAAGTACTTACCCATTAACACATCGTTTGATGTGCTGGCCCAGATTACGTTTCTGCGACGGCTTGAATTTAAGTACTTCGTACACACTTAGAATGGAGTTCCAGAAGTAGAAGTACTTACCCGCAGAAAGCACATTCTTCTTCGCCTGGGCACGGGGTATATATATATATGGAGAAGTATCCGACGAGACTCTAGAGAATGTCGGATTAACTGCAACCCACCCAACCACCATATCAGTGGGCAGAGACCGTTTCGGAGTTGGAAAGAATAGTTGGGCCTTAAACTCATACGCTTCCAGCAATTTGGCGCTGAAGAGACGTGAATCCGCGTCTGAACGCTTGTGGTTCGACCAGATAGTATAGTCGATGTCTGATGGAAGGAGTGTATCTTCCATCAGAGTGATCAGCGTGCTCGAGGAAGCCCCTGATAAGATGTCGAATTTTGAGTAGAGGGTGAGTTCAGTCAATCGCAGGAATTCCGTTAGAAATATCCACGTCTCCTCCTCGACCCGTCACCTTATACGTTTCCTCGTGCAAGAGTCCACGATCGATCGCGAACTCTACGCTCAGGAGGAAGGTGTGGCTGTGGTGGCGATGCTTGACGCGGCCACACTGACCCCAGGACCGTCCGCGAACCCTACCACATTCTTCATGGTGCAGGCGCGGATAGTACAGTGTCGGAACAGAGCACAGAAGAGTGCGGACTCTGGTGGTACGTGGATGTCGCCATTCGCTTCGGCTTCACAATCATTGACACAGTCTCACTCAGGACATCGAGGTCAAAGAAATACTTCTTGAACAGTGGATTCCGCCGGACCGGTTGTTGGAGACATACCCAAGTGAGATCGACGACGTGTACCTCCAGGTCCGGCACCTCCTTGAGGATTGGACTGCCATCGTGTGAGAGCAACAGGTCGAAGAGCAGAAGAGGTCGAAGTCTGAAAGGTAGGCACACCTTGCCTGAGGGTTGTTGGGAAGGCACGCGCATGGTGCGCGTTCCAATCCAGGGGGAAGGAACCACGCATGGCTGGCTAGGTATGTGAGAAGCCCATCCAGGCTTGAGTTGCCAGGTGCATCTGGTTTGGTCCTTGACGGGACGCGTCCTCCCGCTCCGCTCGGGTGGTAGGTATATCTCTGGCTCGCTTATCCGCCTTCTTCAACTGAGAAGGTGAGAGTTGCTTATTCTTGCTCTTCCAGTGACTGATCACTACCTCAACCGACTCTTCCACCAGGAGGTGGCTGCTAGCCAAGTCTGGCTAACGCGTTGGCCGTCGTTCGAATAATTGTAGTGTACGGAAGGTGTAAGGGAGCGGCGGTGGAGGGTTCGCGGAGGGCCCTGGTGTCAATGTGGCCCGGGAAGTCGTATGGCTTATTTTCGAAGGGCAATGGGAGCTGGAGGGGTGTATGCTCGAGGGGGATGTAGCTGAATGAACGTCATGGTGATCTTAACCAAGAACCGGGGCATTGTAACCGAGTGTTTGTGCAAGAGTCACATAAAAACTCTCGGATCTCCGTATCAAAGTCAAGCTGCTTGTTCTCTTTGCCAGTTCGTGTGGATGATTTCAGTGTCTCACAGACCCAACCAAAGAGGTGGGTGTAGACGAAGCCGCAACAGTATGCCCAGATGATGGACACTGTCTGCTTTTCCCGATTGCGATACCTCTCGTCTCACCTTCTGGGCTGATCGAGCAAGGCTCTTACAATAACAGGTCGCAGTTCCTCTCTTTGCGGCGAACACTCTCTTTGGGCCCATACCTTGCCAGTACTTGTCGGGCCAATTCCATTCCTTGATCTTTGACCGACAAGGTTTTAGCTTATTTTGGCAATGCTGTCTGATGTTTCGTTCTTTCTACCTTTTTGCTGTCATATGTGTCGTTTTTGTGTTCCTCTGAGGTATTCTTGACACATGATGCAGACTGATAAACAGAATGATCTGAGGCTACATTTCCTAGCCAGTCTTCGCCAACTTCTGGTCGGACGACAAAAGCTCCCGACGATGTCTAGACTGATTAGTACAGCACGGACTTCTCGTAAATGAAGGACCATGAGTAGATGCCATTTCTCTCGACTACCAGTGTGGCCCGCAAGGCCATCGGAACTGCTGTAGGTTTGCCTTTGCATGCAGACTGTACAAGTGAATTTGACATACTTGACAAGGTCTTTGTGGTGTAATACCAGTATAATGATGAGCTTCCAAGGGTTGAGTTTCGGATGCTTCAGTTCAAGAGCTTGAACGAGATGATTTGTAAGCTAAACAACGTCAGTGTGGGCAGATATGGTAAATGAATGGAACATACTTGAGGTTGGGCCCTTGACTGACGTGAGACTTCCGAATTCTTTGGACTTGGGTCTGGTCTGCCCGCCACTTGTCTCAAGATCTGCTCTTTTTCGAATATCCGACTAATAGGAGGTTTGTGTCTCAGTTGTCTGAGAGTATTACCAGAAGTCCGAGGATTACCAGTAGTATTTCAGGAATTGTGACCTGAACTGGCCTAGACGGTAGCGGCGAGGTGTTCTTGGTTAGGAATGGCGAGAGTAATTCGTTCATCTCCCATATGCCTATCCCATAGTGAATGGTGTTTATGAACAGTTCTCTTCCGGATAAGGTTCGAATAGAAAAGGCGAAGAACACAGGTGCTTTTCCAATAAGCGAGATGAACTCAGTGTCCACGAGCTATGTTGTCTGTGCATAATGATAGAATAGACAGACCAATTGTCGAAATAACCGAAGATCTTCACCGAAGAGGCGTGAGCCTTTTAGATCCAGATCCTCAGGATGTGGAGGGTTCGGGACGCAAACGACGTTGGGTTTGGCTTGGCTTCACCAGCTCCCCAATGCGTTGCCTTGACGGCTAACAGCAGCACCGCAAGTGGAGGTTGTAGAATGCACTGTGGTTCTTGGTCCGTATATACATATGGAATAACATGATTGATGGCGGATGGCCACTTGGGCCTTGGCCACAACCCGAAGGTGAGAAGCGAGGTAATGAAAGGAAGGGAAATGATAGAGGGAGAGAAGAGGAAGAGGAGATACTTGTACTTCTCAAGATTGATGGTATGTGAATGGTTGGGGCCTCCAAGGCCTTGCAGAATGCATGGCTTGAGTCATATATGACAATACGCTTCCGCAACAGCCACTAGGAACAGCAAACACAAGGGCATGAGTGAGACTCCCCTTGAATTTGGCATGCAGATTACTGGGAACAATGCTGTCACCGTTGGTTCATTCGCACCCATTCCCTTCATGTTCTCGTTGGTGGAAGGGCAAACGTCGATGATGTGAGGCCTACTTCAACAGAAGGAAGGCAGAAGCCGTAAATGAAAGCCGGTCGGGACGTGGGAGCGGAGGTGGAGATGGGAGTGACACCAGGTAGCCATCCGCCGGGTGAGACCACAGAAGAAACAGAGGTGGCGATCGATTATTAACATTTGTGAAGGAGAAAGATATGCTCATGTCTCATTCGTGGGCAATCTTTATTCAAACAACAGGGCTGCCTCGAACAACAATTCCATGTTGCGAACAGTCATGGTAGCCAAGATTGAAGTTTTCTCAAAATTCATGCTGGTAGACTAACAGGCCCGAAACATTGCCGGCCCGCGCACTCAAAGCCACTTCACATCAGCCAAGGGAAGGGCAAATGTCACAGACCCAATACACCTTCACATCGAACGGTCTGAGGAGTGAACAGAAATCCATGTCACTTCTTCGACGTCTTCGGAGGTGGTGGGAAATACAGCTGAGGTGCCGCCGAATTCGGACTTCGACTGGTCCCGATCTCAGGAGATTTTCCTGCTTGGATATCACTGCCCACTCGATCCACGAAACTGGGACTCATTGGGCTTCTCGGCAAGTCGGGACTCCTGAGTGCGTATGTAGGGGACGTAGGAGCATTCGGAGTGCTGAAATGGTTCCGCAGAGGCAAGTCTTTCGTCCCTCCCAGCGTGTTGAAGGCCATAGTCCTGGGAGTCATTGGGTTCAGGCCGCGTTGAGCCCCAGGTGTTTCTGGCATCGGATATGCCATGGCTTCTCCCGTGTTTGGATCTTCGAGTGATTCGAATCTTGCCCACTTTTCAGCCTTGAGTCTTTTCTGCTCAATGTATTCTTCGCGCTGCTGCCTGGATGGGAAACAAGACCATGCAGCAAAGCCAAAATATATGACGAACACGGCCAACATTGCGCACGTGCAAGCAAAACTTGCTTTGGCTTGTTTACAGTATCCTACCAGGCTCTTGTTCCTTGTGACACTGCAAGATTTGGTGATGTACCAGGGTGGGCCATTCTGCGGATGATCAGGGTCTGTGGTATCGCTGCTGGCTTGGTAGTCGACAGAGACCGTGTAGAGAGCGATCAGGAGGGCGTGGACAAGGATGGAAAGGATGGGTGGAAAGACGTGCAGCATGTACATGATGGATTTGACCAGCATGATGAACATGGAGAGCACGGCAATGACGACGTTGTAGTTTGTTATACTGTTGCCAGAATTAGCAAAGACCAAAGACCATGGCAGCTAGGGAGTTCCGTACAATTGCGACCAGACTTTAGGAGTTGTATAGGGTCTGTAGTTTGCAGCGGCGTACAAGCCGGTGAGAGGACTGGAGTTGAAGCCATTGTCTGCACCGTCCTGCCACAATTTGGTGCGATATGTGTTTGGCGAAGCAATACCGAACAAAGCCAGCAGGGCAACTGTCAATGGGAATTCGAAACCGATTAGAACGTAGAAGGGCCATTTGTTCGGCTTCCACCGTCTCGAAAGGAAGAACTTCATGATGCCGTAAGATTTCGTTCGTGTCAGCTGTGTTCAGTGATGCAGTCCCATATTCATCCTTAAGAGTCGAGGCTCTTCAGCTGGGGGGATGGACATGAGAGAGGAAGTGAAGTTCAGCAGCTTGCCCTACCGAGCCAGACATCTTGAGGAGAACAGTTGGCTGCTGCATTTGTGCTTACCTTGCAGCAGGCGCTTACAGGATGAAGAGGACGAATGAGCAGTCGATGGTGGTTGTGAGAAAAGGCCAATGAGCAGGATGTGAAGAATCAAGCACCTTTTGGAGAGGCACGAAGGTGTTGATGATTGGATAGAGGTGCCTGTGACGGACTTGATAAGCATCAAATCGCCTGGCGAAGCGTTAAAAGAATAACCCGCAGGGAACCCCCGCAGGTGTCGCCCACCGCGCCCATCAACCCTCCACGACGAGACGCCTAACAAAGTTGTCACCATCTCGTCCAATTGCAGGCACCGGAATTTGGAACGCTCGCTGGCACATTTTGATGGTCGTTGAGAATTCAAATTTCTACTCGTACCGACTGGCAGCAAAGCAACGTCGCAAGAAGTTTTGTCATCTGTGAGCATCTCTCACCCACCCTCTACGAGGTACGGAGTATCTTCATGAAGGTCTCATGGCCGGGGAATTTATATCCCGATGCCGGCCTTAGTGCGGATCTAGTGCGGCTATAGGCGGGACTAAGCTCATACAGGTTAGCCTTCCATGAACTGAGAACCCCTTTTTCTTGTTGCAACATTCAACAACGGGAGCATCGTGTCACGTTCGCTATTCAGGGCCGGCTGCTTGCTTTTCCTTTATTCATATGCTACACTTGCTGTAGATGGACTGCATGATGATGAGTTTCACAGACTTGCCTCCAGCCACCTCTGACAAGCTGTACTACAGCATGCGAGTCATCACGTCAAATCATGACAAGCGACAGGTCTTTCTTTGATCGGCAGCCGGCTCCTCCCTCTACGGGGTTGTGAGACGCCAGCACCAAAGTCTGAGCTCCAGACTGGCACCAATGCCAGGGATGAAGCCCCAGAGCCCGTTGAGGAGCCTATGAGGAGCCTATGAGGACCAGAGACCTGGCTGGTGCAGGCTGGTGCGGGCTCCAGCTGTGTCGGACCATGCACGCGTCTTTCCCTCTTTCGGACATCCGAAACACCTCCCCTTCTTCGTGCCACTTCCAACGCGCCAGCGAGCCTTCTCCATCCTCACAGCCTCACCACAGGCTTCGCTCCACTGCCCTGAGAGTCGTCCTTGCCAGACGCTGGGCGGTATCACCATTTCTCGGGTTTTGTGCTGGTCACAGACCTTTGGAAACACCCTTATCAAATTTTTTCAATCCTTGACCTCTATTCCAAAAGCTGGCCTGACGATGTCGCTGTCGTCGACTCTTCTACTACTTCTTTACTAGCCAGCTCGTCCAATTTCCCCGTCAGCCCGATGGACCTCGCGCTAGCCCTCTTCATGCGATGATCTTTCATTCACATACGAGGCCACCCATGCTACAGTAGTTGCATGCTGCCGCGCGCAAGAGCATTCTATCACAACACCAGCCTGCGAGGCAAACACGTTGTCGTCTCTATTTTCCTCCTCATCTTGACAACAGCTAGGTCGTCTTCCTGCTTGTCAGGATGCAACCGAGCAAGATGTTCCGACATGCTCGACTCCTACACAAACGAGACCCTCAGATATCCGATCTCAGCGACCTGCCTTCAAGCATTGGAAATCCTACGGCGACACTTCCTCAGTCGATAGGAGCCAGTGGCGTGACTCCAGACCCTTCAGCAACAGCACAAATCGTCACTGCCGAAGCACCGTCAGGCTTCACGACCGTCACAGAGACTGAATCCCTCGTCGAATCCATAACGAGCCTTAATACCGTCTCGACCGTAGTCACAACAAGAACGAGAATCATCACCAACCAGTCCGAATATGCATCCCTCACATCAGCAGCGGGGCTCTCCGCCTCAACGAGTACCCATTCTACTACTACCACCTCCAAACCCTCAGCGGCTGCAACCAGCAGCGCAGCTTCCGAGAAATCCTCCTCCACAAACACTTCGACCCTTATTCCGGCTATCGTTGTACCTGTAATCGTGGTGCTACTCGCTTCCCTCGGTGTATTTTGGTTCCTCATGCGGCGCAGACACAAGAAGGAGTTGGATAGTCAACCAGAGTTTGTCATGGCCGGAAAAGGAGAAAAGCTGAGCAGCAGGTCCAACAGTGGCAGATCTACCTCATCCCTAGCGGAGTCCGAGAAGAAATCAACGGCCATCCAGACGACGGAATTCTCAGCCAACAAGTCCCCTCCGAGCACTACCTCTGAGTGGCCATCATCACAAATTGGCCTCGCTCGACCCCTGACTCCGCAAGGAACAATGCCTGCCGTTGCAAGTAGCCCAATGACACAATGGAGACCAGGCGCCGCACCGCCAGAACGCCAGTATCGAAACTTCAGCGGTCCTGCACCAAGACCGACAACCTCTGGCCGTACCGGGCCACCAAACCCGGCAAGAGAGCCGCCGCAGCAACAACAACAGCAGCAACGCAACAGAGGCTATAGTAACCCTGCTCAAAGAGGACCGCCACCGCCGTTTTCGAGATCCGGTCCTAGTCCGACTCCGAGGACAGTACGCACCCCGGATCTAGTACGAGGTGGTCCGAGCCCTGTATCCCAGCGTCCCAGTCCGACCATGTCTTCTTCCCAGGGCTTTCGAAGCGAATCGAAGGCAAATGCAGGACCAGCGCCTCCTCCGTCTGCCTTCCGCCTACGCGATCCTTCTCCGACCATGAACCATAACACACGTGCTCAAGCACCTCCACGGCTTGCCGCTCCCCCACCAGGGGCTTATAACGGTGCCTCTTCGATCTCTCGATACTCACCAATCGTGAAGGAGATGCCTGGCAGCGCACCAGTCTCGAAAGCATCCTCTGTGTCAGGGAAACGAGGACCTCCTCCACCTCTTCAGACTTCCAACCATGCAGGTCGTCGGCAAGGGCAAGGAACAGGGACGAAGTCCGCCCACTCGCACTCCGACAGTCCCAGTCCCGGCCTGACCGAAGAAAACATGCGGATCGCTCGGTTGGCAAACTCTTCCCGTTTGGGTTATAGTACTACTCCAGCCGAACCCAGCCCGTCTCCCAAGCTGCCTCCCCCAGCTACTCGATCACAACTAATCCCCCGCGAGAGCCCCAAGGGCAAGCCGGAGAGCTATTTTGGCGGAAGCACAACCTCGGAGACCGAGCCCCAGAGCCCAGAACTCCCAATTATGTCAATGTCAATGACGTCCCGCTCCCATCGTGCTGCCTCGGATCGAGCCAGTATCGTGTCCGACCCGGATGAGTACGAAGACATCGACGCGAAATCGGACATCAGCAGCCTGAACGAGTTCGAGCGGTTTGACTTTGGCCCTGCTGCGACCGCTCGAGGTGGCAGTAGTCGAGGCGGCAGTGCCGCTGGTCAATCCTTGAACTATTTTGCCTCTCATAACAGTCCTGCCGGTGGTCGAGGGAGCCCCTTTGGCAACGATACGACTACCTATGAGCGTTGGTGATGCTGGTGACAATATCTCTACCCTATTGCGACGCAGCCACCTCATTAATGTGTTAAGCTGTGCTACAGCTCGACTGGTGCCACCAAAACCCTCACGATCGTTCACCATGTTTTGGAAATTTTTGGTTTGGCAATGAAATGCATCTTAGCAGTGGAAAAAGGCAGAACCTATTGGTTCTATGATACCCCCTCATATTAAACAACCGATGCTCCTGATAGCTGGTTGGAAGCGAGTAATGTCAACAATGTCAATGTCAAAGCGAGAAAGATCTGGTATGATTTCTGTAGAAAATATAATGAATGATATACCTCGACCCAGGCCTGGCCCCTTGACTTTCGGTTTCAGTTTTGTAAGATGGGCAACATTGACTGCCGGAATGAAGACGCACAGTACTAGTAATACTATACTAATGACATCCTCCAGTCCGAAAAGAGGATGAAGCACAATCATAGCCCTCAGGTTAAATTTAATGAGGCCACCAGGCTGAGGGTACCGCGTAGTACAGCATCAGAGATCACTGAGTGCATCACAGTGTCGGTAGGTTATAAAGATTCCATAACATTCATTCGCTTCCATCAGGTTCTATACTTATGCTAAGAAGACCAAGACCAAGACCAAGACCAAGACAAATGCCGCCCATTTCGCTAAACATATAGCCGTACAGCCGTACGTAGTTAAATCATTTTGCTCATATCATATACTCGTCCACAGTCGTGCACAACGTAAACATAAAACATTGCTTCCTTCATTCCTTGAAATAGCTTTCCCCCCAATCCAACCGAGTTCCCTTCCTTCCTTCCTTGAACGACGAAGGAATCCAGCCTCGTCGTATCCAACCAGAGCCAGCACGAGAACTTTTTGTT
This sequence comes from Vermiconidia calcicola, assembly GCA_035928285.1. Lineage (NCBI taxonomy): Eukaryota > Fungi > Ascomycota > Dothideomycetes > Mycosphaerellales > Extremaceae > Vermiconidia > Vermiconidia calcicola. The sequence goes on from JAXLQG010000008.1 coordinate 735,940, forward strand.
TCAAACATTCCCGCCACTTCCGAGGCCGCATGTGTCGTTCAAACCGTCACTTGTTGCGTAGGTCGGGGGCACGCATACCAACCAAAGGCGCTTCAGCCACGATGGAAGAAGTCGTGGGACACTTCACCGGCCCAAAGCAAGACAAGGCAAGGCAAGGCAAGACAAAAGCACAGACCATCGCGCGGGCTTCGCGCGTGCCCTGAAGCGTTGACAGCAGTCATGCCAGTGGCCATTCCATCATCGACGGTCCAGCGCCGACCTGGCCCAAGTTCCAGGCAAATGGCGGGTACATCCGGTGGTGTACCCCTCTGCTGATCTGCTCACGGCACGCCACGCCTGCGCTGCACTGCACAGCGGTTCTGCCGATTGCAATATGACCCGAGTGCCCGAGCTCCGACACAGTAACAGTCATCCGCAGTTCATTCTTCGACGGAGCCGACGCCATGCTTGAACAGATGCCGATGCATATGTCTATGCGCTTGCATATGCCTCTTGACTCTGCTCATGTCGCCTTCCTCGGAGACAGAGACACCGCGCTTCTTCTCGCCGCCGGTAGAGGAATCGAAATCATCGTATCCCAACGCCGTGACGGTGACGTACTCAACATTTACGTTCCCGTTCGAATCGTCCGCAACAAATGCTTCCGTCGCTACAGCGGCGGCCGCAGTGATTTCCGGCTGAGAAAAGTCCGCAACGACGGTAGTGGCGGCTGCTGCCTCGACGACAGCGCCGTCAGATTCGACTGCTGCCGCCACCATTGCAGACGGTGACGACGAAGCAATAGCAGTAGCAGTAGCGCCGGTAGCAGCAAAGGTCGAGGCTGCAGCGGCGAGCGCAAAATCTGCAGCACCATTGCCGAACGTCTTAGTAAAGCGGCCATTGCCGCCGCGGCTGAATCCGGCCGTCGGGACGTCGCTGACCGTTGGGGTAGACCAGCTCTGCTGCGAGACGCCTGAGACACCGCTGTTCCAAGGCACACCCGCGGATACAGACGCCGTAGGCCCAAATGGCAAGGCCGACGAAGTCGCGTTATTGCCCGTTTCACCCCCAAGGCTCTGATACACCTTGAGCGAATTGACCGACCAATACGCGTCCTGGAACTCAGACGGATTATTCTGCACAAAGTCCTGACACGTCGATGCCTTGGAGCCGCACGTCGCGTCCGTGCTCCAGACATTGCCCGCCCAGTCGCCGCAGAATGTCGTGTCGAACACGATCTGGTGGTTGCTGAAGAACTCGTCGATCTGGCAGCCGCCTTCGAACGAGCCCATCGGGCTGCCCCAGGTACTCGGGTCGGGAGTGCCGGAGGAGATGTCCGAGGGAATCCCGGACCGCGGGAAGAACCATATACTGATATCGCTGCTGGTCCATTCGGTCGCGTACACGCCGCCCTGGCCCTGGTTGAATTGTGTGCCGTAGCTGGCGCCGTCGTTGGACGCCAGGATCTGGCAGCCTGCGTTCATGGCTTGGCCCGGAGCGTTGACGAAGCAGTTGGAAGTGGAGATGCTGCCAGAAAACAGGCCGTTGTTGGTGATGCTGCATCCCGACGCGGTGTGAAGGGCCATTGAATTACCAACCTGGGAATTTACGCCCTCGATGATGTCTATTTCGCCCGCATTCGGCCAATTCGCTCCGACGGTCCAGAAGGCGGGCCACGTACCGCAGACGCCGCCGGGCATGTGATCCAGGTCGAGGATGATAAGGCCGTGCGTGTAGGTTTTTGTGCTCGTCAGTCGGACGCTGTTCCGGCCCAAGCCCGTGGCAACGTTGGTGTGGTCGACACCCATGTATATCGAGCCGTTGTTCGTACTGATTAGGCCACTGCTCTGGGCTGTCGTTTGGTCGACGTAGGTCACATAGCCGTTTGTAGGATCCGCATCCTGGCTGATATCAGTGCCAATCTCAAATTAGGGAGAGGGGATTTCTTCGTACTGTGAAAAAGTCGAACATCGAAAAGAATTGATCTTCGGTGTAATCATCTTCGAGCACGTAGCCAGCCGTGCTGAGAGACACAAGCCCAGCAAGGGCCAGAAGGAGAGTGTGAAGCATATTTGCAACTGGTTTATGAAATTCAAAGGAGTGACTGGCAAAAGAACGACAACTGGTATAAAAAGGAATGGACGCAAGTATGCTGGTATCAGGTTAAAGGAATGACCGGCTGCCCGAGACAAGAGTAACAGTACAAACCAGATTCTCACGGCCAGAATCATGTATAAAAGAGGTGTCAGCAGGTACATAGATAGGGGTGGATATTGGATGCGGGCTAGATGCAGTGACATGGCAGTTTCGAAGCGAAGACATCTCTTACGAGACCAACGCGTCTTGCAGACTGCACGGATATGAGCAGGCGAATGAGAAAGATCTCGACCGGTGTCAAAGACTCCATCTTGACGCGTGGGAGGCCAGCCTCGCGCCTTGATGGCCTTCTTAATGCGTTGGAGAGGAGTAAGGGGGAGGAATTCCTGAAGATGGATACGTGGCGGGCCGAGGCTGAGGTCCATCTTGACCTGGTGATGTCTCCCCTAAATGTTGGTCACCAGGAAATATAGGTTGTACACGCTCTCTGAATGGTCCAAGATGCGCTGATTAAGGACGTGGAAGCACGGCTAGAACCTTCGGGTATATCCCACCTCAAACTTTCCGCTGGCATGTTGAAAAGGTAGACTCTGTCGAGCTTCGCTTGAAACGTGGCTGGGGTGGTCATTGCAGAAACCCTCCACGGACCTGAAACGCGGACGAGAATGGAAAACGGTGATAGGCGGGCTCGCGGACAGCACTGCAAGATTGCGCATTGACCAACGGTGATGGCGGCTTGTGATAGACAGATGGCACGCGATGCATAAAAAGGGAGGAGGCGAAAAGGTAGGGGTGCTAGCTCGTAGGGGTGGTAAGTACTCCGTACCTAGGGTTCTAATAAGGGAGAAGCTGAAGGGGCATCAAGGCGCGTCTATCAAACGTTGGCATTCAGCCAATCAACTGGCGTATTGGGCAGATCACGTGTCAGGCTAGAGATTTGATGTTCCCCGAATCGTTTCAGGATCTTTAAAGGATGCAACTAATGGTAGCTAGGTATGTACGCCGACGGAGTACGTCCTCGTAAACCTACCTCCGTACCGAATGTTAGGAATGCTCGAAGCTGGATTGAGGTTGGATTGAACAGCTCGCTGGAATGCACGTCGAGCTGGCCCCCAGTGGGTGTCAGATCTAAGTGAACGAAACCTACCTCCACGGCTGCAGGCATAATCGTGGAGAGCAGGTCTGAGCCCAAAGATTGAGCTTTCAATCAGCTATACACAACTCGGGCAGACTAAACCAGGCCCTCCGTTCTCCAGATGCCCTTGGCCTTGTCCTTGCCCTTGACTCAGACATTTCTGGTGATACAAATGCCGGCACGAAAAGACCACAATAGGTCCCGGTCCGACGCTCTCTCCTCCCGTTATTGCGCCATTCCTCGTGTGATCATCATGACCAACCCTGGCCCGCGAGGCAGCCTTGCCCTTCCCCCTTGCGCCATCTTCTTCATCCACAGTATTTTCCGACTGCCTCCAGCGTCTGTCTCGTCTTGCTTCTTCCTTGCGCGTCCACTCCTCCCATACTCTGGTCCCAAGCCCTGGGCCCCATACCCGCCGTCGACAAACTTCACAGACTTGTCCTCTGGGCCTCCACCCGCGCTGTCGCAGTTTGCCGACCTCATCCAACTGCACAAAGATATCCTTGTCCAGCATACTGTTCGACAGAGCAAGGAGGGCTTCCGCGTACGCGTAAGCCGAAAATATACTCCCAATCACACTTCTCAGCTCTGTCAGACTCGGACTCGCTTGTGCCGCATGCGTCAGGAACGCACGCAGGATGCGCAAGAAAGTCATATCCGGTTGGGTTCCCGAGCCAGACCGATCGCGCGTGTAGGTCGTCGTGCTACTTAACAACGCCGTGAAGACGGCCTGAATCGTGCTTCGTAGCGACATCGTCGTTTCGAGTCGGTCCTGATCACCACGGCCGCTGGCATTTCCTTGGTCGTCTGCAGACTTAGGGAAAGACGTGATTGACGCATCCCTTGCAATGGCAACGACAGCGAGAATGAGGTCCAGCCACAACGTCTCCTCGAACGAGAGAGCCCTCGTTGCAATGCCCGACCGGCCAGGCGATTTCGACACAGTCGAGCGGGGTGCGTTCTTCATTTGCCCCTGGCACAGCCAGACCCCAACAAGGGCGTACTTGTGAATCGACTCCAGCACGCTCGTTCCAGAACGCCTAATGCTCGCATCATCCGGCTGGTTCGCTGAGTCCAAGTCTGCATCTGAACTGGCTGTGATCGCCTTGAGTGTGGACTCTAGAAAAGCCAGATGCCTAACCAGCCGGTCCATCGCTTCTCTGGCATGGCCCTGGTGTACTTGCAGAATGACAACAGCGTCGATGATCCCGCTATCTTCAATCGTCGGCAGGACCTCATCGAGCCGCAGGTCTCCTTCTTTCACATGCTCGACATAGTCTCGTACGTGCTCAGGGTCGAATTGACATAGTAGCCGAACGTACAGTTCCAGCATGTGATTATCATACTGGCGCTTGGTTGTCTGTGTCTGCGTCTGCGTCCGCTCTTCCAGTTCAAGCAAGGTCCTGAGATACTCGTACTGCCCGTAACTATCCTCCGCCAGCGTGCGCAGGAACAAACCGTGCATATCGTGCGCAATATCATCAATCGTCGCCGCAGTCTTTGGGATATCAACACCCGCGAGATCCGACGCATGCTGCTCGATCGTGGTTCTAACCTGGCTTCTCTGCTGCTCGCTCAAGCTCGATCCCGTTCGAAGGCATTCCCTGATAGCGGAGAACACGCCATCCTGACCCTCCTCATCGAGGAAGAACGTGTGAATCATGTCCGCGTACCGTCCCTCTTGTTTGAACACCGCTTTCAAAACGCGATAGAACTTTGCCTCCTGCAGCAAAGATACCAAGTCGTGAAGATTCGGCGGCTGGAAGATAGACAGGAGATACTCGACACTTAGTTGGGCATCTTCGCGCATATCATCTTCTGGATACTGGCATAGGCGGTTGAACACTTCGTGTAGTATTGTGCCCGAAAGGACCATGTACTGCGGGTACTTGGCCAGATTCCGTGCAATGAACATGTCGAGATAAATGGTGTCCTCGGAGTCGAAGTCCGTAGACATGGCTTCGAGCATGATGCGGACGATGTACTGTCGTGTATATGTTCGCGAATTGGAAGCTTGTCGTTGATTGAGGCTGGTAAGGGCATCGTCGTCGCCAGTATTGAGGAAACTGTCCTCGAACGCTTCGTTAAGAGCTGCGATGAAACTCGCGGCGTCGAAGTGGAGGATCCGAGAGAGGTTTTCGAAGGAACTGGTCCTCCCTTTCGGGGTCAGTGAGCCACTAGGCTTACCTTTACCCGAGAAGAAGTAGTCGTATATCTGACTCTTTGCCAGCGTAGATTCGTCATCATGCATCGTAGCCCCCGTGGGATAGACACGGCTCGTCAGGATGAATGAGATATAGGGGAAGACCTTCTGCGCAACGCTGTAGCGCTCAGCCATACTGCCATTTTGTCGAGTACCATTGGCTTCGGCGTCAACATAGTCCAATAGGAGAGTCACTGGCGTCTCAAAATCATGCAAGGCCATTGTCCACACGTAGATGTAGGCATCGTAGAGATTGTATCGCTTACAAAGGCTGGTTACCTGGTCGATGTCCATGGTCGTGGTGTCAAGCATGCAAATGATTTCCTCCAGTGTTGACGGCGTATGTGTAATGACGAAGTGGTCAATCAGCGTCTTCAGCGCTGGTGGAGGAATAGACAGTATCGTCTGCTCCAGGATGTACGGTTCCAATATATCCACAAACAGTGGACCCTGGTCATGGTCGTCGTACCATGCAAAAACCTCCTCGAAGAGAAAGTCTTGATCTTCCATGACCAAGCAAGCTTTGATACAAGCGTCAGCAAGCTCGATCATTTGTGGCTTCTCAATAGGCTCATTGCCCGCTTGTTGGTTCTTCCCAAAGGCATATTTGAGAGAGGCGGTCATCATTTCGAGAAGCTTTTCCTGCACCATACTGTGGCGCAGGCTATCTTCCTCGGGCAAACCTATTGTCACCTTCTCCCCTTCGCCTTGATAATATTTGGTTGCTAATCGAAGGGCTCCAATGAAATCACCTACGTTCATCAATGCCAACAGTCGATCTGCCCAGTTGGTCAAGGCACCAGTCCAGATATCGTTGAAACCAAGCACAAACAGCCTTCCTTTGTAGGCTCGAAAGCTCATGTGGAAGGCATCTGCAACCACTCCATGCATTGAATCATCTTCTTCGTCAAGGGACTCAATGATTGCCCGCAATTGTTGGGAATAAAGATCTGCATGATAGACGTTCTTCTGCAAGAGATCGAAAGACTCAGTCACATGCATCGTGAGGTCTTCGATTATCAGCAACTGCTGCGTGATGGTCATGACGGCCATGACAGACCTGTTCAACCACTGAACGGCAACAATTGCTTCGTCAGCCTGATATCGACTCCGGGCAAGAAATTGTAACTCTGGCGGCTTGTCCTTGCTATCGCCTTCATCAGGTGGTGTTTCGTGAACCTCCAAGACAGTGAGGATATTTGACCAGGCATAAACAAGCTTCGTTCTGGTAATCTGCGACTCTTCCGACTTCAACTTGATGGCTGGAAACCATGCAAGAGCGGCAGTCATAGCACTGTGAGCGGCCACCTCCTTAGGACGAGCTGCTTTGTGCTGTGTTTGTGCCACAGGTGTTGTGGAGACGATGACCAACAGGTAGGGAGTCAACATAGCCACTATTCCTTGACTATCGGTCCTCTGCTCGATATTGCCCAGAGGCAGTGGAGAGAAAGCTAGAACGGAGCTTTTCTTTAGAGGCTTCGCTGTGCGTGCCACAACTTCAGGATATCTCCCCAAAATGCGAGCAGTGCGGACCACTCGACCAACAGGTCCCATACCTCGAGTCGCTAGATGGGAGAATGCCATGCCTTTGTCATCCGCCGAGACCAGGGCAGTATGTCGGTAGCCCAGAAACCCAACGTGTAGTACGACACTGCCGGCAATATGCCCATCTCCACGTCTCGCTTGCGGCTGCGAATTGTCAATGGGTTGAATGTGAAGGAACGGTCGTGATGACCTGGCCAACTCCCAGGTGAAAATATGGCCGGTGGCATGTCCCACTGCGATGGTCGTATGGTCGGCAGATATTGCAAGCGATGTGACAGTACCACTTTCGGCTGCCTTGGTGCCATTGCCAATGATAGCTTTATGGTTCTGTTGGTGATCGAAGATCAAGACGAGGCCCTTGGACGTCCCTATGACGACTTGGTCTCCTACAGCTAGACATGTCGGACTTCCAAAATTTCTTCTCCCAACCTCGGAGAAGGCTTGCCCTGTTATCCGCTTGTACTTGTTCCAACGTATGACATCCCAGGGACTAGTGGACTCGTCGGTTTCGGAAGGGGTTTGGAGGCCGCCAAAGCTCACAAGGGAGGATTGGCGTGAATGTGCGCCGAGGAAAGCGGGCGAGCTTGATCGAAGAGGAGAGAACTGCGCGCTTGATAGGCGGGACTGGAATCTGGCGTCAAACGGTCGATGCGCAAGTGAAGGACTGCCTCTTCGAGCTGGACTGCGGAAGGATGGAGTTCCGCTACGAGGGGAGGACAGTACTGAATCCGGGATAGATTGTGTGTCGTCTGGTATAGAGACGGAGCCATTGGTGCCTGGGACATTGCCTTCGCCGGGGGAGGGTACGACAGCGTCTACACTGTTTGGTCCCAGTAGACTTGAATCCCTTTCATCTCCACTGTTGTTTCCGTCCACCTGCTCTTGATGTTCTTCCTCTGCAGGCTGGCTGGCTCCATTGTCCGCATTCTCATGCACTATTTCCGGGACATCAGAGTCGACCTCCTTCACATCTTCGGCCTCCGAGTGCTCACTTCTATCATCTTGACCAATGCTGGGGAAGTACTCGCCCTCATCTGGGATCGAGCTCATCGATGTATCCGAGGCGGGATCATTGCATCATCCGCTTCACCTGGGCTCGACAATTTGGCGGTTCCGGCGAGGCGAGCTTCGGTTGTATATGAACGGCGCCAGATAAATGGGGAAGGCGCACGGGAAATGTTGTTCTTAATGCGACAGGGTGTTTCTGTACCGCGTGAAGACGCTAGCGTTATGGAAAGTGAAGACTCAAGAGGGAAAAGAAGGTGGATGTTGGCAAGGGTGAGGATAAGATTCTATCGTCGAGGCACACAATGTATGAACCCAGTCTCCGTGTGCTACATTAATTGCGCAGCCTGCGCATTGTGTTCACATGTGGAGGAACAAGAGAGTGCAAGAGACGGTCAAGGACGGGGTTGTGACCTGCCGTACAATCATTTGGTACTGCGGAGCATTCACAGCATCCATCGAGGCCATGTTGGAAGGGACGGCAAGACGGCAAGGCTGGAGAAGGCTGGACAAACAATGAGGGCCATCTTTGACGAAATGCTCCAGTAACAACTCACATTTTTGGTAAATCGTGTCTGCCATGAAACTCATGGTAATTCGTACTCGCCTTGCAGCAATTAACATATTCAACTCGTACCTAGGTAGCCGCGGCTATGTACGCAGTAGGTTGATATTACAGTACACAGTACTGTGGTAGGGCGCGCGTGGGCGCTGTGAGCAATCGCCGTCCTTGGCGAGCATTCTCCTTGCTTCCCCCTCCGCATCCTCGGCATCTTTTCGCCTTTTGTTCGACTCCAGCCACTTACAAGAACTGCACTTCTATCATATGTCAGCCAAACAATTTGCCTTCCACCATCCCATCATTTCTCCACAACTTTCATCTCCTCCTCACCCAAGCTTCGAAGAAGACACCAGCTCCTTCTACTCCAGCGCGCCTCAAGCCCGCGGTGTTGCGACGATTGTCGCGATCGGCCATCCCAATCCACAACAGATAATGTCAAGATAATATGACGACAGTCTCGCCGCCCAAGCCCTGGGAGCGTGCTGGTCCAGCAGGTATACCAGCTTCACATTGACACGCATGACATGATACTGACAATTTCTCAGCCGGTTCTGGCACAAGTACACCCGTGACCTCTACAGCCATGAGCGCACCCTCTGGTCTTCCTTCGGCCGATCCCTCTGTATCTGCACCAGCTCTTCCCGACCGACCTTCTACACTCAATAACGTAGTCAACCAGACTGCTTCTAATTATGCAAACCAAAATCGCTTCGGCACCGGAGTAGGAACCGGGATTGGAACCGGAATTGGCGCGAGTCCATATTCCTCGCCTTACTCGTCACCCTACAATCGTTTCGGTGGAGGCATGGGGGGCATGGGAGGCATGGGAAGCATGTATGGTGGAGGAATGTACGGCGGTGGCGGCGGTATGTATGGTGGAGGGATGTATGGCAGCGGCATGTACGGAGGAGGCTATGGAAACTATCCAGGAATGCCCGGCGACCCGAATAATAACCAGAGCCTGACGCAAACATGGAACCAGAGCACGGCAGCAACATTCCAGATAATGGAGAGTATTGTAGGCGCCTTTGGTGGATTGGCACAGATGTTGGAGAGTGCTTATATGACGACACATTCTTCGTTCTTTGGTAAGATATCCAAGCATATCGACAGTCGAGACCGAGGCTAACTTCATTGAAGCAATGGTCTCAATGGCCGAACAATTAGGCAACCTCCGCCATACACTCGGCTCAGTGCTGGGAATTTTCACCTTGATGCGCTGGATACGGACACTGCTGGCCAAAATCACAGGCCGAGCACCCCCAGCCGATGCCACAGCACTCACACCCGCCAACTTCTCGAATTTCCTGTCTGGGGGCCGCGCTCCAGCAACCCTTCCGGATGGCAGCCCTGCCCCTGCTCGACCTTCCAAGAAACCATTTATAATGTTCGCCATTGCCGTCTTTGGCTTGCCGTACCTCATGGGCAAACTCATCCGCGCCATGGCCAAGTCCCAAGAGGAAGAGCAGCGCCGTCAACAAGAACAGATGTCTTTGACATACACCAACCCCAACGGCGAACAAGTGCCCATCGATCCACGAAAACTCGACTTCTGCCGTGTCCTCTACGACTATACGCCCACGCCCAACTCCGGTGGCATGGATCTAGGGGCCAAGAAAGGTGACTTGGTTGCTGTCCTGTCCAAGACCGACCCCATGGGGAACGCCTCGGAATGGTGGCGGTGCCGCGCACGAGACGGCCAAATGGGATACTTGCCCAGCCCGTATCTCGAACCTATTCAACGGCCTGCACAAAGGCCGGCTGCTCAGATCACAGAAGGTACGGCGACTCCACAACCTGCACCACGACCGGCCACTCAGGCTCAGATTGCAGAAGCCGCAGCAGCTGCAGCCCCTGGCAGTCGACCTCTCACGATGAACGAATTTCTCGATGAAGCAAAGAAACCCCGAGTGCCGAACCCCTACATGAAAAATCCCGAGTCGATGCAGGCGGTAGGCAATGCGATGGCAGATTTTGGTATGAAGGGTCCGGATATGAAGTCGAAGCCGGGTGATATCTCGGCGGAGAGTTTCCAGAAGAGCGCTTTCTATTCTTGAAAAGAAATTGTTGATAACTTACTTGCGACATTCAACGGTTTTGGATTGATGAATATGAGATGTTCATGTTACAATTTGCCATTGAGCTAATGTATCGTGTCTGTTTGCCCTTTTTTGTTCTCGTACCTGTGCACCCGTGGACTTGTTTGTTGTGTTACAGCTCTCAGTCGAGCCTGCTTGCATCCGATGCAACACAGCGAGACCGAATGTACATCCGCTGCTGGTATTCGAACTCGTGCTCGTCCCAGAGTGTGGTTTTATCCGGCCCCCTGTCATTTCTCCGGTGCTTGTACAAGATTGTGCCTCGCAGTCCTGGCGTCCTTTGGCGCCATCACATTTGTATGGCTTTCTGTCTTGACGAAATGCTGCTCTCGGCGAGTGAGGAAATCTCTTCTCCGTCCTGGAAACCCATCTGAGGCGTTTGGAGATCCTGAAATTGTTATATTCATCTTTTTTTTGGTCGATATCTATCTATCTCTACGCAAAGTTACTGTCCACGAGGAAAGCGAAAGACAACGATATCATTTGGTATCAGCCGTTATAGAATCTCATTTCAGCAATTGCGAAACCTTGACCCCACCCGTTCGCCTGCCTTCGATTGCCTTGAATTGATGGACGAGGCTCTGAAAATCATGACTGCTCAAAAGCCATGATGAGCGCTGCACGCCGGTTCTATTTCCAACCCAATCCTTCTATCATTCCCCCAAAGCAATCCTCCCCGAGTACATTACAGACTTCCTCGCCTAGGGAAAGCCACACCGTCGACAGCTGCAGTGTCTGTGAACCAACTGACCTTCTCACCGCCACCTTCATTGACAAGGCCGCAGGGCAGATTGCGGCCCTCGTCATCTGCCTCAAGGATCTTCTTCAGTATCTCTTTCTTTCCTCCGCCCGTCGCGACGAATGCGATCTTATGTGCATGCGTCACCACCGGCAGCGTCAAGGTAATTCGCCGGGCTGGCGGTTTGGGGCTGTCTTCGATGGCGGCGACCCAAGCATCAGACTCGCGGAGGAGTTCGTGACCGGGGAATAAACTGCAAGTGTGTCCGTCGGGGCCACAGCCCAGCAGGATCAGGTCAAATACGGGTATCTTGACAGAATCCTTACTGGCGAAACTCGACATGAGCGCTTCCTGGTACTGGTCCGCAAGCTCCTGTGTGTCGTCGAGGTGTTTAACGTTGATCGGATGGACCGTTGGGGTACCCTGTTCGCTTGGGATTTTATCAAGCAGGTCTCTCTTAAGCAGACCGTAGTTGCTGTCTTCGTGATCGAGGGGCACTGCGCGCTCGTCGGCGAAAAATATTTCCCATTTCGAGAACTGTGGGGCGGAAGCAGGATCTTCGTTTGCGCCAGTGACGAGTAGAGCTTTGGCGAGGGTCGCGGGAAGACTGCCACCCGATACAGCGATCTTGAAGGCGTCGTGTCGTTGGAAGGCAGCTTTCTGGCAGGCAAGGACGTAGGGCCGGAGGTGTGCTGCGACTTCGTCGACGGTGGGATAACTGTAGAGGTTGGGTTGTTTGCCCATCTTGTTGGAGTGCCTGCTCTTTTTATCTTTTGTCGTTAGATGTCCTGGTTGCGGTCTCGAGGCGCAGCAAGGGAGAAGCGAGGCGAGGTGATTTTGGGAAGAAGGTATCGGTTGGGCTGCAGATGGAGGATTGATTGCCGTTTCGTTCCCGTTACGAGATAAATCTCGTATCTTGGGTACCGGTGAGGTGGGGCGCTATCTTTCGGGCCGGGCAGTAGATGACGTGGTTTCAGCGGTGCAGATACTTAGATATGGCATGGAAGGCTGTAGGATGGTGAAGGAGCGTGTAGGTAAGGAGTGTGAAGTTACTGAAGGATGGCCTGGGGAATAAGTGCTGAAGAACTTGGAACGTACCTCAGGTACTCGGCAGGCACGTGGGACGGACACCATGGGCCGGAGGGAAGAGATCTTCATAAAACTCTTGACGTCAAGGTGAGATTTCGTCTGACAGCAATTTCCCTCGGATTTAGCTTAATCCTGGTGAAAGAAAATTGTCAGACCGTCTTGCTAGATCATTCCGTGCGAACTGGGACAACATTCATCAGGGTTTGCTGATAGCCTGCTCTGCTGGTGACTAAGCACACTGGTGGGCTATGGCTTATATACCTCACAGTACCACAGTATATCACAGTACTGTCGACGACGCCACTGTTTGACATACACAGCACTCGATCTGCAAGGCCACATAGCCTTCATGGCAGAACTGCCCTTGCGAGTGGTCTCATCTTGTAGTCAGCGGCAACTTGTGTCTCTTCTGGCAACATCATCTCATTTGCCATTCAGACACCCACAGGATGACCTTGTTCGAGAGCCCAACAACTTATCCAAAAGTCCAGACATTTCGAACTCATCCCGCGTCGGAGCCGGAGAGGGCTAGGGAGCCGTTGTCACCCTCTCTCGTCGGGGCTTCAGAAGGTGTGGATGAACGGCATGCCACCACCAGGTAGAACAACGAGAAACAACCTCGAGTCACCTGGAGATAAAGAAGAGCGTCGAACTATCGCCCAGGAGAACCGGCAAGGTGGAGTAGGGAGAAGATCAGGATCTCATATCCGAATACGGATACCTGCCTCGACATCCTCGGAGTACTGATAATAATCCAGCGGACGTTGACCCTACAGGCCAAACGACGTGTTGTCCATGTTGCTTTCTTCCTCCTGCGTGTTTTCTCCGGTACACTAAGAGTGACTAAGTCCAACTGTGCCAAAGCCGTGGGAACGCCGACGCGGGTACTTATATCCGTACTCTCCACGCAATAATGAATCTAGACTTTCCGTGGAGCCCAAGGGGTAGCTGCAAAGCGCGATAGAGTCGTGCCGTCATTGCGACTCGTGTAGGGGTGTGTAGAAGGCGACTTTGGTAAGCACGTCTTTGTCCGCGTGTCTGGCATGGAGTTAGGATATACGAGCAGCTGCTGCGTACCTCGTACACAACGTCGTCTGGCCGGCTGTGCTGTCCTCTTCTTCTCATTGGTCTACGCCACAGCTAGCTCACCGTTGCAAGTTTTGAGCCACAGAAGATGCCACGCCGATGCACGATGACCGCCAGTGAATCGACGATGACGTGGGGCTACTGGCCCACATCAGGGGCGCATCAGTTGCAACGGTGGGCTAGCTGTGGCGCAAACCAATGAGGAGAGGAGGACAACACAGCCGGCCAGCGATCAAGCAAACGGGAAGCCAACCCCAAGAGGAAAGGCGTGTGGAAGAAGAGCTTCCCATTGGAAGATTCGCTTTGATTGGGCAGAAGCGGAGTCCCGGAACTTGGCTGCGGGCGCCGCGCGTAGATGAAACGATGAAGATCGAGGATGTGGCCCGTCATCGGCGCCCAGCTAGGCCTTGATTGGAGTATCAGCCAAGATGCGATTCTCATTTAATCGTACGCTTGTAGATCCTTTTCTGTTCTTCATGGCGGACGAATGTGCCGGCCATTCAGGTTCCTGAAAACCGTAGCACCCAGACGGTGGTTTTCATGGTCATGCGATTCCCTTGTTTTCCTTCCAGCGCTATGGCAACATTCCTGCTCCCAACACCGCTTTCTTCCATGCCCTTGATCGTGTCCAGCGCTACCAAACTACTAGACTACCCAGCTAGGGCCGTACTGGAGAGGATCGATCGATATCCGACTTCACTGCCTGTCATCCATCCTTCATCCCTCCCCCTTCTCCGTCACCGTTCGTCCTTCTCTGTGTCGACGTTCTTGATTAAATCGCGACGGTTCCTTTCTCCGCGAACAACGCCAGTATATCCGTACTCCTTCCGTGTCCCTCCCTACTATATACTCGCCGACCACCTTACCACCTTTTCCACCAAACTATCCTTCCAGACGCTTACCATCCTACTTCCTGTCCATACTTGCTCCCTCCTACACACACAATGTCTTCAAGACCTTCGATACTTCAGCTACAAACTCAAGCTGCCAACGGCGCCAGACCCATACAGAACCCATTACCAAAGGTCAATAGGAGCGATGAAAGCATCAACACTGTGTCTTCGAGTAGGAGTGGCTCCTCTTCTCCCAAGTCCTCCCTAGATATCGTCCGGTGCTCGCGGTGTCAACGATCGCTGAGCATTGACACGTCCCTTCCTGCAAACCACAGTGGAGCGGTCAGATTCGGGCTCAATTCTTATTACTGCACGAGATGTGCCAACGTCGTCGGATTCGTCAAATGAGTTTCGCCCGCACGCCCGACCGATGCCATTCGCAGACCAAGCAGATCAAGCGAATGCGCCCTTGGTCCAGACTACAATCAAACTTCAAACCCCGCGGCCTTTGAATCTCGGGCATTGCAGACGATCACATATGCACGATAAGGTGGATGGAAAGAATACGAGTGAGCACAAAGTACATCAGCAGTACGACGCAGAATCACCACACGGATTCTGTTTCCATTGGCCAGGATTCAGAAGCGGCATGGAACCGCGAGAGTGTTACTTGTCGATAGCAGAAGCTATTCGGTACGAGTTGTGTAACTGGGTACCAAGACGATGGAACAGAGGTTACGGGGACAATGGCCTGACCCGAAAAAAGACATTCTCCGATTACGATTTCGCAAAGCGTACCGGATTTCACGCGACGTGGTGCGACGTGATATGATTTCTCCCGGCTGGCAGGACACCAGCGGATGGTTACGACGAGATGATCTGCAGTATATGTTACGCGGTACCGAGATGGTGGTTGCAATGCAGGCACATTGTACACCAGGAATCAGCATGGTCTTTGTTTTGACTCTTATGCTCTGTGATACCTTTTTGATAGCACTTTTGTAATGGATGGAACAAGGGACTTTAGGATGTTTTTCCCCCAAAGATTTCCTCACTACATCCACTGTCTTTGATTTTCGGTGCCGAGTTACCGTCCTTGCCGTGTTGAACTTCTACAAGAGCCCCTTCCGTTCAAGCTGTGGGCCAATGATATATCCCTTAAGCATTTGCGTTTCGTGGAAGTGTCCGCGTCACCGAAGGATTGATCGCCACTCGACTGCACTAGATGTAGAGATCGAAGATCCCCCGGACGTGACGGCAGCGCATGGAAAGCCCTGGTAGCGAGGTAGCTCATACACCACCGTACAGGACGGCTGCACTAAGGCTCACCAGGCTCAGTCATGGCACCGCTTTCTTTCCTTCAGCCTCACCGATTCTCTCCATTCCTCTTGTCGCACATGATCCGTGTGTCTTGATTCTGCGTCGATGTACCCAGATCAGATGCTACCCACCTACTCCGTACTGTGTCCCAGATTCTGCTTGCTCCTTTATATCTGGACCGATCTTCCCATCCTTCCGGACCAGATCGAATCTCTGTGTCATGGCATATACCGAGTTTTTGGTGCTTGGGACCGGTACTAAGAATGGTTATCATGCAACCACCCGACGGGGAGATGCGGGTGTCACCACACATCACAGCTCTGCATCGACCAGGGTCCCAGTCCTCGACAGATATATGCGACGCTAACAGCTTCCCACGCACTCAACCTCTACAAGCACGTCAAACAAATATGTGGGCTTCTCCTCATCCTCTTGCTCAATTTAGGACATCGCTCTCCTGTTCCCGCCAGCTGCTCCCAGGTAAGCTACTGCAGAATCTCCGCTTGGCTTGCCTCTCCTCCATCTGCGGATGTCAGACTTTGGTACCGAACTTCTTCGTGCGACAAGGCCACCATAAGCAGGCGAAACCGCTTCAGCTTCAGCTTCAGCTGTCCCAGAACCCTGCGTATGCCACAACTGTAAGCCCGTTTGTGATTGATTGTTGACTGCATAGACTGTTACTCCCAAGCACGAAACCCCTAGGCAAGGCCCTGACCCTGTCTTCACGTCCCGAAGCATCCTGCTCCTCTTGCTGAATGTGGCATTGCCACGAGGTGTCACAATTCGATCAGGACATGCAAAGGGTCAAAATGACATCGGTTCTTTCCCGGCGATTGTGTTGAGAATGGGAGAACACATGTTTACGAGGGCCGTGTCAGAGATCTCGGATCCATGTGCAGGCTCAAACCCATTCGGGCTACTGAGCACCCCATCGTCCTCCAGAATACGAGGGATCAAGGTCAGAGTGCCGCTCCCAGCACTACCCCGACTTCCAATCAGAAGCAATGAATCGCTATTGCATCAAGAGGTATCTGCTCGGGGCCAATCTGATCAACGAAAAAGAACTTGCAGCCGCAGGCATCAAGGTCATGTCAGAACTGGATCAGTGACATGGCCGTACATGTGTGCTTGCCAATCTCAACTTCTAACCTCATTCTTTCCAGCATCTAGCGGCCGGCCCAATGCGCCTACCTCCGGGACAACAGACCTAGATCTGCGGCTTCCAGTGGCTCTCGCTTCAGATCGATCCATTCATCTCCCATCACGGACACCTTTCACACTATCCCAGCATTAGCCCGACTGCACTGCGATCGACAGGAGCGTTGAACAGGCCGATGTCTCCGAGGAACACCCAACCAGAAGTGGCCTACCACTAATTGAAGCTCCCCTAGAGTTGCCTTTAGCGGTATAGCTCATACTTCTTTTTTCAGGTGATGTTGACGACATTAATGTCTGCAGGCCTTTACATTTGCATCTGATATGTCACATTTCGGATTCGGGAAGCCGATGGCCCTAATGGAGCTGAGACCCTTCCGCTACTTGAGGCCAAGAGGTCTATTGGCCTGCATGAAGCTGTCCAAGGTCTCCACTACTTCAGATTGGCGAACACGGACGGACCATGATGGTATAATCTACTCCTTGATGAGGTACGGCATCGCAACTTGAAAGCTATTGTGTACCATTGTCGCGGAAGAAATGAGTCGGGTCAAGGCTATAAAGAATGTCCAGATACTTCGGTGTTTTCTGTTTCTTCAACAAGCAAAATTCTCTTTCAAGAGCCGTCATCGATCTAGAGAGCCGGCACTCGCAGATTTGGAGCTCGACTTATCTGGCCCTCCTCGAGACCCAGGCCACGGATCCAGCGATCTGAAACCTTGTATCCTTGTCATGCTTGATGCAGGCTACCCTCTCAGAGCCTTGCCCTTTTGCGAACGCCACAATATCAACTACGTGGGTAGCTTCCGTCTCCGTGTGTGAGCAAACGATATTGGATGTACGATTGGCAACACTCCTTATGCATCAGGTCAAGGCTATAAAGGCAGATTTCCACATCTTGTTCCCACACAGTTGCGGTGAAGGAATCTGTCAGCAAGACTGTGAAATCCACTTCCCTCTTCCGCATTATCCGCTCGATCGGACGCGCAGGGACAGCACTGGTAGCTGTACGGATTAGTGGTCTCCTTCAAGCTGTCACCTTTGGCACCTTTCCCATCGACAATGCCTCGAGAACGTCATCGGGCGCGGGACTCGAGCAAAGAAGAGGATCAATACATCATTCTAGTTCAAGATGTGCGGACCCCAGAAACCAACAAAACCTCATCCCAGCTAACTCCTTCCACAGATACCTCGTCATTGCCGATGGCAAGAACTCAAGGACATGACCCGAAGCTTGGGAGGTGAACAAAGCTTGAAAGCCGAAGTTTTTGAGACCAGCGATGGAAGTCAACTCGGGCATTGCACTATTAAGGGAAGAACTGCTGCTAACCAGGTCTATGGTAAGCTCGATGAGCAAAGAAAGGATCAAACGCTCACAAGAGGCAGAAAACTTCTGCATTCAAGGGTGGAATGGGCAATGTGTTCGTGTTTCGCTGGCCGTTCTTGAGAAACCAGGTGTATTGAAGACTCTCGAAGGGCCAAAAAAGAGTCGTGGCGCCTTCATGGAGACCAGGGTTTCTCCTAGTCTCACCTATCCTGGTCCTCAGGCCGTGGTTACTGGATGTCACCCTGGTTCATCGCGGTGCGACTCACTTCCCGACAGGAAGGTACTTTTACTGACTCAGCCAAGTCAAAATATCTATCCAGGAAGCTTGAGGTCTGCGACAATGGCCTACAATCAGCAATACGACAGGATGGCTCCTTGTACAGCTCGTCCGGGCGTGATATATACTCACCCTGCCGCGAATGCGCCCCAAATGTCGCCCGTCCATGTCGGCCAGACCCCGTACACTTATCAAACCACGACCGCATATGCAGTGCCTCGTGCCGCTCCAGTCTACCCACCATCTGTGACAGCTGCACGACCGAGTCGAATCAACACACAGAAGCCATCTGGATCAACCCGTGCAGCATCTGGTCGGATCAACAATGGTAGCACCATTTTCATGTCCGGTCTTCCACCCAACCAGTCCGAGAGACAACTCAGAAGCCTTCTGAAACAATATGGACCTCTTGTCTACCTTGAAATCCATCCAGATGGACGCAATCCGGCCAAGGCCAAAGGTACAGCCAGGGCCCGGTATTCTTCTTCTGCGGAAGCCCTCAGCGCTGTGCGCGGGCTGGATGGCGCCTATTTGTCAAAGAATAAAATCAGTGTCCAGCAAGAGAAAGCAGACAAAATAGCGTCCCTAGCACCAGAGAGCAAGACAACAACTTTGGCCTCTGTCGCTATTCAGAAGTCGGATCAAGCCAAGTCCATCCGGGTTACTACCAACTTGTCGCAGCAAGTTCCTCTACCAAAAGCCGGCAGTGACAAGGGCAGTACTGGATCTACATCACCGACGACAGGTCCTCTCATCGTGAATGGAGCGAGGGGCTCCAGGACTCGACGATCTAGCCGTGATGCAAAGTCCTTGGGCGACGACAGCAGCGAGGATGAGACGGAGGTTAGCGACCATTCTGATGACGATAGCAGTGAGGATGAAACTGGTACGTGCCATTTGCCGGTGATCTTTTCCACCCCCAGGCCTCTGCCCAGGGCTGATATTGCACCATGTTGTTTTACAATGTCCGTTGCTGGCGTGGGCAACCAGTCGGTCCTGTCTTTTGCTGGCATACTTCATGCTCTTCATGCTCTTCATGCCTTCTCTGATGCTAGGTTGTTGTATCCTGTGACTAATGCATCGGCCCGAGTACAGTGAGTCGAACATCAGCAAGACTGAAAAGTACGAGACTCTCGACAGCATCCTCTTCATATCCATAGGGAGAATATCTCTTTTGACACTGCGCCCATGTCAACGGCCTGAACGTTGATTTTACTGCTATACACACTACCAAAAACACCAAACTTTCTACACATGCGGAAAGATTACTCTCCAGGACCACAGAACATCAGTCATCGGACAAGACAAGTCCAATACGAAAGAAGGATCGGACGATATCGATGTCCACCCTATACATGCATTGTTCTACAGAATGTTCGAGCGGGTCAGCTTGCTGCGTCGACGCTAGTATCGTTGTTTAGGTTGAGCTTTGTTTTCTTCGTTTTGTTCTTTCGCTATGCTTGTTATGATGCTTGTCTGCAAAAGTACACGACTGATGAATGCTTTGATGATTGATGAATGACGGTTGCTGCTTACATTGTTATTTGGCAGATGAATTGCTTTATTTGCTTGCTTGCCTGCTCTGCTAGATAGGCTCTAGTTCTGTTGGCTACCAGGAGCCAATGGTCAATAAAAGTCCATTACACTTACACGGGCCTGACCTTGTGATAGTAGTGTCTGGGGAGTAAAGTAGTAGTGGTGGAGGAGGAACTTCCGCTGGTACGAAAGAAAGGAGGAGAGCAGAGCAGTTTCTCAGGCTTGTGACAGCCATGCATGGCCGTTGCGATTGGAAGCTTTAAGGCACGGTGAGGTGTTAGATATGAAGCCGCCTCCTCTAGTCGACGCTGAGAATGACGAGATAATGAGAGCCGAAGAAGATGAAGACGCCGATTGAGAAGACATAATGGAGCATGTCCATCTTCTGGGAGGAAACTATATGCTATATATATATATATATACAATGCCTGATTCACCTAGGTATAGAGTTCCGGCCGAGTCTATCCAAAAAAGCCCCATAAAACTCCCTCGCTAAATGATACTGTAGTCCCATGATAAGTCCCATGACCGTATTTTTTGATAATCTCATACTCCGTAAGGTACAGTAAGGTACTCAATAAGATGATGGTACCAGGTATTGCCCGCGTCGTTGTCCGTTCCATCAATCCGCTCGCTCGTTTCGTTTCGCTTCGCTAAACGATGTTCTGTTCATGATTTAACCAAAAAAAACCAAAACCAGGTAGACCAAACCCTACTCGCTCAGAGCAAACGACAGCAGCACTGAAACAGGGTCGACCAACCCTACTCGCTCAAAGAAACGACAGGAGTGCTGCTACTGCTGCTACTGTAGCTGCAGCTGTGATGGTACGGGCAGTGCCGGCGAGGGACGGCGGCGCCGCGCTCTTCTTACCATCCACGCTCCCGATCTTGATATCCAACTCTGCAAATCCCGCTCCGCAGCCAGCGTCGATTTGGTTTGCGGAGGTCAGGTATGTGTTCGAGAGAGGCTGTTTTGTGTCCTGCGCATAGCCGGCGAAAATGGTCATGGTGTCCTTTAGACACTGGCTGCAGGTCGGTCGGGCGTCGGTCGGCATGCTCAGGCCCAGGGCCGAGTAATAGGGGTAACTGTCGGCCTGGTTGGTGGTGTTGGTGATGGCCTGGCTGAAGCAGTAGCCTCCCGTGATGGAATCGTGCAGGCACGTGGCGCGGTAGACGGGCTCGTAGGCAATCAGACCTGCGTAGGCCTGTGACACGAGAGCGTTTTCGGCCTTGAAGTCTTGACCGCAGTTGTCGGCGTCGATGAGTTGGGAGGCAAGGTTGGTCATGAGGGGCGAGCAGATGGCCAGCGGGGCGTTGCAGGCCGAGTCGAGGGTTTGGGTGAGCAAGGTTGCGGAACGCATGGCGCGGAAGAAGGAGTTTGAGTTTTGGAGTAACAGGGAGACGGCGACGCAGGATTGGAAGGTGGAGTTGCTGAGAAAGGTCGAGAAGAAGGACGGACAGGAAGATTGTGTGAAGTTGCTGCCTAGGGAGGTGTCGAAGGGGGAGGGGAGTGGCGTGGTGACCACCGTGATGGAAGGTGATATCGAGGTTGACACAACGGTTGGGGAGAGGTTTGTGTCTGTGTCGGTGGCAATCGCTGGCGCTGAGGTGGTTTCGACGCCAGCGGATGTTGATGGTGCGGATGTTATGGATGATGTTGATGATGTCTCGGACTCGGAGACGGTAGTGGGCACGACGTCGTCCTGCCGTTTTTGCAGGTATGTTGTGTCTCCTCGCCCTGAGAGATCTCGCCTTGAGGGCGGTTCTGAGAGATCGATGTGGATTTCCCCTTTTGCTTCAAGTTCCTTGAAGAACGATGATTCGTGGACAAGGGCGTCGATTTGCATGTCGTACGCTGATGAGGGTGCCAGCATAGACATGAGTATTATCATTAAAACGAGTAGTATAGGTGATGATTTGGTGGAAGCGAGAGGCCTCCGCCGTCTGGCTGGCCGACGTCTGTTTGCTGTAGCTGTAGGGAAAGACATTATGCTGGACTGTCGAGATGTTGGGTGATAGTCGACCTTCTCTTTTGTTGTTGTCTTTTGTTGTTGAAGACCAGAGCGAATGCGAATTTCAGTAACGAACGGACGCCCTGAGCTTTCTACTCAGGGCAAGCATCGACGCAGGTATTCTCGATCTGTCGGTCCTTCCTTCACATCGATGACGATGCTGCTATGCAGCTATGCAGCTACCACAGTATACTTCTCGCCAGAGTTGCCGATATCCAAGCGTTGTCACCTGTCAAAATGTGTTCCGGCAAGTGTAAAAGAAGTCTTTTCTTGAATGATTCGCAGTCGATCACACCCGATGTGGTTCCCTGGGGAAAAAGATATTCGAACGGCACGTGTCGAATCCCTGGTGTTGATCCTGCTGATCTTCACTCCGCGCGAGGTGGACTCGCTTACAGGGCTTGGGTTTCAGGGTGAAAAGGCCGTCAACACGCCAGGTCAGTCTGCTGGTGGTTCTGCTGTAGTTTGTCTCACCGCGTGGAAAGGCGTGCATCCTAGGATCTTGACATTGTGAATTGAGTGCGGAAAGAACACAGACAAAGGAATGATTGTACGGACTCAATCCGGCGAGGGGAAACTGGTTAGCAACACTTTGAATTGTTTGTCCAAAAGCGCTCATGTTCTCAGAGTCAACACTTGCACTACCGAAAGCATCTGGCGGCATCTTTACCAGTCAGCGTTAGCAATGAGCCGGTCAATGGAATGTGGCCCACGAGCGGCTCTTAGTGTTGGTGATACCCCACAAGGGCTTTCATGGTATGAGAGAGCGGAGCCCAAATTCCTGGTTGGAGTGATCCAAACTCGTGGACGCCGTGGCGCTTTTGGTGGCACTCCCTTCCTTTCAAGTCAAAGCTGGACGGGAAGAGGTGGTGTAAATAAGACCCTCAAACATCTTTGGTCCAACATGTTACTGCTGTAGGCCAATAACACCTTACATTTCTCTGAGATTAGAAGCTCAATTTCGGGCTTGATCAATTTGACATTAAGCTGTCAGAATGATCCTCCGACTCAGGCTTTCCTCGAGCGAGAATGAAGAGGCGAGGTAGCGCCCTACTGCCCGAAGGCATTTTCGATGGCCTGGCAAAAGGAACAGCTTCACTCGTTGAGTCAGGCTATTGCAAGCATGCTGATCTCGCCTGGGAGTGTCGAGACTCGAGTGGGCGATGAACGTGCCGGAACTTGGATGGTGATAATTTTACAGGCGAGACTCGTTTATTGTGCTAGAACCAAGGAAGCCGCCAAGATTCAATAGTGGCCGCCGCCGACTGGCCGTTCCGAGTCAGGGGCATCAACCATAGTACGAGTAACACTCCGTAGTACGAACTAACTTATGGAGTAGACTACCATCAAGATGCGGCCACATGCTGATGGATCTACCCAGTAGTGCATCTAGACCTCTGATACGGAGTACAAGTAGAGGAACGATTGATCATTTATTGAGGAGTAGTCAGGACTCTACAAGTACTGTATAATCATGTCCTACTCCGTCGGCTCCCTGCTTGGATCAGAGGCGCCATCATATCCTCAGCCTCCTGTTGGTGCTGACGGATTTTGGCCTCCTTCTCCTGCAAACACCTATTGAAGCCCATGTTGGCCCATCCACCCAGCCGTCCAAAGAATACTCGGCCGGCCGGGTGTTTCCTGATTCGGTCTAAAAGAGTGACGACGGCACTCCTGACTCTCTGGTCTTCATGCCAAAGTCCGAGGCCGACGTAAAAAAGGCCAGCTTCCGACATTGGAGCCATCTCTAGTAGTTCGAGAATACTCTCGTAGTCGGTACAATACGCTTCGAGCGCAAGATAGATCGCACCCGCTTCTGTCGGCGTAAGGCGTAGCATTCGAAGCTTGGAGAGCGAGTGATAAAGATCCACATAGGGTCTAAGCGGTTCTCGCGCAAGCATCTTGCTCATGCTGACAGGAGAAGTGGGAGATACGGCGTCTTGTGAATGAGACGCCAGATCAAGGATGAAAGAATGATATGACCGCGTATTCCTCCACCCTTCAATCCTTGCTGCCGAAGCTGCAAGCTCCCGCATCTTGGCCTCCTCGCTAGACCAGACATAGCCGTGGCCTTTCAAATTCTGGCTTGAAGTCCTCAGCGACATCGGCCGAGGAGGAGCGGTGGCTGACAAAGGCGTCACGACCTTGTCCACCTCCGTCAGAGGAAGCACATTGAGGCTGCTCGCCCCGTACACAGTCTCTTCGAATGCCGCCGCTATGCGAGTGAATTTGGTGACGTAGGCTCGGAACTTGGCACGAATGATGGATTCTCCAGCTCTCGATGCGATGCTTCGGGTTATGTCTTCCATGAAATGACTGTCTCCAGTAGCGTCAGCATGAGCTGCGTCCTTCTGGTTTAGCATTGTATGGCCATGCTGCTGAAAGTACGTCGTGCCTTCAGTGACTGGGGCAGCTTCAATGCAGGACGAGATCTTTATCCTCCCTGACGGCAGATCGCATAGCACATCCCACCATTCAGGATGATATGAGAATGCAGGATTGGTGACTCCCGCTATGAAGCCCGGTACCTTCAGCAATTCATCAATTTTGGTCAGATCCGTGTATGGAAATGCATGCCTGGTAAATCCACGAAGAATGCCTCCAGATGCAAGAGCACACGCTGCGAGTACCGCTTCCGCAACCTCGCCAGAAGGACGATTGTGACCAAGAAAGATGACTCGTTTCTGAGTAAGCATGGCGTTGATCAGGACGATGACTGGGTGAGTATACGCTCCAGATGTGGTGAGATGAGGGTGTAGTGCAAGGGGTTGCGGTTGTGAGTGATGCGGTGTGCCGAAGACCTGAACAAGCTTGATCAGGGAGAAGTCGCCCACCGTTTCAGGAGACAGTGCGGTCGGGATCTTGACCGGAATGGGAATACCATTGTATACTATCTTCGACTCGAACTCATGAGTGTCACGAGGAACAGTATAGTTTGATTCGGCTTTTGTTGGAGAGTCTGGAGCTTCAAGTGCCTTGCCGAAAGCCTCATCGGCCACTCGTTGTGAGATCATCTGTTCGAACTTTTCGACAAACATATCCTTGGTGTCGCTTGCTTGGAGGATGTGTCGCTCGAGCATTGACAGCCGAGGCATCAGCGACAGATCCATGGCGTTGAGCGAGTTGTACAGCAGCTCCAGGGTATCTGATGTTGGCGATTTGAAATAGTCCTCGAGAGCCAGCAACAGCAGAGGCTTGTATATGTGTAGAAACGAGTGCCTTGTGCATATAGCCATGGCCTTCACCACCGCACCTCTCTTGACAGTGCTATCTTGCTTGGTATTGACCAGGTTCAAGACATACATCAATGGGGGGTCGTCGGTTCCACCACCATCACTCTCGTCGCTGCTCGATTCGTCGTCATATTCGTCTGTAACGCCTGCTGCTGCCATCTCCTCTCGAAGCCGACTTCTGGAAGCTCTCTGCTGTCTTCTGGCTTCTTTTTCGGCTGCCTCTTCTTCACTTGTGCCAGCATCTTTGTGAAGGAAAAACATGGTCCAATCCTGCTGGCGAACATGCGTTTGGTCTGGAAGCATCAATTCTGCCAGCATATTTTCGTCAGGACTGATTGCACCAGGGAACTGGTGTTCCATGATCGGGCCTCGGTCGATGTCAAATGATGCGACCAGAATGTACTCAACATGAGGCTCGCTCGAATGTAATGGATATTGTGACTTGAGTCGCTTCTTTGGCCGGTGGGGGCCATCTTCGGGAACAGTAGACACTCTTTGCGACGACCGGCGTGAACCTCGAGGTGAGGGAGGGGCTAGAGAGCTTTGCGACGAGACTTTGTAGTGCGAAGCGGCATGGGAGATGGAGGACGACTTGTGGGAACCCGAGGTGGAAGAGGCCGATCTACGCCTGTCCGAAGGGCCATGTGTGGGATGAGATCGAAATGCGAGTGTGTCAGCCATTGGCTTTGTGAACAGTGTCGTGGTCTCGATCATGAGGAGCTGTGCTGGCAACGCAGGTGTTGTAGGCGGCGAGTCTGGGAAGGGGTGCGATCTAGGCGCAGGCGGGAAAAATGAGGTGAGGAAAGGCTCGTTGTCGCCCAGGCGTGGGTTGGTCTTATGGGAAAGACATTTTCAGTGAGTCGCCATAACGCCTCGGATGTCGCAGTCGCAGTCGCAGTCGCAGTCGCAGTCGCAGTCGTTATCTGGAATTGTCGATGTCCAGTGTCTGACTGCGACCTCAGGATGGAACATTTGTTGAAGGAGACGAGAGTCGAGACCCTTGCCAGATGCCAATTGATGCCCGTGTGCCCGCCCCTGAGATCGGCATGAGCCATGAGGGGCCGTCCACGCCGCCCTAAGTTAGCGCCCGTCTTGATTGGAGTCTGTGCCCATTAAGCTTAGTCCTCGCCAGACCTTCCGTGCTGTGATGGCAGGGATTAAGCGATGCTATGACAACCGTCCCGTAAACAATTGCATGCGCCAACACCAAAGGTGTGAAGAAGACACAAGGCAAAGCACATCGCCCAGCTCTGAGACAATCATCACTGACGTTGGCCGGACTGTCACAGCATTCTTCTCCCAGTGTACCTACTCTTGAGAAACGAACACCTCGGTGGACGGACGAGGACTTGTCTTCCGTCGCTCGTCCAGCTGTTGATCGAAACCCAAGGCACAGATCATCCCACCGCTAATCAAACAACAATCATGGTAAGTACTGTCCGTCAGTCAACTCATGGTCTGTGTCACTAATAACATCAACCCAGGCCTCATACAAGTCAACCTTCAATTCCCCTCGTTCGTCTCCATTCCGCCGTCCTGCCTCACCAAGTTCTCCGACTCTTGCCAGTGGAAGACCAAACACACCTCCCACAAACAAAAGCGGTGCCTCTCCAATGACTTCCCCTTCCAAACTCAGAAGTGCCTATACGGTGTCAGAAGAAGAGGAGGAGGGCGAGATCATCATCTCCACACCCTCCAAGATAAACAACACCGGACCCGTGTCCTACAGACGAGCGCAGACAGAACCCCCTCCGTCACCATCTGCCCACAGACTATCTTCTCCCCAAAAACACGACAACAGCAGATTACCAGCCCCCTCATTCAACACGTCTCGAGAACCTCGCAGACTCGTCTCAAATGGTCTATCGCAGAATGACAACCTCTCCAAACTCCCACCCCAACTCCTCCACAACATGCGCGAGTCCTTCTCCGTCCTCGACTCTAACTCGAACGGCACAATCGACGCTGCCTCTGTCGCAGAAACGCTACAATCGTTGGGTCTTCATGAGAGCAACCTCGCGCAATTCTTCCCATCAGGCCAGCCGCAAAGCCTGTCTCTGCCTCAATACCTCAACCAATTGGCCAACATCCTCGTCGGTCTATCTCCTCAACAAGAACTGCTGAACGCCTTCTCCGCCTTCGACAACGATGACAGTGGTCAGATTGACATAGCAGAGTTGCGATCCGCCCTACTCAACACAGCCCCAGATCCAGGTGAGCGACCACTAAGTGAGAAAGACATCGACCGAGCCATGGAAGGTTTCACGGGCAGAAGGATCCTGGGCAAAAATGTGATAGGTATAGCCGGTGTACGAGGTCTGAACACGCCTGCTCCCAAGAAAGGAGGTGATGTGTTTCGATATCAAGAATTTGTCGCGAATTTGACGGGCGGTCCTGCTACGGAACAAGCCCAAGGCGTGCAGGCACGATAGATCGATGGTTTTTGGGATGATTGGATTTCTGTACACATGATGGGCTCGTCTCAACTGGCGTATCAGACTCCCACGATGATGCCTTTGAAGAAGTGTCAAGTGGATCAGTAATAAATGAACATGGTTATGATGGCGTTCGAATGTCCATAGGAACATGGAACGGATGCAAGTATAGTCTTGAATGAACTTCCTTTTTACCCTGGCTCCCGTGACATTGAACATGCCTGTTCTTTCTTTTGGGGTTTTTTTGCTCCAAATCAGCGAGACTCGGCTTGGGTAGCCGGTATAAATTTCCTAGCAAGCAGAGCCCAAGAGCACGGTGAGCGTCGTATATACAAAGTGTGGCCTGACACCCTTTCGCCATCTCATCTCATCTCATGTCCTCCACGCTCGTTCCTCATCACCACAACAAGGACGCCCGACGTCCCTTTAGCCTCTCTATGTCTCTCAATACAATGGGCCTGACCTTCTCACTGCTCCACCACGAAACCAAGCTCATCCCTCTTATCGTCCGTCAAGCGCCCCCACTCGAGCAACAACCGGAAGAAATAAACCTCCATATCCTCCTTCCTGAGCACCTTGCCAGCCCACTCCCTTCCCGTTTCCGCAATCAATTCCGCCTCCTTGTCATGCGGCTTCCACCTAATCCTCGATCCGCGCATTGTCCCATTCACACCCGCAAAGTACGCCAAACTGCTCCACACGCCATGCAACCTGATGTCCTGAGGCACGAAGTGCAACCACGCCGTCAACCGACTGTCATACCACTCGCGGAACAGCGCCGTCTTGAACGGCAGACTGCGACTCTGCAAGAACGGCAAGAACCGGCCCGAAAAGCCCGCCCCGTCGAGATCAAACAAGAACTTATACCGCCAGTGCGCCTGGAAATCAGACGGGCCTACGAGTCCGAACTCGCCCTCCTGGTCCGTACAGTCATGTAATCCGATCCCACCGCAGCGCGCGATTCGGTCGACGATCGCGATGTCCGTATTCAGTCCCAGTTCCTTGGCCGCTGGGCCAGGCAGGATCTGATACTTGTACTTCTCGTAGTTCGCTGGATTGGGCAGGAGAATCGCGAATTTGTCATGAGAAGAAGTGGTGAGATTGTTCGCCATATGCACGAGTCGTTGGCGCGTCATTCCGCGCCAGGCGTGGTCCCCTGAACTCACGCCCTCCGAGGTCGCGCCGCGCCAGAACAACGTGCTTTCCTTCTCTGCAAACGTTGGGTCGGGGTTTCCGGGATCGTACCCGTCCTGGCCTGGCGTACCGTTGGGCTCGGATGGGTCATAGCGCACTTTGTCCATGTAATTCCACGCACTCGGGTATAAAATGTCATTGTACCCGTGCGGCTTGGACTGCGAGAAGACAGGCATGAGGTCGTAACTGGTCTTGAACGCGGCAGGCGACAGGTAGAAGCCGTGCAGATACGCCATGTCAGGCTGGTGGCATATATCCGCGGCCTCGGTCCAGTTTGATACGAATTGACCGAGAGAGTGAGGTGCGACGCAGGTACCGCAGATGTTAGATTGTGATGAGACGTGGGGATACTTCCGGGCGAGGGAAGACGGCGGGCAGCCGATGGATCCGAATGCTCGGAAAGTATTACGGAAGGACATGTCGCGGAAGACGGTGGTGGTAACCTCGTTCTCGGGGATAGGGAGCCAGCCTGATGCGCGATCCGGAGAGAAGCCGGAGCTGCCACTTTTGTCTTGCAACCGTCCTACATCGCGGAGTAATTTGAGATCCGCGTAGGGCATAGCGACGCGTGACTCATCGTTCAGGTTGAATGCTAGGTCCATGTCTGGTAGGTGGCGAGCAAAACTGTTGATCAGAACGGCGACGCCTTCAAGCATCCAGCGATGGGTTGGAATGACGTTTTCCTGAACTGCGGCATTGCCGTTGCGAATTGTGATCCCGGAGATCTCATTCCAAGGGTTGGAGACCATTTCCCAGGTCTGTTGCCGAAGTGCGGCTGGTGGTATTGCGCGAAAAGGGAGCAGGTCTTCGTAGATCTGATCAAACTCGTCCACGATCAACACCGACTTGTTCTTTGCAAACTCAAACCAGACATCAAATCCAGGAGGAGGGTCGCGGTTATATCTTTGCTGGTACCGCTCGACGGTGTCGGTAAGCGAGGCAGTGCTTCCTACCGTCTTCAGGTAGCTTTCGTGATGGACCTTGGCGTCATAGATGAGCATGTCAATTGGATGGTAATGGACATAGCCGCTCTTTCGCCAGGCTGGGAACATGAGCGTGCAGAGTAGAAGGAAGAGTAGTGTTTGTCGAGAGAAGGACAATGAATTTCTTTCCCCCAATGCCTGTTGAATGCGCCTGTACGCCCACCAGCCGAAAAACAGGAACAAGAAGGAGAAAGCCGTCGTAGATATGGGGGTAGGAGGAAAGGGATTTTTATGGGACCAGATAAACTCGACTCCGGGCACCATAGTCATTAGGACTGTAAAGTAGGTCGACACGTCTAAGGCGCCGTAAGTCATGATCTGGGTGTGTTAGCATGACAGGACATCATGGAGAGCAAGCCAGACGTACACAATGTAATGTTGATATGCACAAAAGACAGAAAAGGAAAACATGGCCAATGATAGCGAATAGGGTGCCGATATCCAGGGACGGCTGAAGCAAGAGCAGCCAATTCCTAAACTCAGGTTTCAAAAAGTACAAGATCATAGCCACGGCTGACCAGATCACTGAGGTCGCAAGCATTGTTGAGCTCCAAAGTACAACACATCTCCGGCCTGAGAGGCCTCTACCGTCACCCTTTGGAGATGTCTCGTAGACAATCATGGCAAGGCACAGGTCCAGGAACAATGAGCCTACCTGCATTGCTGGTATAGTCCTCAGCTCACCAGTGACAATGGGGCAGATATAGGTCGAATTTGAGGAACTCCAGAGGCCTTGAGCTAGATAACCTCCATAAGACACCAAAAACATTGGGAGTATGTATCTGGTGCGTGGCCTGACGACGAAGGTTCCGATCGCCGAGCGGATCCCGTCATATATGCTGCTGTCTGGCCGTTCCTCGTGTGCTAGTTCCCGTGATCGTTGCGACCTAACAGCGTCGTAGAGTGCTAGCAAGAAGGGCAAGAACACCTCAACACTGGGGATCGTGCATTCTGTTGCTTTCGATATCCGACGATATAACTCGATGCGCACCGACAATGCAGATATTGCTGCTGCCAGGACAGATATTCGGACTTTGCCATCATATCGGGTGTTTGTCTTTGCAGGCTCCAAAATTTCAATCGCACGACCTAATTCTTCCAGAGGTAAAGCCTCATATTGTCCTTTCTCTGATGCTGGTCGCTGGAAAAGTCTCGGTAGTGCTTTACTTGCGCTGGGTAAGGCGAACGAGGAAGCTAGGAGGGCAAGGACGATCAGGTGGACCGGCCGATCTAGACACAGTCAGTGCCAGACACAGCAAGATATTCTCGTAGCGTACCATGTGCTGTGGATATTGGAAATAGGTGGGTAAGACATCCTGCAGTCAGAACTGAGATACTAGGACGGTCAGTGAGCATACACAAGCACTGGGAACTGCACTCACCACAAGCACACATTATCAAGTGTGGCCATGGTCTTGTTCCCAGCCTGCTCGTGTCGAGAAGCTGGAATAAGGAGTGGAAGCGGTGGTTGAGTGTCGCAAAGATCCTCTCCTTCTATCTGGCGGCATTACGAGCACGATCTTGCGCATAGCCGCATATCGCAACAGTCGATAGAATGCGGCAGTTATGCACAACGGTCGGCCGCCCTGATATGGTAGCACAATGCTGCTACAGTCGAGACTGCGACAGTGTAAAGATGCTGGTGCCGATAATGAACCGATTGACGAGACGAGGCTGGGGAAATCACAAGTACTTGACAAAGTTGGTAGACGAGGCTCCGCTGCTTACGTAAAGACATAGCTTAGTGGGAGCTAGGCTTTCTCCACCCTTAGTCTTGGTGGTTAGTGCTTCTGAAGGGAAGGTCTCCCGAGGAAGATTTGGAGAAATATTCTATCCAAGACAAATTTATCGAGACAGTCGTGGACGGTCCGCAGTCGTGGTTCAACACAATTCTCGATCTCCAGCTGTAGTGTCAGGCGGAGGGAGGCCGGCGCATTGTAACAATGCCTCGCAAGGCCATCGACTCGCGCATACCAGCGCTCATACGCAATGGAATCCAGGAAAAGAAGCGCAGTTTCATCGTCGTCGTTGGTGACCGAGCCAAAGATGTCATTGTCCATCTACACTACATCATGTCCTCGGTCGACGTCAAGCAGAACAAGTCTGTATTGTGGGCTTACAAGAAAGATCTCCTAGGATTCACCAGTCACCGAAAGAAGAGAGAGGCAAAGATCAAGAAGGAAGTCAAGCGTGGCATTCGAGACGCCAACACCGAAGATCCCTTCGAACTCTTCGTTACCCTGCACAACATTCGATATGTCTATTACAAAGAGACGGACAAGATTCTGGGAAACACATATGGCATGTGCATCTTGCAGGATTTCGAGGCCATCACACCAAACCTCCTTGCCCGCACGATCGAGACCGTCGAAGGCGGAGGGCTGGTGCTCCTCCTCCTCAAGGGTATGAAAAGCTTGAAACAACTCTACACAATGTCTATGGATGTCCACTCCAGATACCGGACCGAAGCCCATGACGATGTCGTCGCAAGATTCAATGAGCGGTTCATTCTTTCCCTAGGTGCATGTGATTCCTGCTTGGTGGTTGACGATGAGCTGAATGTCCTACCCATTTCTGGTGGAAAGAGCGTCCAGGCTCTGCCACCGCCGGCCTCTGCAGACGAAAGCACTCTGCCAAGCAAGAAAGAGTTGAAAGAAATCAAAGATAGCTTGGCCGACAGCCAGCCGGTTGGCTCTCTCGTCACTCTGGCAAAGACTGTTGATCAGGCCAAAGCACTTCTTACCTTCGTCGACGCCATATCAGAGAAGACACTGCGGAGCACGGTAACTCTGACGGCTGCTCGAGGAAGAGGTAAATCCGCGGCACTGGGCGTTGCTGTAGCTGCAGCAATCGCTCACGGCTATAGTAACATCTTCATCACATCGCCCAGCCCCGAAAACCTGAAAACCCTTTTCGAATTTGTGATCAAAGGGTTTGATGCTCTTGAATACATGGACCATGTCGACTATACTATTTTGCAGTCGACGAATCCGGAGTACAACAAGGCTATTGTTCGGATCAATGTTCACAGACAGCACCGGCAAACAATACAGTATATCCAACCGCAAGATGCGCACGTGCTCGGACAAGCCGAGCTAGTTGTTATCGATGAGGCAGCGGCCATACCACTTCCTCTCGTGAGAAAGCTTATGGGACCTTACCTCGTATTTATGGCTTCAACCATAAACGGCTACGAAGGGACCGGCCGCTCACTTTCGCTCAAACTCATTCAGCAACTCCGTGAACAATCCAGAGGTGGCGTGGTCAAAGGTGACGACCTTGAAGTCGCCGACAAATCCACGGGAAAAGCATCCAAAGACGGACAAAAGGTCTACACAGGCGGTCGATCACTGCGAGAAATCACACTCTCTGAACCGATCCGATATGCCCCAGGCGACAGTGTCGAGAAATGGCTCAACCGCCTACTCTGTCTCGACGCAACCCTCCCCAAATCCAAAATGAATACCCAAGGCACACCACACCCTTCAACGTGCGAGCTCGTCCACGTCAACCGCGACACCCTCTTCTCCTTCCACCCTGTCTCCGAAAAGTTCCTCCAACAGATGATGGCACTGTACGTTGCCTCACATTACAAAAACTCCCCCAACGATCTACAGCTCATGTCCGACGCCCCAGCGCATCAACTCTTTGTCCTCATACCCCCTATCCCCGAAGATGCCAACAAACTCCCCGAACCCCTGTGCGTCTTGCAAGTCGCGCTCGAAGGCCGGATCAGCAAAAGCTCCGTCCTCAACTCCCTATCCCGCGGCCAACGCGCTGGAGGCGACCTGATACCATGGCTGGTGAGCCAACAATTCCAAGACTCTGAATTCGCCGGCCTCTCAGGGAGCCGCGTGGTCCGCATCGCCACGAACCCCGAGTATCTGAACATGGGCTACGGCTCGCGCGCCCTGGAGCTGCTGACAGATTTCTACGAGGGCAAAATCACCTCCCTCTCCGAAAACGACTCGATCCAAGACGCAGAACACGTGCCTCGCGTCACCGACGCCGAACTCGAATCGTCCAACCTTCTCGACGACAACATCCGCGTCCGCGACATCCAACAGATGCCCCCTCTATTCTCGAAACTCTCCGAACGCCGTCCCGATGCACTCGACTACCTCGGCGTGTCGTTTGGTTTGACCCAACCGCTCCACAAATTCTGGAAACGCGCCTCCTTCGCACCTGTATACCTGCGCCAAACACCCAACGACCTGACCGGCGAGCACTCGTGCGTCATGCTCCGGCCGCTCTCGACGGCGACGAGCACCGACTCTTCCTGGCTAGCCGCGTACGCGCAGGACTTCCAAAAACGCTTCCTCACGCTGTTGTCGTACCAGTTCCGCACCTTCGCGTCCGTCCAGGCTCTTAGCATTTCTGAATCCGCATCGCGGGCGACGACGAGCTCCTCATCCCAGGCCAATGGAATCACGCCACTGACCAAGTCCGACCTCGACTCTCTATTTTCACCTTTCGATCTCGCCCGCCTCGAATCCTACGCGAACAACATGCTCGACTACCATGTCATTCTCGACATGATGCCGGCCATCGCGATGCTTTTCTTCACGGGCCGGCTGAAACTTCCGCCGTGCAATGTCTCACTGTCCGGCGTGCAGCAGAGCATACTCCTCGCCATAGGCCTGCAGCGCAAGGACCTCACTGACGTCGAGAAGGAGCTCAATCTACCGAGTAATCAGCTTCTGGCCATGTTCGTCAAGGTGGTCCGAAAAGTCAGCACGGCGTTTCGAGGGCTGATTTCGGGTGCCGTCGAGGCCGAGTTGCCCGAGAAGAAGGGTGATGAAATCAATGTCGGTGCCAATCTCAATGACAACGGCACGGCTACAGCGGCGTTGCCGAGAATAAGCAGTCGAGTGCAAGTCCCCACCAATGCCACGTTGAACGAAGACGACGACGAGGTGGAGGACATCGATCCGGCCATCAAAGAGAAGCAGCGCGCTCTTATTGATGCGTTGCCTTTGGATAAGTAAGTCACTTCCTTTTTCTTTTTGCCCTTGTCCATTTCCTTTCTGCCTTTCTAGTGTCCAAACTGCAGGACGCGTTCGGATTTCCCCTTTGCTTTTCTAGTGTCCCAATCTGCAGGACGTTATCGGATGTACCAGAGACACATCCATGCAAGGCCAAAGTACGGGGACTAATAAACTAATCAAGACTTCCCCACCGCTAGGTACGAAATCGCAAATTCCGCCGCCACGGCCACCGCCGACGACGACGACAAGGCATGGGAAGAAGCCGAGCGTCAAGTCCGTGAAGCCGGAGCAAGCACGGTCGTCAGCGTCAAGAGTAGTCAACGGAAAAAGAAGAGGAAAGCTGAAGAGGTCAACAATACCGATGATCATGATGATCAAGACGGTACGGGTGAAAAGAAAAAGAAGAAAAAGGAGAAGAGGGATGGTGAGAAGAAGCATAGGAGTAGCGATGCGAACGGGCATAAGAGCAAGAAGGACAGATGAAGATGAACATGAAGGTCTCTGGCGACAGACAGACAGACAGACAGACAGCAAGGCTCGCCTACAGGCTATCTACGAGAAATCATGACTTTTGCAAGAGACAGGCAAAAAGTCATTCACTCAGTCTTGTCCCGTTCCCTTTTTACCTCAGGTACCTGTGCGCTGCCTGAGGTGTGCCAAACTGCCTTGACCGTGTCCAACCCCCCGCAGATATCGGCGTCTTCCAGCCCGGTAGCAATGAGAGCAGAGAAGAAGCATCTCCATTCTATGATGTTTCCAAAATCCACTCTGTGGGCAGAGAGAAAAGAAACACCTTCGATTCTTTTTCAAAATCTACTGTAGTCTTGGGCACTGCCCCTTCCCAAAGCCCATGTGTGAGCATATGCCGTCGTCGCCAGTTTCATCATTCGTGGTCATCGGTCATCTTTTGGACCTTGTGCAAACAACAGCCAAATACGCGCATCTGTCTCAACTTCCCTCTTCGGTGTCATGAGCACACCTGCCTTGCCTCTGTCTCTCCATCAGCTCAACCGTCTCCGTCCATGTTGGACCCACACTGTGGCGTCCTGCTACCTCGTCTCACTACTGCAGCAGCATCGATCGATTGATTTATGATCATCTGTCGCCCCGTCTGCGCAAGCAGCAATACAGCGATGGTTTCGTTCATGTCAAGGCATAAACTCGTCGTCACTGTCACCATCGAATTGATGCGAAGTCCGCTTAGCCTTGGCCGACTGTCGTTTCGGTCTAGGCTTGCTTGCCTCGCTTGCAGGCGCCGATCTGCTTGCCCTCGTGGTAGTGGTAAAGGCGGAGGCCGACACAGACTGAGACAATGGCGATGCTGGTAAGACACCACCTGTACGTGCTGCTCGCCGCTTGGGCTGCTGCTGCTGCTCTTTGCGTCTTTTACCAATTTTGGCATTGTCTCTCTTGTTGATTGTGAGCTTAAGCACGTTCTTGTGGTGCTTGTTCACAATGATAGGCTCTTGCTCTTGCTCATGCTCCTGATACTCCGAATCGGGATCAGGTTCTCTCTTTCCCTTGTCGTCTGCACCTTCAATCACACGTCCTCCGGTGTATTCAATCAGTGGCGGTCGGCAGTCTCCATCGCCGTCGTAAAACCACTCCGCGCCTTCCGCCATACTGCCGTCCTTATTGTCCCAGATACCATGGATGATTGTGGTTCGCTCCGGGTCTTTCGGGTCGCAAAGTGCTTCATACAGGCCAAACCGCCAGTTGGCATCCAGCCGCTTGCCTCGGACAAAGCTGTCAAGTGCTTCATCCATTGCTCG
Organism: Vermiconidia calcicola; assembly: GCA_035928285.1. Lineage (NCBI taxonomy): Eukaryota > Fungi > Ascomycota > Dothideomycetes > Mycosphaerellales > Extremaceae > Vermiconidia > Vermiconidia calcicola. Next base: position 772,544 of record JAXLQG010000008.1, read on the forward strand.
ACGTTGGGCTATAGTTGACGAACGCGTGTATCGGTACCGGAAGCCCTTCTGGACGAATACTTTTTCACTGGTAAGCTCCATTGGATCGAAGCTGTTCGGTACACGAAGCTTGACAACCAGCGATCGCTTCCCAATCTCTTCCTCTCGTTCTGCCAAGTTACCACTGGATGATTCAAGAGGCTCTGCGACCGCAGGCCACTCCTCGTGTGCAGGAGGAGTGTTAAGATCTCCCACCTCAGGAAAGACAATGGACATCTGGGGCTGTGCTTCGTTCTCAGCCTGAGTCTCAATCTTCTGCTTCTTGTGCGCAGGCACCCCTAAAGTGTCATCTTCAGTTTCTGCTGGACTATGGCCACGTTTGAGAGCATTGTCGGAGGGTATCGGCTCGCCAATCTGTGCGGAGCTATGCTCTCCTGATGTTGGCTTTTCGTTTGTCAGAACAGCCAGGCTTGCATCGAGTTGTGATGCACCCATGCCCATGTCAGTGTCATGACCCTCCAGGTCTGACGGGGCAGGCTGAATTTTCAACGATGACAATAGACTTGCCAATGTGTTCTTACTTTCCTCGAATTTCTTTGCAAGGTCCTCCGCCTCCGCGCATCCCTGTAAGTGTGCATCCAAGTCATCACGCTGATCAGCACCGGCAGACAGAGAATCGATTTGGCGTGCATAAACCATGAGATCTCTCAATGCTTGCTTGGCTTTATCCAGATTGCTTGATGCGTCCTGGGGCGATTGGTCTGTAGCAAAGAGGTCTTCTGATAAACCAGAGGAATCCAACAGGCTGACTATAGTTCCCACATTCGACTCACTAACGACCTTTTCCACAGTGGCGATAAGCAATGAAGCACCTTCGTGTATATCACCACTTTCGGAATCATCGCGTCTTCCTTCTTGGTAGTTATCATCGCTTGGTTGAAGAGACTTTGAACCACCCCGTCCATTGATCTCCAAAGCCAGAGCCAAAAAGTGGTTGTGCCGTTCTTTTTCGGCATCGATTCGTTTCTGGGTATTCACCTTTTGTTGTCGACCAGTGAAGCCATCGTAGAGAGTCTGAAGCTGTGCGAGGTTTCGCCGCGACATCTGTACCTCGAAAAGAGAGTAGAGAAACAAGTCTCTTTGACATGAATTTGCTCCAGGGGTGCGGAACCAGTCCTCCTTGTATAGGAAGCCCCCGACTTCCTCTAAAACCTCTTCTAATAATTCGTCGCCATCATTCAGGTCGCTTTCTGCTCTTTGTCGAACGTGAGCTTCGGAAACGCCGGCTTCCTCGAGCTCCCCCGCAGTGACTGCCCATAGGTGAGAGCCTTTGTAGCTTTGAGATACGAAAATTGGTTCTTTCTCGGGATCAACATCCTTCTTTTGACGGGATCTTAGATGAATGGGAGGCTGGCCGGGTATGAGTTGTTTTTTCACCTCTTCGGTAGCTGCTGGTGCGCGTTTACGACGTTTCGGGCTGGCATCTATTGGTACACCTGGATCATAACCAATGCGCAATGCCTCGAACCACGCGTTCTGCAAAGTGACGAACACATGATCTAGAACCTCCTTCCGTCTCGAGTCATCTTGAATCCTTGAGCCCAGCTCGGCCCAGTCCTTGCAGTGTTCCATAATCTGTATGTTGAATGGGAGATTTCTGTCTGGTAGTAGGTATGACCGATCGAATTGCTGTCGAAGTCGCGATCGATAAGGAGGTAGCCAGGGCGGAGGGAATTGGTATGTTCCTGGAGGCGGCGCTGTGAGTTCAAAATGTTTGAGCGCAGGAATATCGAATTTGCCAGCTTGAAGATCTTGCCTTATCGTAAGGCGGACGTCGCTGCTGGCTTTTGTAGTTCCCTCTCTTGTGAGTTGTGATTCGACATCTCCGGATGAAGGTTTATATGTGCTCTGCTCACTGGCGGCATCAGCCGTTGAAGGATTGGAAACCGTGCTGTCCGCAGGGACTTCTTCAGGCAAGGCGTGAAAGCCAGAGCACCGATCTGAATCCGTCTGTGCGGGCCGGAAAGCGACATCTTCGGCTTGAATGTCTTCCCGGTCAGTTAATAAAGAGAGGATGTTGGCTTCATTTTCGGAACAGGCCGGATTGATCCTGGCTGTGTCTGTAGGCATGTTGGCAAAGTCAGCCCTTCCGCATCAAGGGACCGGTTCGATCCCTTGGGCAATTTTCGGTGAACAACAAGAGACAAAATCAGGCAATGAAAAAAAAGTGCAATTGAGATCGGTAATATCACAGAGAATGAGGAGATCGCTCCCGCCTGCGCTGCTTCACGCGCTCCGGAGAGTCAAGGCTAGATCGAGGGGCTGTTATGGCCAGGCATTACAGCTGACAAGTCCAAAGTTGAGGATGTGGGATAATTGCAGGGTTGAAAGCAGCGGAAAGTAGGCAGAATCAGTCGAAGAGTAGTGATGAGATGAGCAAGATAGAGGGAAAAGGAAAGTGTAAGTAAGCGTCGAGTGAAGTTGAGATGGAACGAAGGGGCAAGCTCAGGTAGTAAACAGGCTTCCGAGGTTTAATATTAAGGCATAGCAGACTGAAGAGCCCTGACTTCGAACCAAGTGACCTCCTTCTGAGAAGACACCGCTGCGGCGGTCAAGTAACATTGAAAGAGTTGTTGCGAAGTCGTCATAGCTCATCATGCTCCGTGGTGGGAGTCTGTTCGGGTTCTGGCTCTGCAGCATCCTCAACAGGTTCGGTTGGCTCGGGCTCAGGTGACTCCTGCTTCGTTCGTGCAAAAGCCTCAGGTAGATTCGATTTGGCACCTTCTCCAAGCTTGATGGCGTCAATGAAATTTTCCAGGTCAGTCACATCGTAGTTGTCAGTCGAGTATCGTCTCCACCAGCCTCTTTTCATGTTCATTGCAATGATTTCCATAATGCTGTCCGGATGGAGACCCAAGTCCAGTCTGATTCGACTCGAAGCTGGATTGTCGGCGGAGATGGCGTATATTGGCATCAGGCTAGCTTTTCGTTTGTCGTACTTGTGAGCGATTTCAGCCAGTCCAGCTAATACGGAAGTGGCAGCTGGAGAAAATTGTTCCAAATCAGAGGCGGAGGGAACCAAGACCAAAAGACAGTTGCCGCTCTTTGGTGTCAGACAGGCAGATTCTAGCTCGGCGGCAGTGGTGAGTGGAGGAATAGGAGGGAACGCTTCAGGGACGGCCATGGGTTTCTCATCGTGCTCAACGATTGGGAGTGGTGATTCGGTGGGTGTGTCGTCGTCAAGGACGATAGTCCCCGAGCTGCCCAGGAAGTCGTCGAAGTCGGAAGATTTGTGGGCTTCAGAGGCCTTTGAAAAGGCAGCGGAGGCTGATGATGATGACTTTGGTTTCTTGGACGAAGATTTGGCTGGCTTTGCGTTCTTGGGTGCTGGATCTGGATTGGGTGGTGCCACTTGCGCGAAGAAGCTCACCAAGGAATCTCGACTAACCTCGCCATTGTATGGAATCGGAGTCTCCCCAACACTTGTAACCAGTTGGACTGTCGGAAAAGTAGTGACACCATACTTCTCTGCAGTGGCCTTGTCTCTGACTTGAGCAAAAGCGATGCTGCCGAGGAAGTCGACAGCCAGACTCTTGACCAAGGGGCTAGTAGTGCCTTTGTCCGTGAAGATGACTGCCTTCGCTGGTAAGGCCGGATCACTGAGCCATTTTTCGAGTTCATCTCCTTGCAGTCTCTTGACATGGTTGGGAATCTTGTCCTTGACAGCGTCCACAATGCCTTTCGCTGATCTGGGCCCATTGTAATCTTCCACTATCGGTCTGCCAGGCTTATTACCAGGCTTGATGATCTTGAGAGTTGGGAAGCCCTGGATGCCCATCTGTCCACAGAGAGGTTTGTTTACATCATCATCACAATCGACAGCAGCCACCTTGGCGAATCCGGCCAAGTTCTTTGCAGCTTTCTCGTAGGCAGGCTTGAGGTTTTGGCAGTGGCCGCACCATGGTGCATAGAACTCGACAATCTGGGCCAGGTGTTAGTCTCGGATTTCTGCAAAGAGGGTTATCAACATACCGATGTGTGATTAGACTGTTCGATGAGCGAGTCGTACGTTTTTGCAGTGACCTGAAGGACTGGCGAGTTCTTGCTGTACATGGCATTGACACCGAAGCAAGCTAGGGCAAGTACGGCCCAGGTCACTAGTAATGAGGGAGCCATATTGTTGGCGAGAGGACGGCAACAGGCAGTCTAGAAATTGTCAAGGTACAAGATGATGGTGCAGGGATGGATGTTCCTGGGATATACTCATCGCCAGCGTGGTGTTGTGTTGTATCACAGTGAAGGTCTTTTCGAACACGCTGGCTTGACGCAGTTTCGAGCGCAGGGAGGCATCTGGAGTCAATGGAAATCCGGGGAAGTGACGCCCGTGGAATGACCGCAATAGCCGTGAATGACCGCCATGATGCTGCATTATGCCGCTGTCTGACAGAACATCTGCCATTCACGCCGTTCGCACCCAGGCATCCAGTGCTCATGCTCCTTAGCACACAATACACGAAGTACACCGAGCCCCCTAGGTACATAGTAACCTGGAATTTACTTGCCCATCTTCAATGGGCCGTTGTGAAAGGATCAGGTACTTCTTTCATAAGGCGGGGTACGCTAGACACATCCTCTCAAAACCATAGTATCAAGACAACGAGCAGTTCACCACTCTTCTCTGCTCGATAGCGCCCCGAAGCTCGCTTATCAGTCAATGAGTACCAATTGGCCACAAGGTGGCATGCCACCGCGGCTGCATAATCGGTGTGCTCAATGAAACGCTTTGCGAGATGGCGGCTGAAGCAAGCGCTCATGCCGCCTGCACCTACTCAGGTGGCTTCCAAGGGCTATCTAGCAGAAGAGGGAGAAGAGCCAGATCTGTCCGCCATCATGAGGTATAGTCCACTAGAATCTGGAAGTATCCGAGTATTAGAGATCCTTCAGCCTGATGAGAGCGTCTTCAACGATGTTGAGCTGCGGGCTGGCGGTACCAAACCGACCTCGGAGGGAACAACGACGACAGTTTCGGTGCCATCGTGTCGGCTAACTCAGCTTCCATTGCGATCTGACCGCGATGAGCTTCAGGTCAGTCAAGTTGACTTGGGTCTTCCTCATAAATTCGTCGCCATTAGCTACACTTGGGGTGACAAGGAGGACGTGGACAGCATATCAATGGATGGCTATGTTCATGTCGTGCAAAGGAACCTGAAGAATGCCCTGCTTGCACTGCGAAGTACGGATTTGATACTCTCCGGGTGCCGAGTATGGGTGGATGCTCTCTGCATTGACCAGAGCAACGCCGCCGAAGTGAACCGGGAGATTAAAAGGATGAAGCAAATCTACAAAGAGGCCCTCGCAGTCATCATGTGGCTGGGCGATGAGGCAGACGCAAGCGACCTGGCGATTGATTTCATCAACGCCGTCGATATAAAGTGGCACGAGGGAACCGAGGTTTTCGAGACATGGCTATCAAGAGAACTGATTGCCAATGGCCCTGCGATCTGGCCAGCCCTGTCGAAACTGATCACGCGCGAATATTGGACCCGACTATGGATCATCCAAGAGGTCGCAATCGGCGGCGACAACACGACAGTTCTGTGTGGCAGCAAAGTCACCACGTGGACAAGGTTGCATCAGGTCTACGATGCCTTTCACATCTTTACACCAAAACAGAAATACAGTGAGCTGGCGGCATGCATCCGTGGGATCCTCCTTGGATCATCAACCCCATCGTTCGTGTACGATTCCTACAAAAACACTCTGTTTTGGCAGTGGGAGGCGTGCGAAGATTTTCAGATACTGCAGAGTCGTCCGAACGACCCGTGTCTCGAAGCTTACCGTAAACGATGTCTGCTCACGCGATGTCGAATTGCAAAGTGCGAGAAGCCGGTCGACAAAGTGTACGGCATTTTCGGTCTTTTGGACGACAGGATAGCTGCGAAGATCGAACCAGACTACAACCTAGGCGTGCGGGAGGTCTTCATGTCTTTTGCAAGGGCGTGGATGCTGGCCGAGGGACATCTCGGATTGCTCATCCATTGCGGCGAGACAGGTGAGCAGGAGAAAGGTCCACTGGTGGACATTGAGGGTCTACCGTCATGGGCGCCGAATCTGCTAAAACAAGTCAAACTCCAATTGAACAATTCCGAGCCCGAATTCAACAGCCACGGCGGCATGCGCGCCTCGCGACTGGAGTACACTGGGGAGGATGGTTCGGTCTTGTCCGTTGAGGCCGTACTTTTTGACACCCTCGACGGCTTGAGTGGGACGAGGCACTGGAGTGACGATGTTGATACTACTATGGTAGAGGACATTGAAGATTCCAAGTGGTCTGTGATGAACGCGTATGGACCTGACGATAACGATTTCAGGGCGGCTTTGTGGCGGGCACTGATTGGAGGCCGAGACCGGTATGGGTGTCCTGTGGGAGCAGACTATGAGTGTGTGCTAGACATTGCGATACTGCAAGACAGATGTGCTCCACCGATTCCCTGCCCGGTTACGGGCGACACGGATGGCTCCCTGCGGTGGAATCTGCATCTGTGGGTGAAGCGCAATCGGACATTCAGACTGGGAGGCAGGTGCCTGCAAGACTGGTTCTGCCATGATCTGGACGTCATGAAGAACGACCCTGGACTGTACTACCGATGTACTGGCAGGGTCATCAACTGGATGTGGTGCAGAAGACTTGCGACGACAAAGCGAGGATACATCGCCGTCGTCCCGAAGGTCTCGAGGCCTGGAGACGTAGTCGCAATTCTCCCCGGATGCAGCTGTCCGTTGTTGCTAAGATCGAATCCAAGGGGCATGAAGAATGCCTTTGAGATTGTTGCAGAATGTTACCTCCAAGGACTGATGGACGGAGAGATTCTGGGCTTTTTGGAGCAAGGCCTTTGCCGGGTAGAGGACGTTCTTATCGTCTGAGGAGGCCCTTGAAGAGAAATTGGTCCGAGTCACGTACCCTACTGCGAAGTGAGGATACACTGTACAAGTACAGCTTTGCAGAACAGATACGCGCCTCCCTGTCGAACCGTAAAACAGAGTACTCCGTACTCCGTAGATTGTCATTCGATAAGACGACTCCGGGGTGAGGTACTACGTACAACGCCCAACACGTGGGCTTGACGTGAGATGACCTGACGAGGCGAGAGGCGAGCGGCGCCTGGCTAGACTCGTCGGTACCGGAGTGACGGTGATGATTGTGAAATTGCTCACATCATACTCCGTACAGAGCCGAGGGCAAGAGTTGCTTGATGAAGAAAAGAGGAGTACTACCAAGGGCACCAGGTTACTATGGGACAGAGGAGAGTGAAAGGGTTACTTACCGGACGCCGGGCTGAAAAGAAGAGACTCCTTCTAACCGAATCCACCACGTTAAGATTGCGTTTTCTTGGCACCCGCCGCCTTCCATTCCACTTCCACTTCCACCTCCACCAGACCTTCCTCGACCCTCTCCTCTAACCACTCACTGACCTCCTCGACCTCCTCGACCTTCTCCCTGACCACTCTCCTTCTTCCTCACCTCTCACCTTCTCGCCTCCTCCTCCCCCTGAACAGGACACGCCTGGCTAGACTCGCCGTCCACCGTCGTCTCGCATCCAATCCTTCTCCTTTCTGCAAAGCAAGTCCATCTCGCTGTCAATTTGCCGATCCGTGCTTTTGGACAGGTCCTGCCGTCCGTGACACATCCATCACATCACAAAACTCATTATCCACGCGCCTCGCGACTCTCCTACACTGCTTTCAGTACGTTAGAAGCGCTGGTTCAAGACACAGATCCAAGAGGCTGAACTTGCCGTGTCTCCGTCGAACTTTACACAGCGAGCCCGATGCTGCTACTACTACGACAATCTTAGCTACGGTGCCACTCCCGCTAACTACCCTTTTGGGGCGGAATTGTCTTCTCCTCAGCCTCTCATAGTCAGCCACCGGCAGACTCGCCTTGGTAGTCAGGGGGGTATCGATCCGGAGGATGCAAAAATGTCCCCAAAGCAATTTACTCCAGTTCAACGTCCTCCCACGTTTGTTTCTTCTCGCCCTCGAATTGGACGACGGTGACGTGAGTGGGACTTTTCTGGACCTTACCTAGAGTGCCTAGGTAGAAAAGGTCCAGAAAAAGAACGGCACCACAGATGTCAAGCAGCTGTCTAACCCCCATCAGGTGAGTTAACCTTTTCCACTGTATACAGGAAATTAGCAGCTATGACCATAAATAACACGACACTATATCTCCTCGTCTCCTGCCTCTTCCTTCCCTCTGTCCCGAACCACTGTTACTGTTTCCAATCGCACTCGACCTTTGTGTCCTCACGTTCTTTAACCACCAAACCGGTTCCTCCAGAGTCTCGCGTCGAGCTCTAGTCACTCTTTAGAACCAACCAACCACTCAAATCAGACATCATGGTCAAATACACCAGCACCGTCTTGGCCTCGGCCATCCTGGCAACCACTGTCCTCGCCGAGCCTGTCTGCAAGGTCGTCACCGAGACCGTCACCGGCGACTGGTACTGGGTCGCAGACCCAACATGGGGTGACTGGTCATCTTCCACCGCCTCCTCCAGCTCTGTTGACCCAACCTGGGCTGACTGGACGAGCACCACCACCTCCACCTCTGCCGACCCAACCTGGGGCGACTGGACCACCACTTCTTCCAAGAAGACCACCACAACCACCCCAGCCAAGAAGGCCACCACCACCACCTGGGTTGACCCTACCTGGCTCGACTGGACCACCACCACGACCACCACTACCACCAGCGTTGACCCAACCTGGCTCGACTGGACCACCACCACCACGACCACCACCAAGGCCACCACCACCAGCGTCGACCCCACCTGGTTGGACTGGACCTCCAGCACCGAAGCTGCCACCACCGCCGCGCCCACCTCAGGCAAGCCCACCACCACCACCACCACCACCACCACCACCAACTACCATCAAACATCCTTGGATCTCGACAACTACACAACTACACTCTTAACGCGACACCAAGACTTACACTTTTCCTTTACATTTCGAACCCCAGGGGCATTGGTCCTGAGCAGCATGGCCGCAAGAGCTCCAACTGGCCGACCCGGCGCAGGCGGCAGGTTTGCTCAATTCAAGCTCGTGCTTCTCGGTACGTTGAGGACTCAACACATGTCGCTGTTGAGGCGCTGACCGATCATCAGGTGAATCTGCCGTAGGAAAGGTACCGTAAATGACGAGTCCGATCGCATCCTGTTCCTAACACCTCCCAGAGCTCATTAGTTCTTCGTTTCGTCAAAGACCAATTCGATGACTACCGCGAGTCAACAATCGGCGCCGCCTTCTTAACACAGACAATCACGTTGGATGAGAACACGACGGTCAAGTTTGAGATCTGGGATACCGCAGGTCAAGAGCGATACAAGTCTTTGGCACCCATGTACTACCGAAATGCAAACTGCGCCGTTGTTGTTTATGATATCACCCAGGCTGTGAGTGTCTTGCCACCAGGCATCTAATCTCCTCGCTGATATCCTCGATAGTCATCACTAGACAAAGCCAAGTCATGGGTGAAAGAACTGCAAAGACAAGCGAACGAGAACATCATCATCGCACTGGCTGGAAACAAGGTGGATGTGGTGAACGAATACCCCGATAAGCGTGCGATTCAAACCGCCGACGCTGAAGCCTATGCCAAAGAAGCAGGCCTGCTCTTCTTCGAGACATCCGCAAAGACGTCGACCAACGTCCACGAACTATTCACCGCCATTGCCAAAAAGTTGCCCCTTGACCAGGCAGGTCCCCGCAATCTGAGATCGAATCCACGACCCGGGGTAGATCTACGACCAGAATCGACCGGCACACAAGGAGCAGGAAACTGCCAGTGTTGATCAACCAACCACGCTTCCCAGAAATTCTTTCTTTCCATGGTTGAGCTAGCAGGCGTACGGCTGGGCGATTGAGGCATGGAAGGACGCTGGATAGGGATGAATTTTTGCGATGAATCAGAGGGCCGGAGTCACGATCACCCTGAAACAGGCTCGTCTCATTCATCATCTATGAGTTATAATGCAGAGGTTGGCGTTTTAAGAACGATCCGGCCACCATTGTCTTTTTACAATCACATTTTAATGCTTAGACAATGTTTCACAGCAATTCCAGCCTCTGCATCGCTAATGAACATCGCTGGGCTTGGACTGATATCAGCCGTTGTGGAGGTTTTCTGGGCCGTGATAAGGCCCTTGTACTCCGTACAGCTATGATTTACACAGATCCGCCACTCCTGCTGCCAGCCTTATCACCTACCAGTCCAGCCATCTCGAGCAGTGCCCTCGCCCCGTCCTTATCTCCTCCAAAATTGACACCACGTCTCCTCGCAGCTTCAGCCTCCTCCCAAGCAAGCCGCTTCTGCTGCTTTGTGACTTCGTCCTCCCCCGCGTGCACGGGAAAACTGATCCCCCAGACTTCAAGGCTGTCAATTTCAAACTCGACCTTTTTCGGCTGCGCCGTTTCACTATGGTGCATCTGAGCGGTCTCCAGGCCTGGATCCGTCACGAAGGCGCCGGTCCCAGCCGACCCGTCATGCTGGAACGTTGCAGTCGAGATATCGCAGTCGATCAACAAGCTGACGGGCCCGAGAATCGGCGGTTGCAGGGTTGTGTTTGTGCGCGACTGGTGTGGGATGACACATCCTAGTGCGATGCCGGATTTGCTCGAAAAGTACGACCACGGCGACGTCCGATTGTAGACATTTGCGGGAAACAGTGCCTGGCGCGGTTGGAGTTGGAAGAGACATGGTTTTGGACTGGCAGGGTCGCTTGACGGGGTGGCTTTGCTGCCGTTGCCGGAACTCGGGTCGTGCCAGCGCTCGGGGAGGTAAGCGCCTAATGTGACGGGTTTGCTTGGATCGTCCGAGGAGGTGCCAGAAATGAGGAGCAGGGTGCCTGATTGCCACGATGTGACTTGTCGGGAGAAAGAGCTGAGGGATGTGCCGTCAGAGGATGAGGAGTAGAGGCGGTTGAAGCGCGCGTTGGAGGTGAATATGTTGAGGAGACTGCCGGAGGGGTTGAAGAGTTTCAGAGACATGGAGAGTTGCGAGAGCAGCGTGTCGGTGAAAATGGAGTATGCGCCGTCCTCGGGGGATCGGTATATGGGAAAAGGCTTGGGGTCATAGGTGGGAACTGGATTCGGTGTATCACGATGCTTGTTGAGGTTGATGTTCTTGCTGAAGAGGAAGTGTTCGAAGAGGGCGCTGAAGGGGTCGAAAAGCTCGGGAAGGGTCGTGGTCACCGTCTTGACGAAATTCGCATACTTGATGCCGTTGCTGTGCGGATCTGGGTCGAATGCAGCGACAATTGCACTTGCAGAGGCGTCAAGCGCCTCGAGTCGCTCGTCGTTCAATGATTCTCCGTAAGTGCCTAAGGGCGTCAATGGCTCTAAGCCAGCCATGAGCAATAGTAGCATAACCAGCCTCTTGAAGTTCTCGGCTGGTATCATGGCGTGATGGATTTTGCGGTCTGTCCTCTGGTCGTGCTTGAAGACTTCAATGGCGTCGAGCGAATCTAGAGCGGCTAGAGCGAGATCATCGTCGTCCTCTTCTTCGTCATCGTTGGCAGGTTCATCAATAGCGAAGCCCGATGCATGCGAGGTGAAGCCCTCCTCTGCTTCTCGTTGTTTCAACATGTTTTCCGGGAGTTGTTGTCGAACAACATTGTCCATGCTAGGTTTCTCCTTGGTCGGCGAAGATATGCTTGCTCTGCGATCGAAGACTGCCATACTTCGGAAGAGCAACTTTGCTTTATCCGAGTCCCCACGTTTCAGGATCTTCTTGTACCTACCCGTCATGATAGTGACGATTTTGAGCATGTTCTCTCGGGTCAGGAAAGATGGAGCCAGACTAGGGAACGGGAATGCCCCAAGGTAAGTGCACATCTGGTAGACCACTGGTCCGGCCTTTAGAGGCTCCGGTAGTGCTAGGAAGCGACATAGTGTATCTTCTTTCCAATACTCGAGATCTTCTTGATGATCGGCTAACGTCTTGAAATTGTCTTTGAAATGAGCGATCTCCAGGTGAGTGTAGCACTTGGAGGCAAAGCGTAGAGCGAGCTCGTGGCTCAATTGCTCTGCATGATGCACATATCAGGCCATCAATCTAAACTAGATGAGACTGCCACTTACCTATGGGAATCTCTCTAGACGGTTCTATTGACTGAGATTGAGACTGACCCATTCTCGCTCATCTTTGGCGTCGAGGATATATGTAAAGGCTAGATCAATGATACGTACCTAGGTACTAGGTAGTACTCTGTACATCAGATCCAGATCGAATCATGTGAAGTAGAGCGCTTCAAAGGACTCTAAGTTGCGCCGTAGGGAGGTACGGCTGGCCACTGTGTTGAATCGCGCTCTTTCATCTAGAGCCTCATACATTTTCAGCATGCACTGAGCGTTCTCTTCTAGACTAGTCTCCACAGTTATCATGTTCTTTTTGTGATGTGGAAATGGAGTCTGCGGGCTACGACATATCGCCTTCATCAGAGTCGCAGCTTTGCGACAACAGCAACAGCAATGGCGCGGACGTATGCAGTGAGTCAACCATCTCGATAAGTCAACGCCCAGCAAATAACAAGTCCCAGGATGCGGTAGCGTCACTCAATACGCTGCAGTCAAATTTCGCCGTCGTTGTTGCGATCAGAGAGTCTAGGCAGAAGATGAATGAGCAGGCGATCCCAGAGATGATCGAGTGGCTCAAAAAGGTTGGATATCAAGTATGCGACAAATGAACCTATTGCCGACGGCCCACGACCCTTCAGACGACTGACTCGATACTCCTAGCCGTCTGATCTCAATGCACTGAACACTATACACATTGCGGGTACGAAGGGAAAAGGATCTACGGCAGCATTCACCTCCTCCATCCTGACACAATTTATCGGATCTGGAGGACCACGTTCCTTGTCAAAAGTTGGATTATTCACCTCACCACACCTGCGGTTCGTGCGGGAAAGAATACAGATCAATGGACAGCCACTGTCGGAGGACATGTTTGCCAAATACTTCTACGAGGTGTGGGACCGACTTGAAGAGGCGGCAACTTCAGCAGGGGAAGATCCACAGGCGCCCGGCGCAAAACCCGCCTACTTCAGATTTCTCACGTTGATGGCATTTCATACGTATATGGTTGAAAAGGTCGATACTGCTATCATCGAGTGCGGGATTGGGGGCGCCTATGACAGCACCAATGTCATCGACACTCCTACGGTGACATGCATCACGAGCTTGGGGATCGACCATGTCGGAATGCTCGGTTCAACGATAGGCGAAATCGCGTGGCACAAGGCTGGCATCATGAAACCAGGCATCAAATGCTTCACGCCCAGCAGCCAAGTTCCGGAAGCGAAGAGCGTTCTGGAACAGGTCGCCCAAGAACGGAAGAGTGTTCTCGAGTACATCGACGTTGATCTAGCCATTGCGAGCAACGAAACCATGCTGGGTCTTCAAGCGGACTTCCAAAAGACGAATGCAAGCCTTGCCATGGCCATTGCCAAAGAATGGCTCGAAAAGCAAGGGTATGCTGAAGTAGCAGACTTAGAGAAAAGGATCCGACGTGGGCTAGAAACAGTCCGGTGGCCAGGTCGATGCGAGACACGCCGTGAGCCAGGCATACGATGGTGTATTGACGGCGGTCATACCATGGAGAGCATCGAGCTTGCCGGAAAATGGTTCGCCTCACAGCTCATTGTCACTTCCCCTGCGACCGCTCCTCGGCAATCCCATCCACAGCCTCGCTTCTTGATCTTCAATCAGCAAACCCGGGACTCTTCTGCTCTGGCGAAAGCGCTATACAACACATTGTCTACAGCTCTTCAAGATCCACATCCTTTTACGCACGCCATCTTCTGCACCAACACGACCTTCAAAGAGACAGGCTTCCGACCTGATCTCGTCTCGGTCAACACAAATGCCTCGGATGTCGAGGAACTCAAAGTCCAGAATCACCTCGCCGAGACGTGGAGACAGATCGATCCCGCTGCTCACGTCGGCGTCGTCAGAACCATTGAGGAAGCAGTGACTCTTGTCAGGGACTTTGCCCGTACAGAGCACGCTTCCGAGAATCCCGAGGAAAGCGAAGTTACTGCTCTGGTCACGGGGAGTCTGCACCTGGTCGGTGGATTTCTCGAAGTGCTGGAAAGTGCCGCAAGCAGATAGACTTCTCATGTAACGGTAATTTGTTGGGTTATGTAAGGTAACTCCGGTGTCAGATCATAGGGAAAACTGTTGGCCCAGACAGGTTTGTAACGGTTGTATGTCTATACATTGAGAGAATCAAAGATTTTCTTTTTCGACACCATGTGGTCGTGTGTATCTGTGTCCTGCGCAACGCTACATTGTACATTCTGATTTTACATTTGATCTCAAAGCATTACATTAGAAAGGTATCATAATTTCATAACCGCCTTCCCATGGTCGGACTGACTGGGCTCACCACTTGAAACATGCTCCTCCGCTGGTCCTCATCCCGCGGCAGTGTGCCGTTCGGCGACGGGAGCGTTTCAATCCCACTACTCGCACTCTCGTTCGTGTGCTGGTACGAGAACCTTTCTCCTGGCCCGTGGCGCTCGCCCGCGTCAAGTTCTCTCGGCGGGCTTTCGGGCTCTTCGATGATGGGCTGCACGGAACTGGAGTCGCTACCTTCGTGGCCGTGACTTCCAAGCCCATAACGACTTGCGGGCGCACGAGGGTCCTGATTCTGATTCTGAGGCTGGTGCGGGTGCTGCTGCTGGCGCCAAGTATTCTGCGTCGAAGGGAAAGGCCAAGGCATCGTCTCGTTCGTGCCGGTCGATGATGTTTCCTGGCTGGGTGTCGAAACGTCCTCGCTGAATCTGCTGGCACTGCCTGGCGGGTAGCGCATATTGCGTAGAGGCGAGCCGTTGCCATTGCCAGTTCCACCGGGAGCGCTGCCATTGAAACTTGTCAGTGGCGATGGGCGGTATTCTTCGCCGGAAGAGTTCGAATTCGAATTCGAATTCGAGTTCGAGTAGGTGTGCCCGTAATCGGCATTATAACCAGAGTCGACTACGCCGGAATTGCGAGGGTGGTCATCCTTGTTGTACGGCGTCGCCAACTCGTAGGGAGGCTTTGGTCGTTCTGTGCCCGCCATTTCGTGGCGATGTGGTCGCAAGGGCGCAGTCTGCTCCTCTTCTGTCGAGAGATTGGAGACTTGTTGTACCTCTGGTCCTGACTGGGATGAAGACTGAGTCTTGTGAGGTGATGGGGCGCACGATGCGCCATTGAGCCAGCGTGTTACGCGAGAGTTGCTGGAAGTCGCCGATTTCTCCGACATGGTGCTGTGAATGATACGCCTGCGGCGGAAAAGCAGGAGGAGCAAGACGATCAATAGAAGGCCGATGACGACCGCAGCAACGCTGATGCCGATGATTGCGCCCTTCGATATGCCTGACTTTCCGCTGCTAGACGTGCTCGAGGACGACGATCCGTCCGAAGGATAAGGATAGTACTGAGTGATCTGCTGGGTGTATTTGCGAGAGAAGACTCCTCCGAGAGCACTATCAGACCATGTTGCCGTCTGGGTAGCACCTCCTTGGGGATTTCCGCCGATGGCTTTTGTGACTGCGGACGGGATCTGATATTCAGACCATGTGTTTGGATCATACGTATCCTGGAATTGAAGCGTGTTAAGGTTGAAGATTTGAATGATACCGCCTTCAACGCATTCTGCTTGATTCTGATGGATGCCACCAATGATGAACATCTGATCCGGATAGGGCGTCACGCAGCGGTGGCCTGAGCGGCCGTGGACACTGTTGCCGCTGTATGCCTTGATCCATGTGAACGATGGGATTGACAAAATCCAGACATCGTCCGAAGGCTCATCACCCGCATTGAGCCCATCATAGCCACCGTAGATGTAAATGTTGTAGGATGAGGAGTCGTTGGCTGGTGCGACGACCGAACAGAACTCGGTCAGTTGGCCAGGAGCATCGCCGGTTGTGTTCTGCAAATACCAGGTCTGAGACCCAATGTCGTACACCGGCAGCGATTCCATAAAGCCCGGGCTCTGTGCTTGACTTGTCGATGTCTGGGATGAATTCAAGCCCGCCGGCCAGATTTCTTCTGGTGCGGTGACACCACCGATTGCAACCAAGACCCCTTGGTCAGAGACCGGGAGCCAGACTAGTTCTGCATTCGCGCGCGGTGCGATATTGTCAGGAAGTGTCGTGTTTGTCCATTTCTCGCTCCTCATGACCGACATATCGACTTGGATGAGAGTGTTCGCTGTGTGATTTGCGGATGAATCTTCGTAGTATATGGGACCCCAGTCTGGCGCTCGCATGCCACTGAAGTAGAAGCCTAGATTCTCGCTCGGCGCCGACACTCCTGCACCGTTCGTGATGTATCTTGTGACTCCATCTGGGAGACTGCCTTGGTAGAAGCCCGGGCTCCAACTTGCTCGATTCGGACCATATTGATATGCTTCGTATCCGAGCACTGTTTCCGCACTTTGAGGAGACGACGAGTCTGTCAATGGAGGCAGGCCACTGATAATGTCAGTGGTCAATCAAGCTGGGAGAGGTAAACACCTACCCATAGAGATATAACTCGTCGTTGTTAGAGAACATCGTACCATCCACATAGTTGGGGGCGATATTGTTTCCGGCTCCTCCTGCTTTTGGCATACGCTCGAACAAGGCAGATATATTCGTTTTTGAGGTGTCGAAAGGTTGTGAGAAATTTAGGCGGAACATGTCGCCGGCCACATTCCCATCGCTACTCACTACCGGTGTCGTCCCATCGGCAAAGGCTGTCTGCCACCATAGCAGACCGCCATCGAGGTACAGCGCATCTCTTACAACGCCAGCCCTCAGTCGAGCCCAGTTGCATATTGTATAATTTTCTTGCACCGAGACCGCGTTCACCACTCCTGCTAGAACCCCTCCAACGACTATACTTTCGAAATATGATCTCATGGCGAATCACACGGCTTATATCGAAGGCAGCGCAACATATTATATGCTGCGGCCTTGAGGAGGACAGAGGTACTGAAACGCAAATCCGACACAAGGCAGGAAGCCGAACTTTGACTATACTCACTGTTTCTCCTGTGGAAGATGGAGGGTGCAAGATCTAAGACATTTCTCGCATTGATACCTACGGAAGTACGAGGACTGATCTTTGCCAAATACCCTTTGGCACCATCGAGATCGTCATTGTTGCGGCAGTCAACAATCATTGGCGCATCCCAGAGACTTCAGCCAGACAAGACGCAGGGTCTGGCATTTCCGTATGCACTGAGAGCAGCAGAATGTTGTGCTCGCCTAGCAGCTGCAACGTCATAGCAAAGTCAGATGCAAAGGAGAGGGACTAGGAAAGATACCGGTTGGGGCGCTTTCTTCTTAGCCTCGACGACGGGCAATCGCATCGCAAGGTGTGCAACATGCCAACAAGGAACAGAGACAAGTCTGGCAGATCCAGGGACAGTCAACTCCGGGACTGGGCATGGGACGAAGAATACTGTGGAACAGGTCTCTGGCTGCAACATTGTCATGATTTGCACCTAAGCGAGGCTCTTGAGCAACATGAGTTGCCGATAGAGGCTTCGCGAGAGACAAGCGTGGAAGCTAACGCCGCTCACCCAACCGCAAACCGGTTTTTGCGACAACGGCCAGCACGTCCACCACGGAGAACCACGTCGAACCAGGGCGGCGGTGACGGTGGTTGGAAAAGAGTTCGGGGGAAAAGACTCCATCTTGGAGGCCAAGGACATGGGCAAGGACGGTGTGGACAGTACTTGTACAGGCTTGTCGTGCCTGTCCATTCACCCATTCCAGCATGGGCCATCCTTGACCACCTCCACAACATCCACTGCTGTCAAGCCCTTTCATCATGCATCCACATCGACCTTCCCGTCTTTGACAGGCTATCACCCACCAGGTAAAGTCCCCGGAGCCAGGCTGTGGGTATGCAAGGCCGTCTAGCGCTGATTCTGTCATGGATTGGCACAATCCCATCTGCATCTGGCAAGGCAAAGTTGATCGAAAGCCAGGAACGTCACCAACCTGCATATTCCCGGTGAGCCAACCAAGACGGGCGGTATGCAACGACACCGCCGAAGCCATGTGGCGTGTCCATCCTCAGAAGAGATCCATGATCCAAGGAAATGCTTTCCCAGCCGCGCCAGGGAGCTCGAAGCTACTCGACCACGGATGACGGCAAGTTTGTTTCCAATCCTTCAAGGTTCAATCTCCCTTTCATTACACAGTACTTCGACGGCGACCTGAAGAAGCCTCCAAAGAGGCGCATTGACAGCGAGGTTCCGTCTTTCATTCGTTTTACCCTCCTCTCGTTGAGTTGGACATTCGCTCGTATACTCCGGACCAAGGTGGATTGTAGCATGAGCACATCGTAGGCAGGACACAACACAGAGCAGTCAAAGTCCCGACATGTATCCTTCACTCACTTTGCTGGCGAGCCTTTCGCTTGCCCTCTCAACAACATATGCTCAAGTTACCAGCGGAGTCACCATCGTATCACCTCCGCCAGGATCAGAGCCGCCAGTTTTGATCAATACGACGACAGCAAACGAAACAGTCGTTGAGATCTGTCCACCTCCTCCGACGGTCTTTTTCAATGTCACTGAACATGTACCTATCACTGAATACGCCACTACCACAGTAACTGCAATAACCACCGCAACTTATATCGGCACAACCACCGTAACTGCAGTAACCACCGCAACTTATATTGGCACAACCACTAAACCTATAACCATTTTCCAGACAATTATCTCTACAACAGTGTTGACGGCGGTTAGTTAGGAGTCCAGATGGTTGTGACCCAGGAGCTGACAAGACCTAGACCGTGACAGAGACCGAGACTGAGACCGAGACTGATACGTCGACGACAACGACGACAACAGTCTCGATCAGTCCGACTACTGCGACCGTGAGAACTACTGAAACCGACACCACCAGCACAACTGCCACCGCCACTGAGATTATCTCCGAATTCTTGACCACAGAGAGAGTTACAAGCATTACACTATGCCCGACTCGAACTGCCAACCCAACCTATACGGCTAACGAACCGTATCCCACTGATTGGACGTAAGTACTATACTTCTTTCTATTCGAGCATTGGCCCCCTCATACCATTGGCATATGCACATTCGAGGCTAGACCAGCTCGTCATGTCTCGATGATGCTTCATGTCACCCATGTGCTTTACATTGCCTAGCTACTCCGAAATCTTCATGTTCTAACAGAGCTTCACAGATGGGGCTGCCCACCAGGCTGGCTGTGTAAGCCACTACAACAGGCCTGTAACTTCGAAGCTGGCATTCCCGACCAGAACTTCTACTGTTCACCGAACGAATGTATCCCTGCAGACGTGTTGCCCGGCTATCTCCCGACATGGGATGCCGATATCTACGGCAACGCCACGCCGGCCACCGAGCCGGGCTTGACCATCCAAGCCATTGACCACTACTTCAACATGGATCCGACCAAGTTTGGTTTGACCTACGAAATCTTTGTGGTCAATGAAGTCTTCACAAGGACCTCCACCTACTTGGAACAGCCCACTCCTGTTGTGGCCGCTAGACAAGCGCAAACCAGTGTTCCAGGCGCCTGCTACCCATGGTGTAATAACTGTATGCTCGAAGCACAGTCGAGCGGAAAATCTCCCAAGTTATGCCTGCCAGGCTCAGCGTTCGAGACCTCGCTGAGTCAATGCGAACAATGTATCAGCGTTCACCGCGGCGACGATACCGGCTTCGTGCAAATCGCCCCTCAGTTCCAGCAGTTCTTGGATTACTGCGACCAATTCGCGACTGTGGTCGTGACAACGTCTGAGACAATCACGACAAGTACTGGCCCTGGTACGACGGCTACGAGCATAGCGTTATCGGCAATATCGACGACGGTGACACCGATAGCTTCAGCGTCCACATCCACTTCATATGGTCCAGGGACGACGTCCGCAACTGTTGTCGCTACGACCGATACTAATATCCCAACGACGGTACCAACCATCATCTCTTCTTCTGTCTCTACAATCCTAGTATCATCGGGTCCAGCCACAACCACCGAGACTGTTCCTGCCACTACAAGCTGGTCACAAATGACCATCGCCCCAACCGAGTGGCCACAGATCACCATCATCATGCCGGTTGGAGTCAACAGTACCACGACCGTCTATGGCTCTACACTACCTACTGGTGGCGCCACCCTTGTTCTGCCTGTAGCGATAAGCAGCAGCGCAGGTTCCCTTGTTTCGACGCCCACGGGAACAGCGAGCAGTATCCTCGTTTCCACTCCAGCTGGGGCGTCGGGCAGTCTCTCGGGAGGCTCAGGAACGGCATCCGCAAATCCGGCTACCTTTACCGGAGCGGCAGTGGCCCTGAAATTTGGCTCGGGAAAATGGGCGTGGCGGACGTTGCTGCTGGACCTGTTGATTCCCTTTGTGCTCGCATTGGTGTTTTAAGGCGGAGAAAATGTCTTTGCTCACAAAGGACAAGCACATGCTATAGAAGTCCGAGTGCGGAGCTCTGGTACTCGGTCCAGCCTCCCGCAAAGCCTGGGTAATATTGGGAAGGAAACGTGTTTTCATATATGAGAGTAATGAGTTGGATATGAGGAAGAGGAAGGCGAGAGTCCAAATACCCAATACCTAAGAAGTCAAATTATCATTCTAACATGCTGCCAAACGAGGCCGGCCTGTGCGGGTTCGCTGGAGGATACCTTTTGCATCGTACCACGATTGACCGTCAGTCTATCAAGGTCATGCCACGCCCTCCGTTGTCGTCGACCGCTATCTTCCCGCTCTTATGACAGCCCTTAGATGCTCCTCGCCCCTTGTCCTTCCCAGCCTCCCTCGCGAAATTCATCATTGCCTCTCGCATGGTTCGTAGCCTGCCTTCTTCGCTTTCCTTTAGAAGAGTCCCGGCACAAACCGTTTCGTCCTCCTATGCCATTCCACCCATACGTCTCCGAACCTTTCTTGCAGCATCTTCTCCTCGTCACTGATCCTGCCTCTGACCGCGTGCACCACAACAACCGCCATCAACACAGCCACGACCCACCCCGACCCGTCCAGCCACGCCCTGATGGCCGGCGGGATCCAACAGCCCAGGACGCCATCCCACCGCAAAAAGACACACAAACACCCACCCCTGACGAGCGCAGCGCTCGTGTAACTCGGATGCTGCATCCATCTGTACAGGCCCCTTGTGTTCAACTCGGACGGCTTCTGGAGCGTGAAGGTGAAATTGCGGCCCAGTGCTCTGTACGCGGCCAGCCGCAGCGGGACCCCGATGAAGCATACCACGCCGAGGCCGAGGATCATGTACGAAGACCAGGTGAGCAGTAGGGAGTGGTTGAGATTGCTTGGGAACGGGCACACGAAAACCGAATCGGGACCCGGTTGTGTCAGGACAAGAACGGCATGGTACACGGACAGCACGGTGTAGAATAGTTTCCGCCGGGCAATGGTTCGCGGCGACAGGATGTGTCGGTAGCGGTCGTCGACGTCCGCGTTTTCTGGGTTGGGGTTGGGAGGTGTGAGGGCGAGGTTGGCGAGGTATCCGGTGATCAGGCAGGCGAGGGCTAGAGTGATGTTGGAGAAGGTCAGGTTGAGATTGAGATTGAGAATCTTTGTGAGGTCCATGCTGATGCTATCCTGGGTTAAGTATGGTAGGTAGTAGCGCAGACTGATGCTCAGAGCGGGTGGTTGAGCGTTGGGTGAAGACAAGGGACGAGTTGAATATATGTGGTTGTTTCTTACACTGTACCTCCTACAGTACACCATCCCCATCGGCCGGTGTCGTTGGTTAGTTGCAGTTTCGGATATAGGCTGACACGCCGGTCTTCGCTTAAACCGGTGCCATCAGTCGGTGCCATCAATCGGTGCCTCGATCCGAATACGTGCAACACCTTCTGCTCTTTTTTCCTTCTCAGCTCTTCGACTCGTCGAGCCATATCCAGCCTGAGCAAAGTACCTCAGCGCAGCAAGCCACGGGTATCATGGCCATGTATCACTAACCACTAACCAGTGTTCTGATCTTGTCGATTCACATGTGCAATTCACTCCACCACTTAGGTACTGGACGAACCACCGGTGCAGCCTCCTCGGACAGCACAGCCAGGACATGATCTGTTACTCGTACTCGCAGACATGATCTTCTGCCTCCTGCACTGGCGTGTCATATGTCCGATGCCTCAACCAATGCTGGCCATTACGGACAAGAACAACATAGGCGATGATCTGCAGATATGCACCTGGATCCCTGCAATATCTCAGGTACACGTAATTCAACAAAAATATCTTGGATCGAACCATGATGTGGCTTGCATGTCCTGCTTGGAACGCCAGGCTGAGACATCTACGTCTCCTCTCTTCTTTATAGCCTCGAGCCTTGTGTCCAGCACTCGCAGGTGAAAAGCTAAGTTAGCTTTTGCAAGTACAGTGGTCACCATGGCTTCGATTATCGACAGTGTCACTTCTGGTGTGAACAGCATTCTTTCCTCCTTGACTGCCGACGATACTGATACCGATCCCGCCACGGCGACGACCACGCCTACGTCTACGCCTGCCAGCGCTAGCCTTACGGACTCGACATTTCGAACGTCTGCCGGCACAGGCCTGGCGTTGACCACGAGCGCAAGTTCGACCCAGACCGAACCCAGTTCGCCGTCATCCTCTCCCAGCGAACCTGCCACATATTACATTCAGAAATATGGCCTTTCCGCTGGCGCAAAAGCTGGCATCGCCATTGGAGCTGTCATCATCTTCATCATGATATTCGTTGCAGTCCTGCTTATTCGAAGACGTCGACATCAAAAGAGATCGTACCGCTTAGACTCGGGCGTGCCGACTCCTCCGCTTCGGGACGTAGGAGACGAAGCTCCAGTTCCTGTCGTGGAGAGAGCGCATATGTCTCCTGTCACAGAGATGTACTCTCCGGTCATTGAGAGACTCAATCCGCCGCCATACTCGGAAAGAGGATTTCAAGAACCGTCTCCTCCTGGGCAGGTAGAACATCAAGATCTGTCCGGTCTACACCTACCGCCCGAAATCCACGGCACCAGTGTCCCCAGACCTGAAGGCGGATATCCATCTGAACATGAGCTCGGCGTGACCCGGAGTGGCCAGCACAGTGCAGAGTTGCAGGTAAGTACCTAAACTTGCCTTTCAATGCAGACAACATCAGGCTCTGAACTTATGCGTTCCTTTCACAGGGATCAAGGCCGAAACGCAAAGCGCAGATCCGTGCGGCGGAGCTGGGTTCGTGAATCGACAATAGGGGCGATTAATAACTCAACGCCGGCAGGAGCTCCAGGTGTCTTTCCTTCATATCATGGATATGTTCTTACTTGTCTCTCACGTCTTACTTCTCATTCTTGCCAGACACAATAAATATTGAGCATGCAGATCCCTTCTCCCAGACATTGAAAGCAAGCAGAATACTATCTCTTCATCTTTGTACCACCGCTTCAGTGCCCCCCAGCGACTTTTTGCAACTTGGAGAGTAATACGGAACACTCACAATGCAGCATCAAATATGGGCAGCATCCAGAATCACCATCCTTCCCTTGTTCGGACCCTGGTTACCTCCCGCATGTGAAACTGTGATTCCCTCCTGTTGATCCCCAATTTGAAGCCCACCAGAGCCTGTCCAGCCGATCAATAAGATGATTCGTGACCATAACAGCTTCTCCTCGATGGTGGTCAATGTGGCTAGACAATCATGACTTGATTGTAGGATGCCCAGGCTTTCGATCTCGATCGGCGTCATACCGAGTAACGCTGTGCATGCTTTGTCAGTCAAAAACATTGACTCAGTATCACCTAAGAGCGGCCATGTCAGGTTCGTTGCGTGGTGCCCGTCTTGGCTGTTTAGACCCTCTGCCGTGGAGGATGGGAAGCGTAAGTATCCAGTAGTCTCGTCGCTAAACCCACACAGAAATTGCGGATTGAGGCGCATATCCATTCCGGCATCCTCATCACAGTCGCACCAATACTCGGCTTCATTGGAATACCTCGCCGCGAAGCACGATGGACAGGTCATGCAGAAAAGAGCTTCATGCCTGAAGAGGAGCGCTAGCGAAAGCGAGGTGATGATGACCGGGACGGCAGCCTGACAAGGATTTCCCTGATCTTTGGACATCAAAGTCCAGACTCCGAGTAGGCTCGTCAGCTGTGGCGGGCCGGCGAAGAGCTCGTCCAGCTCCTCCGAACCCTCAAAGTGCCCATTCTCTTCCGGAGTCATGTTGCATGGCGGAGAAAGTTGTCCCAAGTACCTCCTCAATGTATTTGCAGCCACCGTATCCGGATCGACAAGGACTCTCGAGGTATGCGACAGGACGAGGAGCTGGGTGCCGACAAGGCGAGGATCTGTGACGAAGAGGACGGTATGGTGAGGCCTGAGTTGAGGGACACTTTCGTGCAGAGGATTTTCGAATATGAGTCTGATTGGCGAAAGGGGTCGGGACTGATCCACGACGAAGACTGGAATGGCAGGAAATTGGTGCGAGGTTTTGGCTGGGGATTTGCTTCCTGGAAATCACCACAACAAGGTCAGCAGTCAATTCATATACCGAACCCCCAGCCGCGGCCAACAGCTCGATAGTTCTGGGGAGTGGGATGCTCCCCCAGCGCGAAGGCCAGGCGGACGGGATCTCGTGAGTGAACAAGCAAGTCCAGTACCTGTGACACAATCCCCGATGCCCGTCACACAAACTAGGATCTGGACATTCTCAATGCTTCCGTCGCCACCGATGAAGCTCTCAAGTGATGTGATAGCATCCCAACAATCTAAGCTACGTGCCACGCGTGATCTCAAGTCGCTGTCCGCTGGTGACAGAAGTTGTGAATCATTGCGAAAGATCCTCAGACCGCAACCGACGTTTCGCTCGGGGAATAAGCTCGTGCAGAGCGGTGCCGTCAGTGCTTTCGAATTCGTCTGTGGAGAGATGTTTGAAGTTGAAGAGCAGTATGTGGTCCAGATGGTGACAATATGGTTCAGGATCACGTTGAATCGGGTGTCAAGGAACTACAGGCTGACCTGGACAGATGCATGATCAGCTGTCCTATTCCAGTAATCGAAACAGATGCAATGCTGTGTACGGAATAGGCCATACCAGAATCTCACCGGTCTCATCCTTCAGTATCATCTTGACACACCCGCGAGCTCCGTTTGGCGTGGTCAAGTCGGCAGGACTGTGATTCTGTAAGTTGGCCACGATGCCGGTGATACATGCTTGCACTGGCCCAGACTTGAGCTGAGATATCTTCAGTTTGGGATACTGGCTCAGTGAGGTCCTTGTTGAGACGCCGTCGGTTTCTCCGCCTTGGTACGCATGTAGTGGTCCAGATGGTGAGGTGTGCATGATATGTTGAGGCTTCAGAAGGACGGTCGAGCAATATGTATCTCGGGGTAGACTGAGTTGATGTCAAGAAAGTATGGTCATTGTCAGTGAGTGATCATCAGCAAGACACTGTGCCAAGCCATCTCACCACGGTCCAAAGAGGACGAGGAAGATGCCTACCTCAGGTACCTAGGTAGGTAGTAGAATGGCAGCTTGATGTTAGTGGAATGATACAGTAGTCTTGATGAGGTGGAAGTGACTACCTTATCCTCGTACATTGGCCAAGAACGGGAATCTTTTCCCAGCTCCCACGCCACGGCTATTCAGTCCGTTCAAATACTTCCAGATCTTCTCGAGACGATTATGGTGTAGGAAATCACCTATCCGCCATTCTAACAGTAACTATACTTCTTTCACCTCTGAATCGGCCTTAACATTGCGTACCTGCCTAAGCTACTCCCGCCATCCAAACTCCTCTCACCAGAAATGGCGTCTGGACAATCGACTTCTCCAGTGGTCATCTCCGCCGAATCCCTGACCAGCCGCGCCCCTGAAACTTTCCCCATCGACAACACAGTGCCGTCGCGAGGAGACGTCACATGGCTGACACTATTCTCCTCATCGACGACACCGACGAATTCGTTGACCGCCGGATTAGCCACATGTCCGCCTGGGACGGGTCATCTCTGCGCGCACCGCCATGAGCAGGCCGAGATATACTACGTCACCGAGGGCCGTGGGATCATGACGATCGATGGGACTGAAAATCAGGTCGGCCCAGGCAGTGCCGTGTTTGTTCCCGGTAATGCAGAGCACGGGATTAGGAATGTCGGCGAGGGGGAGTTGAAATGGTTCTATGTCTTTGGGGCGGATAGGTTTGAGGATGTGGTGTATCGGTTCAGCTAGGCTAGGGTTATCTCAGGTGGATTCCTTGGAGACCAGCTGGCGATGAGTATGTGGGAGGCTGTCTGATCATCTCTTCTTGTTATGATTTTCAAGCCGGTGATCGAATGACAGTAGCCCTGTGCTGGTGTATTGTTGTCGGCGAATAGAGATATTGCTTCCCGTGTTCCCAGCTTGAGCCACCACTGAGTTCATGGTGGCAAGCAAGCCCGTTCGAAAGGCAGTCACATACATACGCCTTGGAGCATTCGACCGAACAGAAAACCTCAGGCTTCTTGGATGTGATGTTACGTCTCGGTCGATTCCGAACGAAAAGTTCGGCGTTGTTCTGGCGCCTCATACCCAACTTCCTTCTCAATCGGAAGGAGCTGTGCTGCTGCTTGTGGCTTTGCATGAATTCCTGACTGGCTGCTGTCATGTACGGATACCCGTCGTTGAGGACTTTGAGGCCAATGTGTTGCCGTTCACCGTTGCACCTGGTTGAGACCGGTAGATGGGAGCTAGATCTCACACACCTAGTGATGCGGACGGACTCTAGTCCTGCAACAGCATGGTGATTGCAACTCTCGTGTTCAGCTTACCATCACATCTGTCAAGACCTCGATGCGTGCTCGGGCTGAGATTGATAATTGTAAATTCGGCCTAATCTGTCGTGCCACATCAGGGGACTCCGTCCCCATCCTCGGGTTTCCGTCCATAAACATTGTAACTGGAATCGATCAGTTGCGAGCCATGTTGACATACCCAAACCCTCGAGACCTACTAGTAAATGTAACTGTGCATCCTTGGGTTCCGAAGTTCTTTCTTGGTTTGTGCGATGATGAACTTCAATTCGTCAGGATTCCCACCTAGTATGGTGGTGTATCCTCGCAATAAGTAGGCGTCAAGTCCGTGTACGAGGCTGAAATTCTCAAAGGCGCCGATCTCCTTGAGTTTCTTGTCTTTCGGCCATATCCCTGGTGGCACCTTGAAGATGTTTTGTCTCACATCGACAAATCCGGCACGCTCCATCTTTTCTTTCCATAAAGTGGGAGCATGCAATGAAGCGTTCATGGCTTCGGCCATCTCGAAGAATAGTCTCTCGACCTCCTTCAGGTACATATCCGGACGAAGTGAGCCGTCGTCTGATGTTGGAGTGGGATATGTCGCGCCAAGTTCCAAGTAAGCGCCAGGCCGAAGGTGGTCGTATGCCTGTTTGATCAGCCGGTCCCAGTCCCTGATCGCCATGATGAGTTCGCGAGCATGGATGTAATCGAAGCTGTTTTCGGCGAACATCCAATTGTCTTCAATATCCAAAACCTCAAACCTGCAGTTGGCCGGGATCCACGTAGGCTGCACAGGAGCAATGTCCACACCGGTGACAATGGCCGACTCGTATTTATCAGCGGCCTCTATCGCCCAGATTCCAGAGCCTGTACCCAAATCAAGAATGTTGCTTGGTAATTGCCGGACGGGTGCGAGATGTAGTCGATCGCCGATTATGAGCTTGAATTTGGTATGCTGTACTTCATTACGTTCTTGCTCTTCCTCATCAATGGGTAGCCCGTACAGATTCCTGCCGTAGGAGGGATACTTTCGGCCATTCTCTTCTACACCTTCGCGGATGTACGACTGGATTGAAGTCGCGTAGCTTGTTGAAGTCGTTGGTGATGGGGAGTCGTACGCTTCGTCTTCAAATTGCTCGTCCGCAGCCAGGTAATTTGCAGCATCCTCGTTGTTTGCAGCCATTGGAACCAGCGATGTACGTTGGATGTGGAAGTCATGTCTCAAGTGTGTGCAAGGCCTGGAGCGATGAAACAATATATGTCCAAAGTCCCCGCCTTTTCATGTTGGACGCGTGGACGGGTGAGCGCCGGCCCGAGGCCCTTCCCCTTCCACCCAAACATCCCCGAAGGACCATGCTCCCTTTGCACTAGTTGGTCGTGTTAGTTAACACGCTATCTTCATGTATGCATTGTGACCTTGCTTTTCACGATGATAAGAAGCAGCCCAATCATCCTGATCTGTCAAAGAACTTCCCCCCAATCCTTTCGACATTCACCATGGCTTATCCCGATGCTGACATGGACATGGTCTCGAAGCTCTTGAAGGATGTCAACCAGAATGTGGAGGCTCTGGGCTCCGGAAATTCGAAGGCACGGGAAGCCGCAATTGAGGCCTCTCGGTCACTCGCCTCGAGCCTCGAGACTCCTAGTGAGGCAGTGGTGCGAATGACATGGGTTGAGGTCAGGCTGAGTATCGTCTTGTTGACAAGGCTGGACTTCTGACCTTGTACAGCCCAGCCATCTGGCAGCCCTACGTATGGCTGTTGACATGCGGCTCTTTGAGCACCTGGCGGCGGAACAAAGCTCTCCGAAGGGTAGCGCCCAGCTTGCAGCAGCGTGCTCAGCGGAGCCATGGTTGGTTGGTCTGGCCTTCCTTTTATTGACGTTGAATGCATTGACTCAGGTCTCATGCTGACACGAGTTGAACCATCAGGACGGACAATGAAGCTTCTTGCTGCAATGGGCTCGGTTCGCGAAGTCGACGCAGATAGCTATGTGACAAATCCATTCTCTCTAGCCATGACACAACAGCTGTTCAAAGACAGTGTTAAATTGATGTGGGTGATCTCAGATGAAGAAAACAATCGATCGACGCGGACTGACAGAGCTCGCCATGCGGACAAGCAGGCACGATGTGTGCATACCCATGAACCTGAAGACTGCCGAGTTTTTCAGGCAGCATGGCTACACAAGCCCGACAGACGGTCTCGATACACCAGCTCAACATACGTACGACGCCAAGGGGAAGACGCACATGATAGACCTGCTCATGCAACATGGGCCAGAGCAAGGGCTCGCCAGCATGATGGCGACTTGGATGCTCGATCGGCCGCATTGGTCTGATGACAATCTTGGCTTCTATCCTGTCAAGGAGAGACTAATAGAAGGTGCTGCTGGGGGCGATGGCGCAGTCTTTCTTGTCGACGTTGGAGGAAGCAAAGGGCAAGATCTGACAAAGTTCCTCGCGCGACATCCCTTGGACAGCTTCCCAGGCCAGCTGATCTTGCAGGACCGTGCAGAGGTGATTGACTCGATACCTGAGGGTAGCTTGGGACCCGGTGTACATGCCATGGCCCATGACTTCAACACTCCACAGCCGGTACGGGGTAAGTGCTATGCCATTGTGTATCATGGTCTTCAAACAGGCTAGTCAGCTTTGCCGTGACATTATTCTGACAACAAACAGGTGCCAGGGCATACTTCCTCCACAGCATCATCCACGATTACCCAGATGACAGGTCGCGAGTCATACTGAAACAGCTTGCTGCAGCCATGCAAAAGGACTACTCAAAGCTTCTCATATGGGATTTCGTGCTTCCAGATAAAACTGCCGGTTCAACGTTGATCGCTCTTGATTGGGAGATGATGTCCTTCTACGCGGCTGGCGAGAGATCAGAGAGTCAATGGACAGCATTACTGGGGGATGTTGGCTTGAAGGTCAATGGTGTCTGGGCTTACAGTCAATTCGACCAAGCCTTAATCGAAGCTGAATTGGCCTGAGTAGTAGTGGGTGATGCCGCTGTGAATCCATCAAGGACTTGTAGCGTGGACGCTATGGCACCGCGCAGCCGTGACAGTGTTTCAATAGCCGGAGAAACCATGGATAACGACCTCAATCTGCAAATTAAGACCTCCTTGCCCATACACGTCGTCAAACCCATTGAGTGATAGTGACAGTCGAAAAGGAAGGGCATCGTTAGAACTTTAGTACGCAGCCTTGCAGCCTCAGCCTTGCAATCGCAGCCTTGTCATCGCAGCCTCGTCGCGACGCTGCTTTGATGTCATTTCAAAAGCCTCCCGCATGCGAGTCGAACACGTTTAGAATTCACCTGTACCACAAGCATATTCCGGTCGACATATCCCAACGACATGCCCGATGAGGCTGACTCGGCTGCCTTATGCGAAGCCATTGCAGATGGCACGTTTCCACAATCCGAACAACTGCTGACCTCCGAATTGTCCGCCGAAACCATCCCCTTATTGCTCGAACACATCTCCAAGACTCGAACCGAGATCAGCGAGGAGATCAAAGCCGCAAGCGAAGATGATGCCGGAGATGTCGATGAGTGGATTGCACAAGCTAAAAGGGTCCAAGAAGACATTGCACGGTGCAAGGAAGAGTCGAAACGCATAGTCGAGGAACACCAGCATGTTCAGGCGCTACGAGACGAAGCCACCGACTATGAGCGGAAGGTCGAGCTCCTGGAAGCAGAGATTGACTTTACAGAAACGCTCAGAAGAGAGCTAGACTCTGCAAACACTTCCACAGCAGCACTGCGAGAAGTGGAAGATTGTTTGTTGGAAGGCAATCCATCTGCGGCTGCTGCGAAGATTCAAGAGCTGGACAAGAAGACCGAGAACACGGTCAGATCTAGGACGTCTACAATCCTCAGAGACTTGAGAGATGAATTACGGCTGAAGGCTCGGGTACAACTGGAGACAAAGTTGAATTTTCAGATCTCTGTCCACAGAGATCAACACGAAGCTAGCATCACCGTTCGGCCAGATGAACTTGATGGCTCAGCGACGAATTCAGCCGTCCTTCTCCGAGCTCTGGACCAGCTGGGCGCCCCCCATGACTCGCTCGAGCCTTTGACGGACAAGCTCAAAGGCTTTGTGCTGCAACCGCTAAGGCAGTCGAGTCGGTTGAGGATGACAACCTACGAGGTGGGAGACAATAGTATCAGAATCCAACTCGGTAGAGAAGGCTCATCTACAGAGACGGCATTGGACTTCGTCCTGGCTTTTCTGAAGTTTCTGCAGTCGTCAGTTGCGAGCACGATACGCTTAGCAGGGGCAAAGGCCATCATGTCTGATTTGATGACGCTTTTGGTCAATGATTGGCTCAATCCCGGGCTGCCCACGGATCTCACGATGCTTGATGGACTCGACGACCTGCAAGCACGAGTCAGAAGACTACTGAAAGAGCTCGAGTCATTGCAATGGGAGGGACAGAAGCAGCTTCAAGATTGGATCGAGGACATTCCGCGTGCTTGGCTGAACAAGCGCAAGGCAGCCACTCTCGACGCTGTGCGCAAGGCATTTGTGACTTCTAAGGGGTCCCTGCGGCAGGTAGAGAGGGTTGAACGAGAAATCATGCCCACGAGAACGGACGAGCACAGCAGCGAAGCAGAGGGAGAAACAAATGATTGGGATGCCAATTGGGATGATGACAACAAAGAGAAGCAGCCAAGTCATGAATCCGGAGAGGCACAAGAGGATGAAGACGCTAGCGGATGGGGCTTCGATGACGAAGACGATACCGACAGTAATGACAAAGCAAATGATGAGGATAAGGATGGTGGTGACGCCTGGGGCTGGGGTGATGATAGTCCTGTTGAAACCAAGTCGGAGCCACCAAGCAAAGACGACCACAAACAACCGAACGGCGCCAAAGACACAAAACACGAGGAGCAGGAAATCACCCTGACCGAACTCTACAGCATTACCGACATCCCGGACCACCTGGTCCAAATCATAGGCCAAGACATATCTGACGCCCAGACTATCCTCGAAACTGGGCACGACGGACTCGACTCGTTGTCAGCATCAAGGGGTCTCCTTGCTCTTCCCACATTAGCTTTGGCGATGTTCCGCGCCACGGCACCAAGTTACTACGGGGCATCACCTTCCCTGACCGACATCCATCGGTACAACGACTCACTTTACATTGCCGAACGCCTGCGCGGCATCAGCGTGGACAGTAGGATGCTGCCCAATGTTGAATCCGACATCAAAGCCATGGAGAAATTTGCCCGGCTTGCTTACTCCAAGGAAATGGAAACCCAACGGCTGATTGTCTGGGATCTCCTCGAAGGCGCACAGGGCTTTACGTCGTGCACGCAATTCCCCTACTCGCAAGAAATCGAAAACGCCGTCTCGGCGGTTGTCGACCGGATTCGCGCCATCCACATCAACTGGAAACCAATCCTGTCCACGTCCGCGCTGATGCAGAGTATCGGCTCGCTCGTGACGATGGTCATTGGCAAAGTGGTTGACTCGATCGAGGAAATGGAAGACATATCGGAACCCGAGTCACGCCGATTGACGGCCTTTTGTCAACAGATCGCTTCGCTGGACGATCTGTTCCTCTCGTCGCCACCGACGAGCGCGGGCGCGGGCGCGGAAGAGCAGGAACACGAACACGAACACGAACCCGTGCCGATGACGGCTGTGTACGTCACGAATTGGCTCAAATTTCAGTATCTGATCAACATCCTGGAGAGCTCGCTGGTGGATATCAAGTATCTTTGGACGGAGGGCGAATTGAGTTTGGAGTTTTCGGCCGAGGAGGTGGTCGATTTGATCAGGGCGCTGTTTGCCGAAAGTGCACATAGGAGGAGTGCGATTGCCTCGATCAAGGGGGGTAGGAACTCAAGGTGACCGGGGGTATATGGCAGTAATGGCAATATCGGCAGTTAGGTATTTTGGTCATTGAATATGATAGGAGTCCCGCCCAGGCATCCTTCGTGCGATACCCGATCTGCTCATTATGTGGCTTCATGAAGCACATCATACGCATCAGATCATATTCGTGTGTCACCCAAAGCCCTGCACCTTCTGTGGGAATCAAAAAGAAACGCAACGCTCCCCAGCCATGCAACTGCATAATTGAACATCAGCAAAAGAATTTATAAACCTTCTTCCACGTCGGCCAATTCAGCCTGTCGGCTCTCTCTTCGGCAACGAGAGTTTTGATATTCATTTCTCTCTTGCCGGTGAAAACGTCCATGTCCCTCGCCCTGATGATACTCGTCCGTCTGTACACCTTGTAGCCGATGTACATGACGATCACGACGGGCGCGGCCAGATACGCCTGGAAGAAGTTGATGACGATATACGTAGGCGAATCGTCGGCGTAGCCCACGGGCCTGAACCCGGTCCAGAACTGCGCGATCAGCACGAGGATATTGAAAATCAGGCCGACCCAGGATCCCCAGACGCCGACGGGGCTGCGGAAGGCGAGTTCGTCGAGCGTGTGGCCTTGCAGGCGCCAGGCCTTGCGGAAGCGGATGTGCGCCAGGCAGATGCTGCCCCATGTGAAGATCGAGGAGAGGCCCGAGAGCGCGAGCATCCAGTTGAACGCGTCCTGCTGCTTGCCCGAGGCGGCGAGAAACGCGAGCACGCCCAGCACCGAGGCGAGGATGATGGCGTACAGAGGCCGGCCTTTGCGGTCGATGTACGCGAGGAATGACGGGGCTTGGCGCTGTTCGGCGAGCGCGGCGAGAGTGCGTGAGGAGCCGTAGATGGAGGAGTTGCCGACAGAGAGGACGGAAATCATGATCACCACGTTCATGACCGAGGGGAGGACGGAGATGCCGGCGTTTTGGATCGAGATTACAAATGGTGATGCTCTGAATAAGGTAGATGAACGGGTTAGTTGGGTGCCTGAAGATCTGGGCCATAGACTTGGGGCAGTCCGAGGAGGAAAACAGGATATTTTCAAGACTGCGAGGTGCTGGTCTAAAGAAGAGCGGTCGCGATGAGGCGCGAATGCAGACAGGAAAGAAGGGGGAGACATACTTGGAGTCAGCGCTGCTTCGGCCATTGAGAAGCCGAGGGTCGTCGTAAGGGACGAGTGTGCCGACAATCAGTAGACTGACGACATAGAAGAGGGTGATACGCCAGAAGACCTGTACTACTTGTTAACCACCTAGGTACAGCATTCAAGAGAAGGGGCAAGGTGTAGTTGCCGACTAACCTGCTTGATAGCCGTCGGCAGCGTCTTTCTGGGATTTTCCGTTTCTGCGGCAGCCAGCCCGACGAGCTCCGTACCTGCGAAAGCGAAGGCCGCGGTGACGAACGTGCTGCAAAGGCCTTTAAAACCATTGTGAAAGGCCCCTGGGTGGTGCCACAACCGGAAACCCATGTAGCTTCCATCTGCCCGGCCCTGGCTATCGACACCGCCCATGATGTTGATAAGGACGCCCAGGAGGCTGTTGTTCACAGACAGAAGTCAGTATGGAGGACCAAGAATCGAAAGAAAGAACAAGCACAGCGGGACGGGTTCGTACATATATCCTATCACAGCCGTGACTTTGACGATGGAGAAGACGAATTCCGCCTCGCCGTAACCTTTGACGCCGAAGAAGTTGATGATGCAAATCAGGACGAGGAAGACGGACACCCATGCGGCGTTCAGTCCTACATTGTGAACCTGCGCCGTCAGATCTAATTGACCTGCAGAGCACCGGGGAGGAGTCACAACATACCCAGTAGTCGACCGTGATGGAAGCGGACACTATTTCCAACGGCAGGACCACCAGCCATTGCATCGCGTAGTTCCAACCCATGGCAAACCCCCATGCTGGATCGAGAAATCGTGTCGAGTATGCGGCGAAAGAACCGGCGACGGGGAACAACACGGCCAATTCACCCAGCGCTTGTACTGTACAATACATCATCATGCCCGTCAGGCTGAATGCGAGTAAAAGTGATGCGGGACCTCCGTATGCCAGCGCTTTCCCGCTGCCGACGAACAGCCCCGTGCCTATGCTACCACCGATGGCGATCATTTGGAGATGTCGGCCTTTGAGTCGACGCAGCAACGGCGAGAAGGCAGTCGCTTGTGCGGCGGCTTCTGCATCGTAGTGCTGATGGAGGTCGGGTGCGCTGAAGGAGGCTCGAGTGACGCTCGCATTAGGATCTCGTTGGAAACTCTCGGTGAGTCGCCGGGTGAATGTTCTTTTGACCTGGTGCATGTCGCCCTCGAAGGCGGACGGGTCGGACGAGGACTCGGGACTCCAAGACTTCTTGTCATCCATGTCAATGCGAAAAGTAGGAGGAGGCTTCGTCATGGCCGGGCGAGGGTGAAGGTGAGGGTGTTCGGCATAAGGAAGTTTCGTCTAGGTAGATCAGGCGGACTGGGCCTTACAAGTTCATATTCCCAGTTGCGGCCAGGATTAATCGATGTCCGATGAGACCCTGTTACGACAGCGCATTGTTGGATACGGAATGCGACGAAGAGAGGAAAGGAAATGAGTACTGCGTAGGTCGTGGTGTCGCAGGCGGAGTGCTACTCGTTGAGGTCGCATTGTCTGCCAGCCACAGATAGGCCGGTCCCGCTCCGGACCCTGGTCAGGTTGTCTGATAAGGAGAGGCAATTTCCTATGTGGCCCGTATAAATATCAGGCTATGTACGATTCTGCTACAGTACAGACAGATGGATCAATGCGAGGACTTCACAATAATAATACACAGCTATACAGTCTAGGTATGAGTATATCTCGCCTCACCACATACACAAAATTCATTCCGCTGCAGTCATTAGGTCGTAATCAGGTAAAGCGCAAGAGCCGCCGCCCATATGTCAATCCGTCCGCTTTGGTCCCATGCGTGTCGTAATCCTATCCTTTCATTCAAGTCGGGTCTTTCCTATCTGGCGTGGTCGGTTCAGATTGCTCTGCAGGATCTTCCGTTCTGGACTGTGGTTCCGAGGGTACCGACTCGCTTTCCTTGACCCCATTTTGGGGGTTAGCAGTGGTGTCCTCGCCTCCCGTTGTAAATACATCCCCGTCGTTATCCGGTGAACGCTTGACATCTCCTGAACTTAGCCCTCGTTGCAAGGCTAACCGACGGGCGGCTTCTCGTTTCTGCTTGATTTCCAACTCTTCCTCCCTTGCAATTTCTTCCTCCTGGCGTCTGAGATCCAGAATTGTAGGCGTCACGGGATGCTCTCTAACCGGGGTTGGTGACACAGGTGCAAGACTTCTTTGTGAGGTTGACCTGGAACTTTGCATGCTAGGGCTCTTCAATGATTTGGTAGACACTGTTCTGGTCGATCTGCGAGAGGCTCCTGAGCGTTTCCTATTGGGTGTCCTTAACTTGCCGCTGCTTTGATCCTCGGTTGAGCCTGTATTCGTAGATCGGCGAGCTAGCATGACGGAGGCAAATTCGTCGTCAATCGGAACGGCATCGTCCTCCTCGTCACTCATGATCAAGTCTCCCCTAGAGCTAAGTGAATTTGTCGTCGATCGCGAAGCGTTAGTATCGCTTCTAGTTCGGCCGTGTCCCTTTTGCCAGGTGCTATCGTCTTCGTCATGTTCTTCAATCAGAGGCTCAACTTCGGCATCTCGTACTCTGCCTCCGGGGTTCTCTTGTAGGTCCGCCGCCGAGGGCTTGTATCGCAACTTTCGTACGCCTATCTTCCAGGGCAGTCGTTCCAAGAAACCCAGATACGACGAGCTGGGGATTATAGTAGGATCCTGATCGGTGTCCCCTTGTATTACGGTCGTCTTTCGTCGTCCTCGAGAACCGTAGCTCATTGCTCGTTGTCGTTTCGGCTGATCGGACAGCGCCCCTTGCCCGGCCAGTAGACCGTCGAGCTCATCATTGCCCCAGGCCGTAGAGCTCTCCCCGAGCGCTTCCTCGTCGTCCCAAGCATCGTAAAAGTCAAAATTGTATTCGGTTCCGCCATGCGACCTCCCTCTTTTCCGGCGCAAGTTGTCTTCTCTGTTCGGGAAGCAGGGAGCGGTGCAGTCGTAGACGCAGGACTTGAACCCGGACAGGCAGGGATCGATGTAGAATTGGGCAAAGGTATAGATATTCTCCTGGGCTGCCTGATTTGCTGTCTCGAAATTGTGAGTGATGTGTTGAAGGGTCTGGCGAAACTCGGGGTTGTTCATGTTGGGAGACTGAAGGGGGCGGCTTCCGGCGTGTTTGCACTATATAAAGGATTGGACCGAGGCGCTGAATCGATGCGCTCCGGTATGGCAATTGCCATGCTTGAGGATAGAAGTATCGTTGAAAACACTTGCGACTTAGGCTGTAGTAAGGAGGATAGAGAAGGGCAGAAGACCAGGTGCGGCATGCGATTGTCTGGGGTTCGGCGGGCTGGGCGGGATACTCCAGCCGCAGCGTTGGAATGACGGGTGAATAACCCAGCCGGATGCCGGGCTCACCAGGCTCTCTAGTGCCCAGCCTTTACGGAACCGGAAAAAAGTATTTCTCCGGAGTAGTTCACTGTCTGACAGTCTCCAGAAAGAAAGCGAGAAAGTCCAGCTGATCCAAAACCATCTCTCCACCAATACACGCTCTTCAGTCGTCTCACAATCTACCACTGCAGTCATGGTCCATTACATCCGATTCTTGCGCACCCCGCAGACGGATGTTGGCAAGAAGACAATCGACATCTCAGCAGTGGTCGCAATCACCACAGACCTAGGGGATGCTCTGTACCCACTGGATGCTGATCTTCTGGTCGAGGTTGTCGAGGCTAATCGTCCGTATGGTGTGCTTCATTCGCAAACCATCAAATGGCAGGCTATGTCTAGGGCCCTCAAAGTCACTGTCAACTGTCCTGCCAAATATATGTCAAGATCTGCACGGCTTCATGTGACGACCCAGGCAACAGCCTCTACCCTGGCAGCGTTAGACGTGCCCAATATCCTCGATGTTTGGAGTGTGACCTTTCCTCTGTCGGACAAACAGCGGACTGAGCCCATCGTTGAACGGCAGCTAATGTTGCCCAACAAAAGCCATGTGCGCATGTGGGAGGAAACCGGCGACAGCATCGCGCGACATATCTGGTATGTATCCCCACTGAAGTTGGGTTGACTAGTAATGGTTCAAAGGGATGCTGGTTTAGGGTTTCTGATGTATTTTACCCGAGCCCTGTCGCCCATACCACCAGATGGTGCGACCAAACTTGCTGCTCTCCTGAAGTCCAGCAAGGTAAGACGCTTACGGGTGCTGGAACTAGGGG
The DNA here is from genome assembly GCA_035928285.1 of Vermiconidia calcicola. Taxonomy (NCBI): domain Eukaryota; kingdom Fungi; phylum Ascomycota; class Dothideomycetes; order Mycosphaerellales; family Extremaceae; genus Vermiconidia; species Vermiconidia calcicola. Next base: position 810,526 of record JAXLQG010000008.1, read on the forward strand.
CTGGCTGTGGCATTGTTGGCGTTGCTCTGGCTCAGCTTGTCAAATGCGACATGCTCCTTACCGACTTGGATGATGCTCAGGAGATTTTGGCAAGCAACCTACAGTGCGCTTCGCCATTGGCCGGGTCTTCGATCAAAGCAGAGGTTTTGGATTGGGCTTCAAGTCTTGATGATAGTTCCAATGCGAATCACGATCTCATCTTGGTTTCGGATTGCATCTACAATCCTGACAGCAGCGTTCATCTGGTAGAGACTCTGAGGCAATTGGCCACTCGTACACCGAATGTGCTGGTTCTGGTCGGGTTCAAACGACGACACGAAGCTGACACCATCTTCTTCGAACGAATGCAGCAAACCAACTTCGATATTGCCGAGGCCCTCAACATTCCGCTACCTCACACAATCACTGAGCAAGACACGGAGCCTCCTATGACTGAATTCTACACTTACACATTTCAACCGCCAGTCAAGTCGGGTTGAAGTTATTTCTTTCTCTTCTCATTCAGATGATCTCGCCCAGAGAGACGACAGAGCATCTCCCTCAGCAATGTCACCTCCCAGTGCTCCCCCGTGTTCTCCTACCACGACGGTCTGCGGGACAATCTTCGGCTAGACGGACCGCAGCCGAGGCTGCATTAGGGCTTTGATATACATGTCACGTGACATCGAAAATTGCCGCACACACTGGATACGAGCTACCTCACGCACGGCGAAGTGAAGTGTGCCATGTGGAATGGTGAAAACTCAGCCTTTCAGCGGAGACGGAACGAAGGACGAGCAAAGCCAATCCAATTACTGAATCTCACAAATTACCATTGCAGATTAAGCGCTGCATGCACAATGACATGTCAGTATTGCATTGTGATTCATTGGCATTGGATTTTTTGCTGGGGCCTCGATCGATGGATGGATCGCCTTCCCTTCGCCTTCCGAGAATTGCGGAATAAATTGCCCCCCACCAAACTGTCGTCAATAAAATAAAAAAATTCTTATCAACACCACACGAGCTGTTCTTTCACCACCTTTCCAACTCACCTTCATTGGAATCATCCGCCATCATCTGTGTCTAATCTAGATACAGGTTTATCCAGTCCCTGAATCCATTTGCCTTTGGCATCCCAAAGGCACCCAAAACCACGGCAGCGACATCGTTTGCCCTGCGCTTTCAAACTGCATCATCTTGCAAACACAGACATATTCTCAACACTCGCCCACCTCCTGCTGAGCTCTCACACGACAATCCCGCTTTCTGATTTTCAGTTTGAAACCCCCAGCGAACAGTCTCCCCAATTTCAGCTGCCGCATAGGTCGTCACTCGAGGTTCTTCCTCCTCGTGAGGGAGAGTCAGTGAGGCAAAGCCAGATCCCTAGAGGAGCAGAATCCAGGAAACCACCCTAACATTGAACTGTGCATGGTTATGGCACCTTCTGCTATTGCCATTGACCCCCAAGAAACTACTGTCTTGAATGACAATAAAGTCGACTATCTCGACAACAATCATGGCGTCGAATCCGATGTGACTGGCTTTGCCTCCAAGGCTTTGATCAAAAAGGTTCTTCAAGAACACATTGCTCGTGTCAATGTTGATACTTGTGAGCCTGGCGAGGAAGATGCATTCTATGTGGCCGATCTAGGCGAGGTTTACCGCCAGCACTTGCGCTGGAAAATCAACCTGGCCCGTGTCAAGCCGTTTTATGGTGAGACTCACATGTAATTGCCGGTCTTATACCTAAGCTAATTATTCAACAGCGGTCAAATGCAACCCAGACACTGAAGTTCTTCGTCTGTTGGCAAAATTGGGCACTGGCTTCGATTGTGCGTCTAGGGCTGAGATTGACATGGTGCTTGATCTTGGCGTATCACCAAGCCGCATCATCTATGCTCAACCTTGCAAAACCAAATCCTACCTCCGGCATGCTCGAAAGGTCGGGGTCACGCTGATGACCTTTGACAACACCGATGAACTGCGGAAGATCAAGGACTGCTATCCCGAAGCCGAACTAGTCCTCCGAATTTTGACCGATGATTCGGCCAGCTTGTGCCGCCTCAGCGCCAAATATGGTGCTAGCTTGCCCGATGCGAAGGGTTTGCTTGCGTTGGCCAAGGAGCTCGAGTTGAACATCGTTGGAGTCAGCTTCCATGTTGGGTCTGGAGCCAGTGATCCGAACTCCTTTGGGAAGGCGGTCATGGATGCCCGATCCGTCTTCGACCAAGCATCCGAGCTCGGCTACGATCTGAAACTGCTTGATGTTGGTGGTGGCTTCGTTGACGAGACCTTTGAGATGTTTGCTGGGAATCTGCATGAAGCTCTCGAGGAACATTTTCCGTCTCACGTACGTGTTATTGGAGAGCCTGGCCGATACTACACCTCCAATGCCTTCACACTGGCTACCAACGTCATTGCCAGGCGTGAAGTCGCAGGTGACAATGCTGGGGAAAACGCATACATGCTCTATTTGAACGATGGCGTTTATGGCAACTTCTCCAACATCATCTTCGACCATCAACACCCGATCCCTCAGATCCTTTCTGCTGCTGCGGCTGACGACGAATTGGTTGAATACTCCGTTTGGGGGCCCACCTGTGATGGCATCGACGTTATCACTGACCGGATCTTCTTACCAGGAGTCATCAACATCGGGGACTGGCTGTTCTTCGAGAACATGGGTGCCTACACCAAATGCTCAGCTACCAAGTTCAATGGGTATAATGACGATCATCAAGTCGTCTATATTTCCAGTGAGCCTGGGGCCTCCGCACTGCTTGGATATTGAAAGAGAAGAGACTAGACTTGAATGAGTGTGGGATCGGTAGGACCTGGGAAATCCTGTTGGATATCCGGTTTGGATTGGGGCTGTTGGCCATATAAACATTTCTTTACTGTTGTCACACGCTCTTTTCGACATTTAGCACACGAGATATTTACAAGACAACATTCTCCCTGTAGCAGGGATGATTCAATTCACATAGATATTTCTGCATGCTGTCGAGTAATTGCTCGACACGTCAGACAACCTTCGCCTGTTGGTTATAAGCAGCATATATAAATATACTTCTAGATTTCCTTCGAATAGCCAACCTTGCTGCTACACACCATACTTGCTCCTATATATTTAGATGGTCGTCACCCAGAAGGCCAGTGTTGGCCAGGAGTCGTATCACGTGTCAAGTCCACAATTTCCAGCGAGGTTTCCTCTTTCCTCTTTCCTCTTTCCTCCAGCGACGTCAATCCGCAATGTCAACTGCACACTATTCTTTTCTTTGCGCAGCTGTTTGTGGACTTTCACCTGATCGGCCTATACTACTATCCATAATTCCTCACTCAACCAGTTGCCGATCATCGCTTCATGCTAGTCGGGCTTCTGAATCCTACTTTGTCGTGACTGATAAAGGTCGGTTTGCCGTCCTTGCCCTAAGATGGCGCCAACACCCGTCACAATCATAACTGGCTTCCTGGGTGCTGGGAAAACAACTCTCATCCTCAACCTTATCCCACAGCTGCCCAAAGACTACAAGGTAAGGCCGTCCCCAGTATGGTGGTCATTTTGAGAGTCAGTCATTGCTACCCTTCCGTAGTCTCACATTGAGTTGGCGAGGAATAGTCCTGGACAAAGATTCCCTTTGAGTATCAAGTACCATGCTGACGGAGCTTAGCTCGCCCTGCTGAAGAATGAATTCGGCGATGTTGCTGTCGACTCTCAACTTGCGGGCTCGGCCTCCATATCAGGCGTTCAGGAACTCCTCAACGGCTGCATCTGTTGCAACCTGGTCGGCCAGCTCAGTGATGCTCTTTTCCAACTTCGAGATTCGGTAAACCCGAGCAGGATTATCATTGAGACGTCTGGGTCAGCATTTCCCGCCACCCTGGCGATGGAGGTCAATCGCGTAGGGCGAGAAAACCCGGGCACGTTCTCACTCGATGGTGTCATCAGCGTTCTCGACGTCGAGAACTGGCAGGGCTACGATGATACGAGCTACACCGCAAAGATGCAAGCCAAGTATACCGACCTGATCGTGTTCAACAAATGGGAACTCGTCGATGAACGGAAATTTGATGACGCACTGGACCGTGTGGGCGATCTTGATGTCCAAGTGGCGTGGGTGAAGAGTGACAAAGGCTGGGTCGATGTTGAGGTCATCATGGGTATCGACAGCGCTATGGTGCGTGCACAAGGACTGCGCGAAGCCATCGAGATCAACGACGAGCACGGCCACGACCATTCTGACAGCCATGGACATCAACACACGCATCACCAAGAAGAAGTCGAGGTCCTTAGTGTCGTATTGCACAATCAGGACACATCGCAATCCCCACAGGGAGTCGTGCTCGATTCATTTGAAGACTTGCTCCTATCAGCGCCAAAAGACGAGGTCTACCGCATCAAAGGACTTGTACTGTCGTCAAAACCCCCACCTGACTCCTCCGGTGCAGCGAAACCAGGCATTGCAGTGGATGCAGAGGGCCAGAGCTTGTACGTTTTGAACTGGGCTTTCGGACGATGGACATATACACCCCTTCCGGGCGCGGCCTTCAAGGCTATGGAGTCTGCAAGTGCAAGACTCACGTTCATTCTAGCCAGAGGAGAATCTAGTAGGTGGATACGACGGCTGGAGAAAGGGGATTTTATTGCTCTCGAAGGAGAAGATGGTAAAGAGGAGAATGGCGTGCTGAAAATCGAGAAGATTGGCTGATAGACATTTCCACATTACTTCTCCTCGGCGCACGAAGACAGCACGAATGGTCGATCATTCCTCTAGTGCTTGGTAGGCTGCCTGCGGCCTGATGGCTCATGCTTGCTGCCGAAAAACTTGGGGTGAGAGTTTAGCTGATTCAAGGCACCTTGCACTTGCTGGGAACTTGAGGACGCCCTCGAACTCGGATCCAGCCGAAGCCAGCACCCGGACCATGGTCTTTTACGCCTATCGGACAAAGCGGAAGTCCGATGGCGGAACCGACTATCGAAAGGAGTCTCAACCGAGCTGGACACAGTCGAAATGGGACCCGGACGGCTTGTGAGCGGTAACGACAACGATGGAGGCTGAGAGACCGCATTCCGTGCAAGGCTCGATGGTGAGAATGCATGCCAGCACATGCTCTGGGACATGTACTTCAGAGTATGCTCCTGCACAAATGTTGGCCACGTTACAGCGGAGCAGCAGCTCACGCCCAACTCCGCAGCGGCGGGAGTGCATAGATGTCTGTGTAACGATATCATGTTGAGGATTAGCACGGCGGAAGAGATCATTCGAAGCACCAGATGCCTTGTTTTTTCGACTTTCTGCTTTACCGTTCACAGTAGTCACATCATGGCTGTCGCAAGCGTCGTGTGACTGTTACTCGCAAGTCATGATCCTTCTGCCCTTCAAGCAATTCCTGATCGATCTGTCGCCGACCGCCGTGGCCAAGTCATCGGATGGGTCGTTGGCGACCTGGGAAACTCCTGCACTTTGGGATGAGTACGCAAAGCGGGTTTTGGCTGCGAAGTCGATTATGGGGTATGACGAGGCTTCCGGAAATCTCAGGTTCACTGTCCAGAGCCAGATCATGACTCCCCATGCGAAACCCTGTACCAACCCTTGCAGGACACAAAACAAAATGAACATCGAACTGCCTTACACTTTAGCTGGAAGTAGGAAAGGGAGCTTTGCCCGAGGCACTTTGACTTACCGATCTACAACAATTCTCTCGTACGGATTGCCGATAGATGCGGTCGTATAGAAATCTGCCGGTAGGCCAGGGACTATATCCTTTGCGTGCAAATTCACGTTTCCAAAGTTGTTCGGGTTGAACAGCCAGAAGGGGTATGCCAGGATACTCTGGAAAATCTGGTATGGCTCAACGGACCAATATTCACTCTCCAGCTGATCTTGGCCAGCCCAGAAGTACTCGGCGATCGAGGAGGGCGCTGGGATATTCGCTGCAGTAAAGTTGAAGAGCCAGTTGAATGCTTCCTTTAGACCTTCAACGTCTGGAGCCGCATCCAGTACAGGTACGTCCAGACGATCAACGGAGAGAATGGAAAAGTTGGACCTCGAAGTCGTGATGGATGCGTGACGCTGATATATTGAAAAGGTCGTCGTTACCTCTGGAGGTTTGGCGCTTGTCCAGCAGTCACTCCCATTCATGCCTTGTAGGCATACGAAGATACCTATTCATCAAATCAATTCGGAACAGCCAAGTTACGACCGACAAGACCGTGGTTTTCCTCACGTACCAGCAATCATTGAGCCAGGCGACGACTGGCTTCTTGCCAAGCAAAATTTCATCGCAATCAAGAATCCTTCAGCACCAAACACCGCACAATCCTCTGCATCATCAAAGGTGTCGTTATGGATTCCTCGCACAAAGTCGATCTGCGTTGCCGGTATGTTGCGAAGGGTGATTACTGGAAATGATGCATAAGTGGTAGGCGGCCAAGGTGTTGTCATGAGCAATCCTCCAGACAGCAGATAGCTGTGGCATACCTTGCCTTCTCCACAAACCACTGGACTTATGGCTGTTGAATGCATCGGATTGACGACCAAGTTCGAAGCCGTGTTGACTGTGGAGTAAGGCAGGACTGCAGGTCCGTAAGCTTGGTCAGTGTCCTTATACCGCTGCAGATACTCGGGTATGTAAGATCCATTAAATTGGCCAACCCCTGCGGTGGCACGATACGAGTTCACAGACTCGTACTCAACCACCAGTCGTGTTCTTGCGAACAAGACAACTCCCGCGACCCAGATCGCAATTATGAAGGCCATCCTTCCTCCGGCGGCCAGTCGGTCTGTCCATCTAGAGTGTCGGCTGACCACTAGGCCGATCGTTCCAAGATATCCTGAAGTAGGTGAAAGACCTAATAAGCAGAGCGTGCTTACACCATTTTCTCTGCTGGTCAACGTCCATTGAACGAAGCCGAAGCTTGTTAACAGAACAGTGGTGGAGCAGACGGACAACACTCCCTCCAGTAATCTCAAGATGGTCAGAGTCGAGGAGACGCCGAGCTGCAATAAGGAACTATCCCAAGAACAGAAACCGTCAGCTTCATCTCTCAGGGACACATGAGAAAAGTCAAGCCTAACCTTGCATTGTCTATCGACGAGACGGAGAATGTGGCCTGAGCAAACCATGCGGTGGTAGCGAAGATCGCCGCCGTGAGCACGAGAAGTAAGAGGTGCCATATCGGCAACATCGGACCATGAGATCCTCGCACTGTGCCTGCTGGAGGGATCGGTGAGGGACGATTTGTCGACTGCTTGTTTTGACATTTGCCATCGTGCACGCGAAGCTCGTTTGGTTTGGCCAGGGATGAACTTTGGGGGGTAGGTTCTGAAGAGGAGGACCTTTCTCGTCCATCCTCAGCCGACTGAGGTACCTGCTTCGGCTCCGCGGCTTGTCCTGGCGACCGTCCCCCAGAAGGATCTTCAGGGAGCGCGGCTTGCGACATTCTTGTACAGTTTCGCAGGCTGTTGGTCGCGAGGCAGTTGAGACCTGCGCTACGAAAGGATTGTCGACTGAGAACAAAAACACTCGTGCGGGAGGAATATCCTCAAGTTCCTTGGTAGTCGAACTCTTCCCGGGACATACAGCCGTCGTCTATCTATCTTTTGGGAAACTACCAAGACAGCAGATCCCCCCAAAGTGCTGCTGAAGCATCGCATCCAATCCCGGACCGGGAGGCTTGGACCGAAGCGCCCATTCTCGCCTATTCATCTCAGCTGAAAGCTTAGCGCAGTTGCCAAGAACATACATCCTCGTTTGACGACCGTCAAGTTCGTGTGCTCTGAAGTCCAGACTCGAAGGAGACACAATAACTGCAGGGTTTCCAATCGCTAATATACTAGGTATTGCTTTGGCGCATCTCAATGCGACCTTAGCACGAGTGTGGTGAGTGTCTGGTTCTTCCGGAATCAAGGCAAATGTTGAACCTGAGGCTGGATACGAGCCACCCAACCCTCTTCGAACGAGAATAAGACCACCTCCGGAGGAAGCTTGAATGGTGGCGCCAAATGAAGGTGTCCTACCGAGAGTATTAGGGTTCAAGGCCTGCTCGAAAAAGAATGCTTTGCCCATCAGGCTGAATGCTAAATCTCTCAAATATGCCCGTGTCGCACGAGTCTCGTGCTCCGGAGCTGTTTCGTTGAACACTGGTTCTAACTCCTCAATACTACAAACATGATGGTTTTCAGTTGTCTGGTTGCGTATTGGACAGCGCTGATATTGACGTTCTACCCACTCAAAGGTCGGTTGCGCGTCACCTTTTCTGAGCGAGACTACCCAACTCTGTTCTGACACTACAGACAACCACAGTCGTTAGCCAGTCGAATGCCAGCCAGTCCTGCGCCGCGGAATGTGTTGTCTTGGTACAAAACGGAGCGAGAATGGTTTGGACTGCTCAATCATTTTCCACGACGATTGTAGCTGCCACTGTTGTCGAAATCGTCAACACAGATCTACACACGACGAGTCTGTCCACGCAATACAACGACATCCCAGCCGGATATACAATCCCTACAAATACAAATGCACAGGGCACACAGACAGTAGAACTGGTCTATGCTCGATCGGATCAGAGTTTGACCACTGATGTGTAAGTTAAAACTTTTGCCGGAAGAGCCATGAGTTTCCTCTGTCCCTTCTTCGACATTAATACTATTCTGGGCCTAATCTTCTACCCTTCAGCGCCTTTCCGACGCCGTTCGATGATTTTCCGCAAGAGTACCTATGGTCAGGGACGCTGGCAACAACTGATGCGGCGGGTAACTCTGTGTGCTCGACTGCTTCCACCACCGTGACAGGCTTGGTGGACTATTACTCACAAGAGTCGGCCCCCTTCACCACACCACCGAACCCATATGGACCCGATCCTGGAGGCCTGTTCTATACGACGTCTTGGACCGAAGTGTTTACTTCAATGGCCCAGACGTACAAATCTATGTTCCCCGACATAGCCGCTCTGCAAACCTGTTCAGACTCCCCGGCTCCTTTCCCAGCCGTCGTGGAGCTGACTGCCCGATTCATCACGGCCACCACGGTGTCTTATGTAGGAGGAGGAGGAGGCAGCCAGTCGTCCACTTCAGCAGCAGTGCAGGGCAGCGCAGGCACACAGTCATCAAAGGCAACGCCAGGATCCTCGTCAATAGTAGCCTCTCCGGGCTCAAGCCCAGCCAGTCAAACCGTGGCCTCGCCCTCTCAGACCGCTAACTCGGCCTCTCAACCTGTTGCCTCGCCATCTCAGACCGTTAACTCGGCCTCTCAATCCAATACTATCACTTCCGGCACTCAGTCCGCTGCCCTCTCAGCCTCTCAAACCGTTGTCATCTTGACCTCTCTAAGCACTAGTGTCAGCGAAGGTCCGTCAGGACCCGTGACCGCCATCAACACCGTCTCAATCACCAGCATCGTTCCGGCATCACCTTCTGGAGGAACCGCGGGAGGGACCGCTGGAGGTACGACTACGACTAGTACAACCACAAACAACACACCGAAAATGAAGTCGAGCATGACGATGGTGGCGTGCATGGGAGCGTTCGTCACATTGATACTTGGTTTATGTCTCTGATAGTTATGGACGCAGGTGAATGAAACATGGGCACCTGAAGGTCTGCATATAAATGGAATAACTAATGTAATGAAGCCCGTCAGGTCGGGCTGCAGCTGCTGAATGACTGAAGGGGATTCGAAGGACATGTTATGCTTCCTACCCCCTTTTGGTCGCATATCCACCTCAGCACTGATTTAAGAGTTCTGTAGTTCAGGGAGAGGGAGATACGGCCCCTACATGACAGCCCTGATCTCCCCCTTGCCAGAATTATCCAGTCTTAGAAACCGAACGACCTGGCCCAGGTGGTCGAACCCCCAGAAGCCCTCGACCTTGCCGTGGGCATCCTCACATTGGAACCACGGCAGTCCAAAAGCGCCATCGTTCAATGCCTGGTCCGTCTTGGCCGACAGTTCTTTCTTGACCTCGGGACTACCCATTTTACGCACACACTCGGCCACCACGTCCTTGCCCAGGACCTTGTCGAGCACGCCGGCGAAGACCTTCGGGTCCGGCAGATCCGATTCATTCGGTTCCGTCCACAATGCGGCGTAGAGGGTATCCAGAGCCAGCGTGAGTTTGTCCGGGTATGTCATGTTCAAAGCGGTCAGGAAGCGCTGAAGATGGAGCGTGGGTTTCGGAAAGCCTGCTGGGAAATCCTGGCTCATGGGGATACGGAACTGGCGGGCCCAGCGGAGGCGTTCCGTGTTGATCCATTTGTCTTTGTTGCGGATCTCGATGGGCGCCGTGTTGTTGCAGGCTTTCATGAGCCCGCCGAGGAGGATGGGCGTGTATGTTATGTTGACGGGCTTGAAGATGGCAGAGTGCTGTTCACCACCAGGCATGATGATTAGACCTTCGATAAGTATTTGGGACGCGTATTATAGTACGTTGGAAAGTACTAGGTGACTAGAGTAAGGGTTACTCACCCTGAGCATATAGTAAGCCATGTAGGCAAAAGGACTGACGATGTCGACGTAGAGCGTGATTTTGGGGCCGGTCATCTTTGCGTGATGTCGGCTTTTCTGCCTTTTGACGGATTGTCGGTTTCCGTTTTACAGCGCTTTGTTATGCCAGAGAGCGCCGACTGACAAGGAAAGACTGTACCATGTTAACATATCGGTGGACGATGGTGGTATGTCTAAGGTTTGGTGTACTCGGTCAAGGGCGCGACGAGGTGTGGAGAAGGACGGATGTATGGAAAAGAGCCGAGGTCCAAGAACAACAGAGACCTGAGATGACCGCGGGCACCACCATGAGCTGAGGATGTACGGAGTATGGTGGTGAGGGTAATTATCTTACCATCATTGTCGGTTGGGTCTACGATGGCCCAGCAGCTAGGCGCTGTAAGTGTGCCACATGAGTATATCGAGGGTATGAGAGAGATGTAATGTCGTCGGAGTAATAACCCTAGAGTTAGGTCAGGTAGGTGTCCACAGGCGGCAAGAGCCAACAGCGCCGACAGTGCTTGGCTGGTGAGGCCTGATTCTCAAGGCGAAGCTTGATCGCACGGCGGCTCGCATCCTAGTCTCTTGTGTCTCTGAAGTGACTTACCTACCTAGGTACTTTCCATATTCTCCAAGACATCGCCCCGATAAGTAAGACCGACACTATCATTTAACCCGGGCAACTGTCAAATCCATGCTCGGCAAACAGAAAAGGGCGATGGGTGGGCGACAGAATTGCGTCTTCCGTGTGCATCGTAGAGCTTTGGGAACATGACTGAAATGGGAATGGATCTTCTTTGCAGCAGATGCATACAGCTGCGACGACCGGGGCCTGCATCGATCTACCCCTCGTGAAGGCAAGCCTGCATGGACGGCGCCCTGTCTGCCTGCGACCTGGAAACTTCTCAGCCTTATTTCGTACAAGTTCTCTTCCTTCTGTCTGTCCGTGGCTTGGTCGCTATCGAGTCACTGAAGCCACGTTCTTATCGGTTCATGCAAGGTCGTCGGTCATCTACAATCCGTCGTGCAGTCCGCTTGTTCAATGGCTTTGCCAATCGGCATTGGCGACTTTATCACTGTCTGCACAGCAGCTTACAAGGTCAGTGAAGATGCCTTCAAGATCGTCCGTGGTGCAAGCACGAACAAGATCATTGTAATTTGCAATGATATTACTGATCTTGGCCCCAGGTGCTCGATCGGTGCAGAGCCTCCGTCACCGAGTTTCGAGAGCTTTCGAAAGAGGTGGCGAGTCTAGAACTCATCCTGGGCGAAATACAATCGTTCTGGACAAAGCAGAAGGCAAGAAATCACGATTTGCCGGAAGAGACAAAGATCGGTCTCTCGAAGATATCTAGCGGCTGCCGAGAAGTTCTCGACGAGTTGAACGCGCTCCTCAACAAACACCGAGAACTTGGCAAGGGCCAAAGCTGGAGACAAAGGCTGAAGTGGGCACCTAAGGATATTGGTCCCATGCGACACAAGCTGATGCTTCAAACGATCAATCTGAACACTTTCCACGCGGCTTCGGTGTCGGTTTCCTCTGGCCCAAGTACGCAAAAATACCACTTTGCTGACCTGTAACTAGACTTTTGACTACCGCGGATGCGCAGGAAAAATCACAGGCTCAGATACTGCTAGCTGTGAATACTATACACAAGGACTATGAGGATGGGAGGAGGAGAAAACCAGCACTGTCACAGGCCACAGTCGAAGACATCGACCATGATGAAAGTGAGGCGTGGGAAGGCATCACTCGCGAGATAGAGGGAGAAAATGTCGACAGGGCAGTGATAGTTGCCAACCGCAATTTAATCAAGCGCTGGATTCACCGTGTAATGCTGGAAGATGTCGGAGAGTCCGAGGAATACGATCCCGAGAGTGGTCCTTCAGCCAATCCTCCCCCGAGGCAGCCAGCAACCCAAGAAGTGGAGACGGACGATATGTATGGAGGTCCAGAGCGGACCGCCTCATGGGTATCCAGCCAGAGCAGAACTCAGGTCGAGTACGATCCTGTTCGCGCGGGACATGCGGAGCTGGACGAAGACCTGTCGATCGAGAGGGCTCCGAGTTTCAGTTCTCACCGAAGTAAATCTAGCGACTGGCGACCAGTGGCCGGCCCGAATCCAAGATATGTCGAGGGATTGCTTGTCAAGCTGTTGGAGTCTGCGGAAACAGTCGACAAGAGTCAAGAGCACGTTACGCTTGTTGCGAAGCGTATGTTTCGTCAGCTGGATTTTGCGGACCGAGGACACCTCTTCCACGCCTCTGTCGAGCAGAAATGCTGGATAGCTTTGGAGAAGACAAATGTAAAGATCAGCAAAAAGGAATTATCGCTCCTAATCAAAGCAGGTAACCAAAACAACAAGATCGATCTCCAAGAATTCATCACCTTCGTCAAAGAGTTGATAACACTTGCTCGCGACGTCAAAGAACGCGCCTTCAAGGATGATATCCAGGCCAGCAATGAGCAAGGAGTCGCCTACATTAGCGAATTCCTGGAGGAAAGCCCCGATGTAGTCCTCCCTTGGAATTGGACTACTGCCGGAGACATCTGGGAATTCCGGACTCCACAACGGGTTCTCTTCCAGTCAAAAAGCCGTCCACGCGCATCTTTCAACGCATTCGTCAACATGGAACTCGCAGCGAGTCGATGTATTGACGTCCTTGATGTGACATTCGAAGAGTGGTTCGACGAGCTGAAGAACCAGGGCGAAGAAGTAATTGACGAATACCAAGTTCCGTTTAGAAATGTCCTTGAAGTCGCAGCTCAATTCTCTGTTTTCAAACACAGGACCTCGAAAGGCACGTCCGACCTGGACGATTTCGACGAGCTGTTTGCGTTAATTCCCACCGACGGAGACGACATATATCGAGACTGTCCAATCCTGGCTTTAAGGCTGCTGAAAGACGAATGTTCTGCGTTGATTCGTTCGTTGCTGGGATTTGTCATGGCTCTGGACTCATTTCCTGGTGCGGCTCACCAGAAGACGCCGCTGGGTCTTGAAGACTGGAGGAAAATGCGCATCAAAGATCGCGCAGACCGCATATTTCTATCCTCGAGCGTCTTGCAACGTGCTAAATCCACATCGGATCAGAGCCGCGGGTGGATCTACGACCATCCTGAAATCAGCAAGGCAGCTTTTGATGGGCTTGAAGCTGCATATACCTTACATCAGGACCAGGTTGACCTGGAGGAGGTGAGGGAAGTGGCTCCTGACATGAAGGCGCGGCGGCTTGAGAATGGAGCGTCCATCCATCTTGTTGGGGGACAAGGCTTTCCAAGGAATTTCGCCTTCCGTGTGTTGCTCAACTCTATATTTGCAGAGCGTCCAGCTAACGCTGAACATATAGTACCGCCAAGAGCATATGCTACAGTCTACATACATACCAAAGGTAGGAGCATCGATGGAACATCGAACGACGTGAAAGGCTGTGACCCTGAGTGGAATTACACATCTCCTCCGTAGTAAGTGGAAATTCCCCTCTGATATATTGAGAGACTGCACTCTGATAAGTGAAAAGTCACATGAGCCTTGAGGATCGTATCGTCATTAACGTTGGGCACTGGTACTCACTCTGGGACTCTATGGACGCCGGTATGAAGTGGGCGACGACTGAGTTTCGCATCTCGGAGGAGATCACCGATCTCACTGTTTCTCGAAAGCGTCAGTGCTACTGATAGACGTTTTACGACAACGGTATCAATCACTTACCTGGCTCTAGACGTCTTCCAACGCTCGCTGCGTAGTCTCAATACTGGCAAACCTGCTCAAGGCAAAGTGAAGATCGCAATCACACCGAGTCTTGTGCCACAGCAAAAGCCACAGAGCCCCCGACGCAGAACATCAAACTTTGCGAACGTGCAGCAGTTGCTTAAGGACATATCTGAGCATCCGCTACCCGACGGGTAGGAAATGCAGTTCACGAATGCTCGCAGAGTGTTCTTTCTCAAACGCTTTGAAGAACCACCTCCGATACCTCGCGATAGCAGCTTGCCTCCTACCGAACAGAGGTTACGTCCCCGACCTGCACCAGTTCCAACAAGAGCTTCTGTCACAGCCGCGGCTTATGTTGAGTGAAGTCGTCCAGGGGGGCATCATGGGGGTTGTAGCTTCCGAGTCTCCCAGAAGAGCAGTCCACAAGTCCTGTAGGCTTTGAAATACCGTATATATCGTGCCATTTCGAATGAAAAGATGTAAGTTAGACCTATTCCACAATTCTTGTTCGGGATGTTCGTTCAGATGCAATGCCAGTAGGGACAATAGGTGACGCGGTGAGTAGTCAGAACCGAAGCCTTGTCGACCACGTGCATCACGTGGTGAGGCTGAAGTGGACTTGCCCAGGCACCCAAGAAGGCTTCCGCTCTTTGACGCGGCGCAACCAAAGTACTGTGTACAACCACCTCAAGCCTTCAACTTCTGCTTTGCCAACAGATTCGCGTTATCCTCGCTCTAGAGCTTCTATTGTCCTCCTCATCACATTCCCATCGTCGCAACTTCATATTCAAGTCTCAGCATGAACCACTTACCTCAAGCTTGGGGTCGTGTAGGTGCGCTTAACCTTGTTCGCGGCCATGACTGACACTTCAAAGCCTCGAGACGATGTTTACGGTCCCTACGACTCATCCTACCTCCAGACCTCTATGCCGAAGACTCACACACAATCTCCGGCTGTCACCGGAACCTCAGTTCTAGGGGTCAAGTACAACGGTGGCGTCGTCATTGCTGCAGACAATCTAGGTGCGTACGAAGATACTGCTTTACGAGTATAAGCGTCTAACACTTTGATACAGCTTCATATGGATCTCTTGCACGATTCACAGATGTTAAGCGTCTGCGGACGTTCCCCCCAAATACTGTCATCGGTTTCGGAGGCGACGTATCAGACATGCAATACTTGGACCGATTACTACAATCATTGGACATCCGCGAGAACTACCTTTCCTCGACCGAGCATACCCTGAACGCAAGGAACCTACACACATATCTATCAAAGGTCATGTACAAGAGAAGAACAGATTTCAATCCGTTGTGGAATATGATGCTGGTTGCTGGTCTAGATGAGGATGAGAAGCCGTTCCTTGCCAGCGTCGATCTGCTGGGAACTACCTTTTCGAGCCCGACTTTGGCCACTGGATTCGGTGCACATCTGGCTCAACCTCTACTCCGGAGATTGATGCCAAAGGACGAAGAAAGTGTGAAAGATGTGACGAAAGAGATGGCTATTGATGCTATCAAGGAGTGCATGAAGGTCCTCTTCTACCGAGATGCCAGAAGTTTGGACCAATACAGCATTGCGGTGGTCACCAAGGATGGGGTGGACCTGAAGGAGGATGAGAAACTTGAGAAGCAGAGCTGGGCATTCGCTGACCAGATTCGGGGATATGGTACGCAAACCGCATAGACAGGGAACAGGTCACTGTGTGTCCGTCGGCGCGGACCAAATGCAAGGCGTTCAGCGAAAGTGATTGGGGGTGGTACTATGCATTCCAGAGGTCAACAAGTCCTCGAATGAAATGAGACCTACAATGCCTTGGGAGTCATTTGTGCCTGCGTGCACGCATCTGCTAGTCGCTAAGATCCCACACTCGCTGCCACCTTGCTACATCAGGTCCCTACCTAGGATCTGGACCATTGCGAGGCTGTGCCTGCGACGCCGCTTGATTGGTCAGCCTCATCATGAGTTAACCGGCGTTTGTGGATGACGTGCCGATGGCATGAATTTGGGGAAATCGAGAAAGTCGGAAAGTCTGGGAAACTTCGCAGCGCCACTGCATTGACCGATCATCTTCCTACTCTTACTGTTCAACTCCTGATAAATCTCCAGCGGTCTTCCGGCAAAGACGTTCACCTTGCACTTTTCTTTTAGATTGTTAACAAGGGCTGTTTTTTCGAAGCCCAGTATTTCTTTTACCCTCAACCTCTTTCTGACAATCGTCCTCCACCAACCTGCATTCGAATGTCCAACTCGACCCTTTGCCACAACCTTGCATCATGGAGTCTCCTACGGTCCAGCAACCGTCCGGACCAAGTAACAGAGGACACAGAAACCGACGGAGAGGAAACCCTAGACGAGCGCAGCCACCGCAGCAAACGTCCACGCAAGACTCTCCCGCGCCTGTACGAACCGTCGGAGAACGAGCCTTTGGTGGCCAACTCACACGACTAGACGCAGGAGCCCCGACGTTCGTGCCAGCATCCTTGCCTCCGGTATCTTCCTCCAGCTCACAGTCGAAAGGGTCAAAACCTCGACAACCGCGGCAGGACCGAAAGCCTGCTGCCCAGAAGCAGAAGCAGCCGCAGGCTCGGAGGGGTTCTTTGTCTAGGTCTACAGCGCCAGATATTGCCACCCGAATACACGAAGACATATCTAACGGCGTCTATGAATGCGCAATTTGTACGAACGAGATCACAAGACATTCCAAGGTCTGGTCATGTCGAACATGTTGGACAATCTTTCACATTGGCTGCATCAAGAGGTGGTCCAAGAACGAAGGCTCCGCCGTACATCGCCCTGCCGGTCAGGAGGAGGACGAGTCTGTGATAGGAAAGCAATGGAGATGCCCTGGATGCAACTTGCCCAAGGATACATACCCTTCATCGTACACATGTTGGTGCGAGAAAGAGCTGGACCCCAAGCCCATTACTGGTCTACCGCCACACTCGTGCGGACAGTCCTGCGGTCGAGAGAGGACATTTCCAAAACCATGTCCACATCCATGTGACCTGCTCTGTCATGCTGGTCCATGTCCGCCTTGCTCGGCCATGGGCCCAACTCAGAGCTGTTACTGCGGAAAGCAAGACACGAGAAGACGATGTGTAGAAACGAACTACGAAGCAGGCTGGAGCTGTGGCTCGATATGTGGAGATATCATGCCTTGCGGAGAGCACACTTGCCAAAGGCCTTGTCATGAGGGGCTTTGTGGTGCTTGTACTACTGAGGTGGACGCAAAGTGTTATTGTGGGAAGGTGGGAAAACAGATCCCATGTCACGAGAAAGGCGAAGAGAAGGACAGTTTCGACTGGACTGGATGTTTTGACTGTGGCCAATCTTGTGACAGGCTTATGGACTGCGGAATACACCAGTGCGAGAAACCTTGCCATCCTCAAGACGAAGTTACGCCTCACTGTCCAAGGTCTGTGGATGTGGTCAAGTTTTGTCCTTGCGGCAAGACGGTTCTGGCAGATATCGAAATCGAACCTCGGAAACAATGTACCGATGCTATCCCAAGTTGCCGGAAAGAATGCGGAAAGGAACTGTTTTGTGGGCACAAGTGCAGAGAGACCTGCCATCTCGGAGATTGTGAGCCTTGCACCCTAAAAATCTCGACAACCTGTCGTTGTGGTCGGAACTCATTCGATGTCATCTGTCATGAGGCTACGCAGGACCCTCCGCAATGTACGCGGTTGTGTAAAGCCACTTTGAACTGTGGTCGACACGAGTGCGGTCAGAGATGTTGTACTGGAGAAAGAAAGGCAGCAGAGCGACAAGCTACTAAAAGAAAGCTCAAACCACTTGGGTCTGCGGCTAGAATCTTTGACGAAAACATTGAGGCCGAGCATATCTGCACACGTCCATGTGGCCGTAAACTCAAGTGCGGCAACCACAACTGCAACGATCTCTGCCATCGAGGACCTTGTGGCAGCTGCAAAGAGGCCATCTTCGACGACATTTCCTGTGCATGTGGCAGGACAGTCTTGCAAGCACCTCTGCCATGTGGGACTCGACCACCACCGTGCAATTTCTCCTGTAACAGAGCCAAAGACTGTGGTCATCCTCAGGTGCCACATAACTGTCACCCGGAGGATGAGGAATGCCCAAAGTGTCCCTTCCTTACCGAGAAGGAATGTCTTTGTGGCAAAAAGACCTTGAAGAACCAACCTTGCTGGCGAGCTGATGTGCCTTGCGGCTTGGTCTGTGGGAAATCCCTCAAATGTGGATCACACACTTGCCGCAAGACATGTCATAAACCAGGAGAGTGTGAAGACGCTCATCAGCACTGTCAGCAAGAATGTGGCAAAGCCAAGAAGGCCTGTGGGCATCCTTGCGAACAGCCGTGTCATGCTCCCTCGGCATGTAAAGAGGACAGGCTATGCCCGTTCAAGGTCATGATCACTTGTGACTGTCAGCGGAAGAAAGAAGAAGTCAGATGTAATGCACGAGCGAACATGCCTGAGCCTTCTGGGCGACAGACCTGTCTCAAGTGCGACGATGAATGTGCCAGGCTGGAGAGGAACCGGAATCTCGCAATGGCTCTCCATATCTCTGATGATCACACTGACGACCATGTTCCTTATTCGACAACCACCCTGAAGATGTATCTTGAGGATGTCGCATGGGCACACAAGCAGGAAGAGGTGCTGAGGCTCTTTGCTGCAGACGATACTGAGAAGCGGTATCGATTCCAGCCGATGAGAAGTCGGCAGCGAGCTTTCATTCACAGTCTTGCAGAAGACTTCGGATTTGATGGAGAAAGTCTCGACCCGGAACCGCATCGCCATGTTCTCTTGTTCAAGACGCCAAAGTTTGTGGCTGCACCAATGAAGACGTTGGCCCAAGCCGCTAGAATCAAGCGTGCTCAACTGAATGTCGCAGCCCCAGTACATTCAGCACCAGAACGAAAGGCAGATGAAGTCAGACATGAGTACAATGGACTGCTATTGACTAAGCCTAAATTTGCCTTGACAGAGGAAGAATTGCGACCAGTGGTGAGGAAGGCAGCGCCTACCACAGAATTCGACATTGTTTTCCTGTCCAACGACGAGGGTGTCGCCTTGCTTCCGTCCATGTCCTGGGAGACACCCGAACAACTGGTCACACTACTCACCAGCTTACAACCCACCATGGCTGCAGAGGTTACGAGACATAATCTGGCCGCGTCAGTTGTGCTTTGTCAGTTCGAAAGCTCTGGTCTGGAGCCCAAGATCATTCAGCAACATGGTAAGCCTGGCAACATCGCCACGAACGGGTGGTCACAAGTTGCAGCGAAGAGAGCTGCGCCGATACAGGCACCGCAGGTCAAGCCGGTGGGACAGAAGCCTGTCTATACAGTGCTTGGAAGTCGACTGGCAGAAGCGAAGAGAAAGAAGCAGGAAAACGAGGAAAAGTTGCGTAGGAAAGCTGAAGAGCAGGTTGTGGATGATTGGGAAAAGGAAGTCGAGAAGGAAGAAAGTGACGAGGCTGAAAGAAGGGTCAGTCACAGCAGTGAGAAGGAGCAGGAGCAAGAGGTGCCCTTGGCTTAAGCGGTGTTGTGTAGATGGTACCTACCTAGTGAGTACTAGTAGTAAGGATTCAGCTTGCATCTGCTCGCACGAGTGATGACTTGTATGATTCTAGTACGGCCAGTATTGATGATGGTTGATGTCTGATGACGATGAACGATGTTTGATCCGCCGTATAAGGATCATGGAACACCCTCCTCGCCTCTAAATTAACGATCTGCGATTCTCTCCGCTCCGCCCGCAATGGTGAAAGACATACTCGTACGAGTAGTACAATAACCCCGGCAGGAAATTGGAATTGCCATTTGGGCCGCGTCCACATCGTGCACCAAGTCACACAACAACCATGTCTGCACGACCGCTCCGGGAAGCGCCTCGAGATGTACGGTACGCCCCTCGCCCGTCCGCCCTTCGGAAGAAGTGAATACCCTCTCCGCGGGCATGACCAAAGACCCTTATACCTCATACCTCATACATGATACCTTATACATGCTACCTTATACCTTATACCTGGTACCCGTGACTGTGGAGTGCTTACCACGAAAAACCCTTGCAAATAGCTCGACTCGATCGCCCAACAAGAAGAAGGCCTGATCCTGCCACACTTCACGGCCGACGACGCCCTGGAAATCGGGCTGGCCATCCGCAACCGCCTGCGCGCCCTGACGCAACTGTCCGCCGTCGTCAACATCAGCTTGGCCAACAGCAACAACCTCTTGTTCCACGCGGTGTCGCGGCCGGGCGTGCAGCCGGACAACGACGTGTGGGTGTCGCGCAAACGACGCACGGTCCTGCGATGGGGCGTGAGCACCTGGTTCATGCACAACAAGATGCACGGCGACGAGGAGGCCTTCCGCAAGAAATACATGCTCGGCGAGACGGCGGGGGAGTATGCGATCCACGGCGGCGGCGTGCCTGTGCGGGTTCGAGGGGTCGAGGGCATTGTCGGCGTGGTGGTGGTCAGTGGGTTGAAACAGTACGAAGATCATCAGTTGGTCGTCGAGGCGCTGGAGGAGTTTCTCGAGGATATTCGTGGACAGGAACAACGAAAAGAGCCGAGGGAGCCTGACTGGCCTACTAAACCGGAACAATAAGAACCACGACGGGAAACAGACACTTCGGTCACATGCACGATGGAAGAAGGGAAGTCCGTCTACCTTACCTTTGTGCTACGGAGTACGTATAGTAGGCCTATAGGATTGGCCCTACAGAATAATCATCGAGGTAATCTGCGCATGGGAGATGCCACATGACGAGAAGCGAGGAATCACAAATTCTGGCATCCACCTGAGTACCTAGGTATATTGGTTGAAGCCCTGAATTTGGCTGTATCTGATATTGAGGATGCGACCTACTAGTAGGTATGTATGATGATACCATCTGAAGCAATGCTTACTTCGTCTTGGGCGGTCATGCCATCACTTTGTAACTGCATGCCACTGAGCTCGAAACTCAGCTCACCAAGCTGCCACCATTGTAGCAACCGACCGCACTCTTGTTGACCAGTTCACTGCTGCATTTCAGCACCTTCCTACAATCCATGTTCTGTCAAGGGCGTCATCGATGTAGGCATTCGGAAAGGTCAACGGGAGCCGGAATCTAGGACTTGTCCTTGAATGGAAGATCAGAACCGCTGGTAGACTTGTCTGTAGAACCCCATTTGTATCAGTATCCCATTCTTACACGCTTGCGGGGACCCTAGGGCAAAGGGCAAAGGCTCACACTTGTTGCGGATGAAGTCGCTGATCTGCTCGTCTTTGGCCTGTTCAACGGCACTCTCATTGTCTTGAGGTCCTTGGCCGAGGAATTTCTCTTGAACGAAATCGACGCCTATAACAGGACTTTGGTCAATACATTGGGCCAAACGTTGCAGATTCCAGGGCACGCTCACCCTTGTCAAGGTAGTCCTCGTTCTTCTCAGACTCTCGACCACCACCTGCGGCGGAGTTGAACTTGTCACCTAGACCGCCGAGGAAACCACCTCCAGAAGAACTGCCCTGCTGTTGGCCGCTCTGCTGAGGAGTTTGTTCGTTGTTGCCTCCTCCAGTGAAGCTGTTCAAGGCACCTTTGAGTTGATCCATTGTGACAGACGGGTAACGCAAGTTGAATAGATAAGTCAAGGTAAAGGAAGTCGATTCGAGATGACGTGAGAAAGAGGAAAGAAAGGAGGGAGTGAGTGACGAAGATATAGTAGTGGTCGAGCCAGGCAGAGAGGGAGGTATGATTCAATTCACGGTCAAGTGGATTCAAGGCTGAAGGTGACACGCTCGGCTGAAGACGAAGGAAAGTCAAGTGAAAAGAGTGGTTCTTGATGCAGCCAAGTTTCTTGGATCGGCCCCTTGACATGAATCTCGGACGTGATACGAACTGCGGATGGCGGCTGCAGGATAGAGAGCAATATTGTGGTTCTCGTCCTCACGTAAAGCAGGAAGCAATCATCAAGACCCCAAACAAATTACGTCGGCCAAGATCAAGATTCAGCTGGCAAGTCACAGATGACATTGACATCGGCTCTCGGATCGACTTTCCCTCTACAAGTTACGAGGTGATGCTAGTATCAAACAAGCCATCACTCATGCGAGCAGGTGCACGCCGGTGCAAGCACACTGGAGTGACTGGTAAGGTGTAGGTACGACGGTCTTCCATTGCACTGGTCGACCTTGCAGCAGCCTATCCTTCCTTTCAGACCTTCTTGTACTCGATTTTCCTCGCCAACCAACATCCTACCGTTATCCCAGCCACATTTCCAGCCTCATCCCTCTTGAAAGCAAGAGTCCAATCGCCTGGCGCAGGAGCGTCCATACTCCTCGCGCACTCCAGCGCCCAGATATCCTCTCCAACATGACGGATGAGATGTACAGCTCCAGTGCCTAAGAACCCTTCGAATACCCCATAGAGCATACCGCTATGCCCTTGAATCGTGAGCTTCGAGTCAATTTCCTCGCAGTAATACGAGCCCAGGAAGGGAGCGTAGATTTCCGTTTTCGCGACGTTCATGTTCCCGCCGGAACTGAGCTTTGTCGCGCGGACCGTGCGATTGTCTTCGGTCCGCTTCATGACAATGACATTTCCATCTCCTTCAAGCGAGACGTTCAGTGTCGGCGACTGCGCATGCGTTGCGTCCGTGAGCTTGACCGTTTCTGGAGCTCGGACGTAGGAGATCTTGATTTCTCCCGGCTTCTTGCCCTCGGCGACAGTCAAGAACATCTGCGCTTCTTCATCGAAATATGATCCGAACCACTCCTGTCCCGCTTGAACGACCAGCGTTTCTGGTTGCTTCAGCCCGAGAATCTTCTGCAAGACTGAAGTTGCCGCGGCCGCAGCGTCAGCCTCGTGATTGAACATGACAATGACCGAAAGCCGCTGTTCGGGTGCATAGCATCGGTGAAGTCGATATCCGCGCAGTGCACCACCGTGTCTGACAGTCCGCACACCGAGGACATCGACAGACTGAAGGCCGTTAGCGTAATGAGCGGGTGTGCCGTCGTCGTAGGTCGCCGGCTGCGCATTGTCCCAGAACCAGCCCTGCTTGGCCGTCCACTGCCGGTCCAAAGACTTTTCGTAAGCGATCATGTCGTTGAGCGAAGCGACGATGCCAGCATCCCCAGCCCACTCGATACGGTTGATGGCAGGGAAGTAGCCGACCTCCGTGGCGTTCCCTTCGTACCCCTGACAGCGCGTCGGATGAAGCGACGAGTCTGCGCCGACGAAAGCACTCTTCATGGAACTCGGTCCGAATACACGCTGGGCTAGCAACTCGTCGAATGTCTGACCACTAACGGCTTCAATGACGCGCTGCAGGATGACAAAGTTGACGTTCGAGTAGCTGTAGCCCATTCCTGGAGTGAAATGCACCGACCTGCTGACCCTCTCGATGACTTGCGGGATGTGCTCGTCGATCGAGAATTTCTGATCCAATTTCGCTCCCCAGAGCACGGTGAGGGCCCAGTAGTCCCGGATTCCGGACGCGTTGTTCGCAAGATGATGCACCTTCAAGCCCGTCTGCTTGACGAAGTCGGCGCCCAGAATCTCGGACAATTGATCTTGGAATTGCGTCTTTGCATCCGTACTACCGCTGCCGCTCCGTGCCTGCATCGCGGGAGTCGGGTTCCGCTCGAGGCTGGGCAACAGAGCGCAGAGCATCTGCTTCGTGATAGAGCAGATGGGTAACAGCGTATCTGCGCTCAGAGGAGTCCGTGTGTCGAGGTCGGAATATCCCCAGACCTGCTGGCCGACGAGCTCGCCATCCTTGAGCACAGCGACAGAGCCACCGGGACCGCGCCAGGTCGAAGGCACCGTCTCAAGCACCTGCGCCACTGTGTCCGCGAAGGAGGTCATGTTTGCTGCTTGTCTCCCTGTGCAAAACCGTCGTACGGAGGACTACGTCTACGGATGTCAAGAGCAGCTTAAGGGTACCTGGTAAGCCTAACAAGGAGATATATTTCTTTATCATTAGTGAAAGTGAGCAAGGCCATTATGTGTCGGAGTACTCCGTAGTAACTTCGTATCCTGTACACGTACGAGTTTCGGCCCATCATGGCCCACAGCAAGTGACACCGAGAGCGGGGATTTACTAGGCGAACAGGGCATCATCATGGGGTGGGTTATGAGTAAGGAGTAGTTACCTCAGCTCTTGTTGTTGTTGTTATTGTTGTATTCATACTCCGACCTAGCCACACAAGGCAACTATGCGGGTAATGGTAGCCAAGATAAACAAATTGAAGATTGTCAGTCTTACGAGTGGGAGTGCAATACGGACCGACGCCTTTGTTATATTCTCCCACCGATCGTCTCAATCACGACACTCCGGGATGCGGTGACTACATTAAATGGCATCCCTCGAGACATTCCCCTCCATCAGTGATGCCGAATTCCAGGCGGCGTGCCAGGCTTTGGAGGATCGGTGTTTCGACAGATTAGGCGGTACAGACTGGCTGAGTGTGCGCTGGTCCGGAGAAGAACTGGTCATCAAGGAGAGACGACAGATTAAGAATTCGAGTCCGACGAGACCGAAAAGCAACAAGGAGAACAAAAGACTAGAAGACGAAGACGAAGAGAATGTAGAAGACGGTTCTGGTTCTGACAATCCAGATATCATCGTACGTATGCAATGGCCTTCTTGCAATGATAGGACATACGCCTTCGCTTTCGCCTACTGACTGCGATAACTAGCTCCGGCATAACGACGTCGACCCTGATTCCGATCCTCTGGTCATCCATTTCTCCATCACTCTGTCTCCGACGTACCGTGTCCCAGTGTTGTGGTTTTGGTGTCAGCAGCCTCAGGCGCGGGGGCTGAATCTCGAGCAAATATATGATTTGCTGGTGCCGCGCACATCGCAAGCACCTCTGCGTGGCGTTGGCGTCTTGGGAGGTATCAGCATGGCAGTGAGTTGACTGCTCCTGCTCCCCCGGAACTTGCTGTAGCTTGGCTGACAGACAGTCGTGCAGCATCATCCAATATCCGATCAACCAGCTTACTTCATACATCCCTGCAATACTCCTGAAGCTCTCTCGGTGCTCAAACCCAATGATTGCAAAAGCTTCACCCCTGAAGACTATCTGGTGCTTTGGCTCGGTTTGATCGGTTCCTCCGTCGGGCTGCATATACCAAGCAAGCTGTTCGACGCTTTACACGGTAACTGATGCCAGCTTCGAAGAGGATGGATATCTGGCAGTCAAGACCCTTCGACCTGTGCTAGACCGATCGAAAAGAGCACAATTTGGATGGTCGAGCCATTTCCCTCAAAACAAATGTGCCACGGCTTCGGCTCGTAGCGAATCGTCGAGCGCTCAGCTTGCTGATACTGACTCACTCGCTGCAAAGATAGCCTGATCGAGGGCTATGCTGGAAGGTTTCAGTCTTCGTCTTCTTCCATGGGAGCATCATCTTCATCCTCCTCCATGGGTGCATCATCTTCCTCCTCTTCCTCTTCTTCTCGTGTTCTTTTGGTCCCATGAGGTACGCCGTTCACTTCCGACGGCTTGACTCCGTTCTCTGAGGGCACGCTCGTAATTCCAGACGGCGGGGCATTGAAGATAGATTTCTGCAGAGCTGTGGTCTCGGCCCCGCTCGCACCGGTAACAGGAGGTTCGAAGGTACCCCGAAGTTTAGGGATTATGGACGATTGTCCCTTTCCGTAGGCAATGACCTGGCAGCAGATAAATTTAGCAGTGGCTTTTGATTTTCCCCCCCAAGAATAAAACATACCATCTCTTTGCCGAAGAACTCAACCCCTTGCAACGCTCGCATGGCCTGCGTGCTCGTCTGAATGTCTCTGTAGACAACATGCGCTTGTCCACGCATGCTTTGGCTCTTCGCTCCAACTCGGTTGGTGACCACATCCAGTACCGGTCCATACGTCGTGAATAACATGTAAAGGGCACGTTTCAGCTCGGTCTTGTTGAGTTTTTCCGGAAGATTGCGCAGGTACAGTCTGATGGAAAGTCAGCGAGCTTGCTCTTTAGAGGTTGTGGGTTGAGCTTCACTCACGTCTGATTCGGAGTGCCTGCATTAAGCGGCGCTTTCGCGCCGGGCGCGTTTTGCGTCTTGGTAGACATTGTCGTGTGGTGTTGGTGCTACGGATGAGGGTGTCTCATGCACAAGATCGTCCTGACTTCAAGCTCCCGCGCGGCACAACTTCAGGTCAAACACGTATCATTCGTCATGGTCGTCTCGCCGTCGAATATGCCCAAATACTACGAAATGTCAATGGCTTGCTTTCGCAGTTTACGAAGAAAATTCCCTTGGCGGACTATGTCACGTGCGCGAGTTCCCGCCGATGCACTCCGCAGTACGTTGCTATGACCCTCGGACTGCTTGATCCAATCGCCATCGAGAGCGCGGGAAACTGTGGTATTCACAAGGGTTACGGATGCACTCTCTGTGTGTGGCCCCGAGAAGAACAAGACTATCGCTCCGCCTGGAAATACCAAAGAGCTATACGGAGTACGACCTCCACAACAAGATCAAGAATCGTTTTCGATCATTTCAACAAGGATCTTGAACCCCCCTATCCAGCTACCGAATGTGAAGCTCCTGCGGTCGTCCTTCGTGGGACATACAGCACACGCAGCGTACCTCGTTCACACTTCACCTATCGAGAGCGTGCCTTTCATGGTTCTGAACGGAAAGGGCAACTATTCGACTACACCATAGCTCAATCCCTTGTTTGGCCTGCTGCAAGGCTGACCTGGACCCATCCATATCATTGCTGGGAGATGTTCCCACCGCTCCACCTGCAGTATGGGGCCCGTTTCCCTCCAGGATTGATCTCTTGATTGCTGTCCCCGAGGGACTGAATTTTTTCAGGACTCGATGAGAAACAAAGCATTCCCACCCCCCATCGCATTCCTCGTCGGATCATTCAGCCATTGTTCCCGGTCGCCACTCCCCAGAAATATGCCGCCCAACTTCCAAGCACGAGCAGGATACAGCTGCCGAAGCAGATCGTGGAGATGCGCTTGTTTCTCGCACCGTTTTCTCCATAGAATCGAAGCCTGCACTCGTTGAGGATGGCGCCCTTGGCTAAGCGTTGTTTCCGTGTCCACTGCAAGTTGCCTAACTCGACAGATTTCCAGGACAGGAAAACGAGTAATAACGATATAGCAACCGACGAGCCTGCAAGGATGACATAGACGATTGTCACATGGTCATATCGGTCGTTGTCGCGATCTTGAATGACGCCGGTGATGACTCTGACAATGATGTTCATTCTGTAAAAAGGAAAAGATGGGGTGTCAGCGGAGGATTCGGGGCACGGAAGGGGAGGAGGAGGAGATGCTTAGAATGTTACACCAAGGAAGTGATCGGGAGGGTGACGGGGGTTACGTACGCGTTATTCATCGTAATCTTAAGAGCGTAGGCCGAACCAAAAACCGAGCTGTGCCACATGGAAGTGCGAATACTGTCGATGATGGTCGTCGGTCCCAAACAGAAAGCAATCGCAAAAACTCCGAATGAAGCAGCGGTACCACTGACATGATCTGCGAAGGTGACCAGACACATGGACAAAAAGATTCCGCATCCGCAGAGAACCACTAAATCGAAAGCGTTATCATCTGACGTTCACGGTGGTCAAGAACTGAGAGAGTACTCACGCACAGAGATGCGATTCCCGAATAAATCGAGAAAAATCCCGAGCACCGGGACAACGAAAAACCCTGTCGAGAATCAGAAACCGTCAGACACTCCGTGCTACAGCTCCGAGAAGGAGTCCCTGGAAAACTTACCAGCGTATTGAAGAGTTGCGGTATACCAACCGGCCGTGATTGAGCTAGTAGAAAACCTTTGCTCGGCAAGCTCGGTGGCATTCTGTAGGAAGACAATGGCAGTGCTCGTCTCAAAGAGCGAGAACGCCTGGATGCACCAGAAAGCCCATGGAAGCTCCACGACTTTGCGCAACTCGAATTTCCTGTTCTTCTCGCTCAACCTCTCTCCCGTGGCCGGGTCACGACTTCCCCGGAACTTGCGATTGGCAACCTTAGTAAACCAGTAGAAGACCCCAGTCATGACATTCGTAACCAAGTTCATGAAGACAGCTACCCAGAATACCCAGGCAAAGTCGCCGGTATTCTGTCGCAATACCAACATCAGCAGGTATTCTAGGTATCCATGGAAAAGGAAGGAATTGTAGAACGGTGCGGCATCGGGCAAAATACCACTGTTCCTGGAAAGTCCTCACCTTGGCGATGATATTGGCTGATGACTTCCCCACGAACGCACCGATCTTGCCTATACCGAGTTCGAAGCCCAGCGTGGACGCGAAGCCGTGGTTGGGCGCAAAGCACGAGGAGAAGACCTTGTACTGGGCAACCTGAGTCGCCACATCGCCCAGAGAGCGGACCACTCTTCCAGCAACCATGAACTTGTACGAACGGACCTGGGCGGCCCCTGCGACGAGGATGGAGCCAACCGAGTAAATGATGTTCCCATATAACATCGCACCTGTCCTCGCACGGTTTTCGGGTCAGTTACTACTATCCCAGGCGTCCTGAGTCTCAGCAGCTGACACATACCTGCCCCGCCTATGCGGTCGGTGACCACACCACTAAGCAACATCAAGGCCGTGGTCATGAAGTCTTCGCTCGCCTCCAACAGGGAGAATTGGGTGTTGTTGATGTCCAGCTCCTTCTTGAGGGTCGACTTCATGGCCCCGGTAATGCCGGAGCTCCATTGGGAGCCGAATCCGATCGCGGTAACGAGGACGATCGAGAGCAGTTTCCAACGCAGCGGAACATCCTGCTTCGCCTGCCCCTGCCCAGTGTGATCGTCATCCGCCGGCGGCAAATCGTCAGGCCCATCAGGCAGTACCCCGACAATGGCTCCATCCTTTTCGACTGCTGGCAATCCCTCTGGGGAAGGGGAAGATGACGACACCGATGTGCTATGTGCACGATGCAGCGTGTCCGCCATGTTCGGAGCTCCAACCTGGAAGACGGGAAAGGGCTCGGTGGTTATACACAAGGGAGATGATGCTTGTAGCCAGGGTGGGAAACCAGAGGCGAGGCGACGCAGCAGACAGGGGGGAACTCACCCAGGGACTCACTCGGATCGTCCTTCTAATATACCTTCCCAGGTACCTAGTGCCACGTACCCGGTTTAGGAAGAAGCCGATATCGCGAGAACGCGCGTGCACCCATAGCACGCGCAAATAGGACTGAATCATAGGTATTGTGGTTCGGTGTCCATCATACTGCCCTTAACACTTACATCGTTTATAATCAAGATGGCCCGGCGCCGAATTCAAATCACAGGGTGGGGGGTGCTGGACGATTCCTCGCCAATGTGAAGCAGAGTGATGGCCAGTGTCTTCTCCCTGCCAATCCGACCGTCGCCGGCCGAGATATTTCTTGGCGCCCCGCCTGATGCAACAATCAGATAAGACAGTGCCTAGTAATCAATCAGATAAGATCTTGGCCTCGATGGCCCCTCGATGGCCCCTCGATGGCCCCCCTTTCACATGGATCTTACTGAAGACTTCAAGTTCTTGAGCCGGCATCGGCCAGCTTTGAACACATTTTTTCCCGTCCTTGGCTCTTCTTCTTCTCGCTCTTCTTCTTCTTCTCATTCCGTGTCTTGGATCATCTGTACTGCAGCTTCGACGGAACATGGAAAGAGCATATTGTTGTAGTAGAGAAGAAATAGTAAGCCAAGAGTGACAGACTGACAGCCTCACTCGACGTCATGCGCACCACCGGTCCGAACTGTGGTCACTGTGGTTTCCCGCTGCCACTGGCACAACCAAACGCCATAACACCATACACCCCACCAGACATCTCGTCATGAGAATCGTTCTCGCTTCGGAAGTCCTCCCCGGATTGTGACCTCAGCCGTCTCGAAAGATAGTATATATTGTGCCCCAGCTTCAGCAAAAATTTTCTTCCCCAGATAAGAGAACCCCAACATAACGCTAATATAGTACCTATACAAGATGAGAATCGCAATCACAGGTGCTCGAGGCACCGTGGGCAAGGAAGTCGTCAAGCTCTGCGCCCAGGCAGGCCACCACACCGTCCAAATCAACCGGACCGAGTCAGAACCCGATGGCACGCCCAACTCGGAGATGCGCATCGCCGACGTGGCCGCCGACTACGAGGCGACGGTCAAAGCCTTCAAGGGCTGCGACGCGCTGATCCATCTCGCCGCCATCCCGAACCCGGTCGACAAACAGGACTCGACCGTGCACAATAACAATGTGTGCGCCGCGTTCAACGGGTTCCGAGCCGCGGCCGAGAACGGCATCAAGAAGATCGCTTACGCGAGCTCCGTGAACGCCATCGGTCTAGCATACGCCAACCAGCCGCTCGAGTTTGAATACTTCCCCATCGACGAGGACTACCCCTTAAAACCGACGGACTCGTACGCCCTGGCCAAGGCGGAATCCGAAGTGCAGGCGCGCAGTTTCGTCCACTGGTTTCCTGGCATGAACATCGCCGTGCTGCGGATCCATGAAGTCGCGCCGCGCAAGGATGTGCAGAAGGAGCACAAGGAGGACTGGGACCAGGCTGGAGTCAAGCAGTTGTGGGGATGGGTCAATCCGGTGGCGACCGCGAGGGCGTGTCTGGCAGGTGTCGAGAGCGACAAGTTCAAGGGCTGCGAGATCTTCAATATCCATGCAAAGACAACGGCCCAAGACACGCCGTCAAGGGATCTGGCCAAGAAGTACTTTCCCAACGCCGAGATTAAAGGCGATTGGGGGAAGGACAATGCAGGGTTCTGGACGATCGACAAGGCGGAGAGGCTGCTTGGCTGGACGCACGAAGAGGATGAATGATGTGTCGTTACTTTGTTGTGACAGGGGCATGTAGCGGCGTACTGGATTGAAACTGTCGAGGGTCCCAAGAGCAGCCCAATAGAGTGTAAGAACACACCGGATGAGTTCACTACTACCTCACACCCTTCAAACCTTCAAGAGCTTCTTCTACTTGTTCTAGATACAGTAGGTCAGCATCAACAATAGTCAATAGACAATGGTAGTACTTACCCGTCATGCCATTGAGAGCCTCGAAAGCGATCGAATAATTCTGCAGGGCAGCCAAGACGCGTCCAACCCCGGCATACAATTCTTCCAGACCTTTATCGGCCGCAACGCTCCGTTGGTACATACATTGCCTTTCTAGGCTCCTGTAGCATAGCATGAGAAGAGTGTAACAACTCTGCATAGCGCAACAAGCAAAGCCAGGCATTGTCCTAGGTGCCTGGTTCGGTGAAGTTATTGACAGCATCGATGGAGGAAACACCGGCAGAGGTAGTTGTATGGGGTTGGGATGCGGTAGAGTTTCGAAGGCCCGACTTATCGCCAAAGCGGCTTTCATGCACGTCTTCGCCGCGGGGAGGTCGCTGAAGGGTGTCTCAATAGCACTTGTTGGCATGGGATCTGAAAGGGCGGGAGAAATCGACTTCCAGCCGGGCAACGTTGTACTGGGTGATGTTCTTGGGCCGACCGAATGACAAGCACAACCTAGTTGGCGCGGAGTAGACGAATCCGTTTGATCAAGGTCGCAGTGTTTGCGTGTGAAAACAGGTACATCGTGAAAGGCACGATATCTGTGGAGTTTGATTCTTGCGCTGTTGAGCTTGATCAGCGCCTGCGACCGGAGCGACTTTGCTAAAGTGTTCTCCTCAAAATCACTTGGTGGTAAAAATTCTGCTTCTACTGGGTAAGTTGAGTATCGTTGTAGGATCGTGTCGATATCGCCGTCGAGCATGACTTTTCTGCCGTGGAGCTCGTTTGGATCCACACCGGTCTCAAGGGCCTTTTTCAGTGCGACAGTATATTGGGTACAACGCAATATGATCTGCTGGGACTCGATGAAAAAGAGCCAGGCGTCTGGGTCGGAGGCTATCGTCGGAAGAGGTGACCTGAATTGATGGAAGT
Organism: Vermiconidia calcicola; assembly: GCA_035928285.1. NCBI lineage: Eukaryota > Fungi > Ascomycota > Dothideomycetes > Mycosphaerellales > Extremaceae > Vermiconidia > Vermiconidia calcicola. The sequence continues at coordinate 842,594 of JAXLQG010000008.1, forward strand.
CGATTGTGATGATTGGAGGCGTGCTGGAGACGATAGAGCTCTGAAGCACGACAATGTAGGTCATCCACCAAGCTCGTCTTCGTGCTTCTGTGCATTCGTCTAGAGGGAGATCAGTAGTGTCATGGAGACCGAGTCGGACAGCTGCATCGTATGCTTGAGAGGCACGATTCCGCATTTTGGCGAGATTGCCACGCTGCGCATATTCGTAGATGCTTAGAATGACGTGTGCCAACAAACTTTCAAGTTCAGTAGGCACGCCGGGATGAAATCGTTCCCGGCGGAGCGATGGTCGCGAATTTTCCAGGGCGGCAGAAGGGCTCGTGGCAGATTCAAGCAATTCTGTCTCCATCTCCACACTTTCCATAGCCATCTGGGAATACGAGTGCGCCTCTTGTCGTCTTTGACAGATGGATTCGACGCTATCGGCAAAGAGGTCGTTGGGGTGTGGTATCAGCAGGAGGATCGCCAATAAAGCCATGGCTAGCGGCGAGGTTGGCTTAAAGCCATTCGACTCCGAGGCCGGGTCGTCAACCTCCAAGGTTGCCAGTGGGGGAGGCAATATTGGAAAAAATGGGTGGATGAATATGTAGTATGCGTTGAGTATACTGTTATCGGTTTCGTAATGGCGAACGACTGGGTTGTAAGCAAGGGATTGAATGTTGGGCTCGAAGGCATCAAACACGACTTCTTCTCCTTTCGGTGCATCCAGGAAGATGCTGTCGAAGATTTCGTCGCTATGACTCTCGTCGTCCAGGTCTAATAAGCCGGCGCCAGGGTCGATCATTGTTCCGATCAGCTCGTCGTGGAATTGTTCAGTCGACAGCATTATTGAGCTCCAGTCAATATCCGTAGGTGGATTTTGCTGTCCATCGCCGTTGCTTTGGGCCAGTCGTCGCTTTTCTTCGGCCAACATGGCTTTTTTCCGCGACACGCGTGGACCACCACGGTTGCTTTTCAGATATTGACATTCCTTACCTCGAATGAGGCACTTGAGGAACCAAATTAGGCAAGCGTAGCGGACGAAGGAAGGTCGTTCACTCACGTTCTGGCAGATAGGCTTGTTGCCATCGCATCGCGTACGAGAAGCACGACTGCATCCACATCATGAGAGACTGCGCAGGGCACCGGGTTGAGGCAGAGGCTCACCAAGAGGTACATGCCACTTTGACCGGCGGCTGGACGGGTCTTTTCGACCTTGCCATGATTGCCCCACTGTCGGTTAGGGTGGCAGTTGAAGACATGGTCACTCCGTGCTTGGGGATAAGAAACAGGTGGCGTTGGAATCCAACGGCGTCTGAAGATTCCTCGAAGATGGGTTTCTCATCTATCACGGGGATGATTATCTTCGCAGATACGGCGGTCGCATTCTAGATTGGCGTATGATGGATGCCGTAGGATGGATGCTGTTCATAGTTCATGCCAAAATCTGGAGGCGAGGGAGGATCGCCGAAAGAAAGAAGCGGATTCTGTTGTTATTAAGCAAGTCACGGCAGGTCCGACTCTACAGCTCTTGGCACCACGGGACCAGGACCAGAATCACAGGATCTTCACAATCCCTGCAAGCGAGCACATTTCATCACATTACACGAGGCGCTCGAGATAAGAGGCGTGGTGCACCAGGTCTTATCACCCAATGATCTCCCAGCTTCAATCGCCTCCCCCAGCCTGTGCTAAGTTACTGTGCTACATGCCAGTCCAACGCTATCTTCATCCCTCAGAAAAGTACACATTGGTCCCCGGCTTCCGATTGACGGTCAGCGTAAAAACGTCAGGCCTCGAGTAGCTTCCGACAGCATCAAAATCCATCCGGGCCTCCACGAGATCGCCTCTGCTCAATTCCCCATAAACGATGGCTTCCTGATCCAAAACAGGCTCGGCAATAAAAGTGCCCAAAGGCCCGACGATGCATGATCCACCATGACTGAGAATGGCTTCAGGAGTCCAAGCCGAACCGTCAGGCTGACGATCATGATGACCAGCCGTGAAAGGCGGGTAATCCGAAGGGAAATCAGAAACCCTCGTGAATTGGTTTACCGAGATGACAAAACATCGCCCTTCCTTCGCAATGTGTTGCATCGAGGCAGCCCAAGCCGGAAGATCGTCTGCATTTGGCGCGATGTACACCTCGATTCCTTGCTGGTACAGCGCAGTCTAGCAGCGGGCATATAATTTTCCCAGCATATCAATCCGCCGACTCGCCCAATATCCGTATCTACTACTTGAAGCCCATCGCCTGCTCCACGACCCCATACAAGCCTTTCAGCAGCCTGTGTTTGTCCAAGTCAGCACGCAACATGTGCATAATGGCGATTCTTAAAGTGGTAACGTACTGTGGGAATCAACTTTCTATGGGCGGACAGCAATTCGCCTTTTCTGGAAAGCAATATCGCCGTACAGTATAAGGTGTCTCTCTCCTTCTCAATTATCCCGATGGACAGCAATACATGGTGATCCCGGGCAATGGAACACAGATGGTCGAACTCAGGCGAAGGAATCGCGACTGCTGACCGGTGGTATCTCGCATACCACTGACGGCCCCGGGGCTCGCGTGCACCAATTGTCGCGTCGAAAGCGTATCGCCAGGGATATGCACTGAGGAATCCCTCGGGAAAGACAACAAGGTCTGCACCAGCTTCGGAGGCTGTTCTTGTGAACCGTTCGAGCTTTCGTATAGATGCCTCAAGGTCGAAAGCGACCGGTGCAGCTTGTACAGCGGCAACCTTGAATTTCAGAGAGGGAAACAACATGGCAGCAGGACTTATGCCTTCTCTTTCCACAGGAGTCGCTCGTGGCAGAGGTCATGGTGTTTTGAGTCTGAAGTCTTGATCAGAAGTTGGACGACCGCCAAGGGCAATGCTCATATCAATCACCTTCCGGCAACTGGCAAGACGAAGAGTTTTTCCGTAAGGTCCTGGTCCGCGATGATCGATAGGGATCCTCCTATCTGGATCATCTGCGTGCATGTGAAAGCAAACCCCGAAAATCAAAACCCGGACAACAGGTACCCTGATCGACAGAATACATAACCGGATACAGTCATGGTGGGTCCTTGATGGTTTTGAAACCAGTATTAGGTGAGTATAATGATATGATATACTGTCGCGGGCGACACCATCCAACTTCACACGACCACGAGAATCTATGAGAACAAAATGGCTGTTGGTATGCACCTTGCTCTTGCACGAATTGCCGCGTACTGTCTGACCTGAAACTACTAGATCTCAAAGCTCAGCCACAGAACAATTATTATGCAAATCTTGTGCGGAACCTCAAAGTTGCTCTTGTCTCACGTTTCACGCTCGAATCTGGTTACCAGCTCTCTCAAGTGCCAGTGGCTTACAGCACATGGGGTGCACTGAACGAGGAGGCAAACAACGTCTTGGTTGTCTGCCATGCTCTTACTGGAAGTTCAGACATTCAGGACTGGTGGCAGTCATTGCTTGGGCCCAAGAAGGCGTTGGATCCAACCCGCTTCTTCGTAATTTGCTTCAACCTACTCGGATCGCCATATGGTTCGGCATCTCCACTGACCCTGGATCCGCTGACTGGGAAGCCTTATGGACCTACCTTCCCAGCAACAACGCTCAGGGACGATGTTAAGATACAGAAACTGCTCCTCGACGCGCTTGGCGTTCGGCAGGTGGCTGCAGTTGTTGGTGGTTCGATGGGAGGACAGATGACTCTGGAGTGGCCCTTGTGCACTGCTTTGGGTTATGTGAAAACAATCATCCCCATATCAACATCGGCCTATCAAAGCGCTTGGGCGATATCATGGAATGAATCTCAAGTTCGGTGCATTCAAGCAGATGCGCAATTCCACGGCGGCAATTACAGACCTCTGCCGGAAAGCCAGCCTATTCAAGGGCTAGGTGCAGCAAGAATGATTGGAATGCTCACATATCGGTCATGCACGTCTTTCGAGGCCCGATTCGGTCGACGCAGAGTTGATTCGGGAGTATCAACGAACCAAGCAACAGTCTCGGCACAGTCACTCCCTAGCCCACCTGCATCAGATGCAGGTGACGACCTCTCCGAAGCCCGAGAGCTAAAGAAGTCAACTGGCCATACGGCGGCACCTCCCCTGTACACTGTACAAAGTTACCTTCATTATCAAGCCGACAAGTTTCTGAAGCGATTCGACGCCAATTGCTACATCCACCTCCTTCGAAAGATGGATACACATGACATTACGCGCGACCGAACAGATATTGCACTACTACCAGCTGATGCGCATCCCGACATCAGTAGCCTTGCCCATATTCTGGGCAATTGCAAAACACCCGCACTTATTGTCAGTATAGATTCTGATATGTTGTTTCCTCCGGAGCAGCAAGATCTTCTCGCAACTTACCTCCCGAACGCCCAGCTCGTTAAGCTCCAGTCCTCTGACGGGCATGATGGTTTTCTGCTGGAGTTGGAAGCCACGGATGAGATGATTAGGTCATTTCTACAGCAGCATAACCCTGCTGTATTCGCTGCGGCTCCTTCTGACAGCACCGAAGAAGCGATGCCAGTGGAGGCCAGCCTCCATAGCGTCTTCGGTGAAGTTGACTCGCATTTCCAATAGATGTATAGTCGTTCTAGATGTCGACAGCGGATATTTTGATATTTGAGATACCAACTAGCAGGCCCTTTGTTTAATGGCGGCGTGAGGAACATTTCAGTCGGACCTTCTTTCCAAGCTCAAGACTGCTTCAAAGTTCGGAAGGCGCACATCTGCAGCCGCTTAGTCCTAGGGGCCTCGGAGAATGCATGATCCACATACACAGATGCAGTCGGCTTGTACGAGTAGAAGGCAAAGGTCCTTATCTTCTTACGCCGACCTGCCGGTCGAGCTAAGCCTCCGGACATATTGTGGGCGAGGGCATCATCCAGTATCAGTAAACAGAGCCCGGGCCCCCGGTCCAGGCTAATGCTCGCGTTATCTATGGTCTATGCTGGGGAACGGGGACTGCTGTGGTGCGAAAGTCCACTTTCACTTACCATATGGCGCCAATGTATAGGTACTATGAAGTTGACCATGAGCCGTGGCAACGAGGAGAAATCGTCAGCTGTTTACAGTCAGCTGGTTACAGTAATCTGTGTACAGTCAGCTGTGTACAACGACTTGCAGTTGTACAAGAACTCGCTATCCCCTCCTCGTCACTCCTAGCAGACATACATTTCCGAAACGAAAAATGATCGCCCCTATGTCGCATCAGCCATGGCTTGTTCAAAAGTACGGTGGAACAAGTGTTGGCAAGCTGTTAGGTACCATGACAGACAGTATCATTCCAACATACCTCAAAGACTACAACCTAGCTGTTGTTTGTTCAGCGCGATCAACCACGAAGAAAGATGCAGGCACAACAAGTCTTCTTTTGAAGGCACTCGATTGTGCAGTCTCCAACGAAACTAGCATGACAGCTTGTCACCAAGTCATAGATACTCTCAAGCAAGAACACCTCTCGGCTGCCACAGCGTTAGAGTATTACGGCATGAACGACCGAGCCGAACACATCTTGACGACACTGCGATGCAATATCGTAGAAGAGGTCGAGAACTTGAGGAAGTTCCTCAGTGCTACATGGACAATTGGTGAAGTGTCTGATCGAACCCAAGACAGAGTACTGGGTGTTGGAGAAAGATTGTCATGTCTCATCGTTGCTGCTGCTCTGTCCATCAAGGACCTTCCGGCTGAAATGGTCAACTTGGAAAACGTTGTTCAATCCGCAGAGACAAGATCAATCCGTGAGCAGAGGGCGGCGTACCAGCAAAATCCTGTCAGGTTCCTGCAACAACTCCAGGATGCTGTCAAAATGCAAATCCTTGCTTGTTCTGCAGACGGGAAAATACCCATCGTCACCGGTTTCTTTGGCTCGATGCCAAATTCACTCCTGCATACGGTTGGTCGTGGCTACTCCGACCTTTGTGCTGCGCTCTGTGCAATCTCAGTGGATGCCGAAGAGTTGCAAATATGGAAAGAGGTCGATGGCATCTTCACGGCCGACCCGACCAAGGTATCAACGGCCAGAGTGTTACCGACGGTCACCTCGGAAGAAGCAACAGAACTGACGTACTATGGCAGTGAAGTGATCCATCCGCTTACCATGTCACTGCTCAGAGAGGAACGTGTCAGCTTAGGGCTGAAGAATGTCAAGAACCCCTCCGCCGTTGGCACGGTCATTTACCCGGCAAGAAATCCCAACACGAGTCCAACACGATCACCATCATCCACAGAGCTCGATGCGAACATGACAGCACTCATGGCCGCAAATGGGTACGATGGCGACAAGCAAGCAAAACGTGTCCCCACCGCCATCACGGCTAAAGAATCGATCACCCTTGTCAACATCACCTCGAACGGCAAAGTACCGCCACAGGCTTTTCTTGGTCAAATTCCGGGCATCCTCGGACGACACCAACTTGCTCTCAGTCTGACCAGTAGCAGTCATCAATCTCTGAGTTTAGCACTGTCTTCTACAGGCCCAGCAGATCTAATCGAAGCAGTAGCCGACGCTCTTCCCGACCTCGAGGAGTTTGGTACTACGACCGTTATGCCGAAAATGTCCATCATCTCCGTGATTGGTCATAGGATGAAGAACATGGTTGGCGTTGCAGCCGAGATCTTCTCGGCTTTGGCGAGTGCTCGGATCAACATCTACCTCATCTCTCAAGGAGCAAGTGAGATCAATATCTCATTCGTGGTCCGAGCCCAGGACACACTACTTGCTATGGAGGTGATTCATACAAAAGTCATGCGTGTCCCTGGACATGCTGAGAAGGAGATGTCGCTCATAAGAGGTATGCTGCGTGTCCTTCCAAAATGTAGATACGACTTTCTTGCTGACTATCTCCGTTAGGTCCATGGCTTTACTAGGCGTGTGAGGTTTGGCTCAATTTAGTTTAGATTGCATGGTCTAGACAATGTACGCCCGTGATGGGACTTACACACCATCGAGAAAATTGTATAGTGCCAATCAGAAGTTCAGCTCCTAGAACATGGAAAGGTGCCCAATGTTGTGGTAATATCTTCGGAGGCCACTAGTAGCTTGATCGGTGTCGACAGCGCTCGCCTCCGTATCTAACCTATGGGCACGCCTCGATCATTCCAGTAAATGCGCAAAATGTATCCAAATTCATACATTCACCGAATGATCAGGGCGAGGATCGCCATAATCGCACGTCCTAGCGAATAATGAGCCTGTAGTGGCATGATAGTCATGATAAGGCTGCTTACCCCGTATCACGTGACACTATCCGCAGCTTCTCCTCGGTGTTTGCTTTGATGATATAGCCCTTTCTCACCAACCAGTTAGAGTACCCGGTCATGTATAGGGCCTTCGGGGTTTGCCTGAGCATATTCGTACTGGCATGTGTTATTGCGGCGTCAGGGATTACTGTCGTTTGGAGAGCTTGCTTATCTGCTGCTGTAGATACAAGACCCTGGCTATGTAGATCGACAGGTTTTTGGTACTAGAACTAAGTATGGCTACGTAGGTATCGACAGGTTTTGATACTAGAAACTGCCCACGTAGATCGATATGTCTTCTCTGCCGATGATGTCTGATTAGGAACTAAAGGATAGACATGTGGAAGACAAGTCCCAAAGCCCTGGACCATACGAGTAGTGATATGCTTCTGAATCCAGACCCCGCGATATGGCGCTGGCTGCCTTCGTGCTGAAGTACTGCTGGACCGTTATCACCGGATAGAAGAGTATATCAAGGCGGTCAAGGTGCTGATATGAGGTAGGACAGCATAGCATATCCCGACCAAATCCATCTCCATTTTCCAACCTCATTCGTGTCACTAACATTTCATTCCATCTCTCTTACATTGACCTACCTCTTCCGACTCTTTCGCACAGACATCATGGTGTCCGGCCACTTGGGTGAAGTCACAAAGACACCCGAGTATGAGACCATAGCCCTGCACGGTGCTCAAGAGCCCGATCCGATCAACGGCTCACGAGCAGTGCCCCTGTACCAAACGTGTGCGTACAACTTCACCGACGCGTCCGACGGGGCGAGCAAATTCGCCTGGTCCAAGGATGGCTACGTGTACACGCGGATGGGCAACCCGACCAACTCGGTCTTCGAAAGCAGAATGGCCATGCTGGAAGGCGGGGTCGGGGCTGTTGCCACGGCAAGTGGCCACGCGGCACAGTTTATGGCCATCACGTCGGTCTGTGAGCCGGGACACAACTTCATCAGCACGATGAATCTGTACGGCGGCACGCACAACCAGTTCCGCGTGTACATGAAGAAGTTCAACATCATGTGCCGGTTCATCGAGGGGAACGACCCGGAGGGGATCAAGAAGCTGATCGACGACAATACCCGGGCCGTGTACATTGAGACGATCGGAAACCCGCAGTTCAACGTGCCGGACATCGAGGCTGTCGCGGACGTGGCCCATGAAGCGGGCATCCCGCTTGTTGTTGATAACACCTTTGGCATGGGCGGGTATCTGTCGCAGCCGATCAAGCAGGGCGCGGATATTGTGACGGCGTCGTGCACCAAGTGGATCGGCGGGCACGGCACATCGATGGGCGGCATCGTCATCGACGGCGGACACTTCGACTGGTCTGCCTCGGGCAAGTTTCCGGGCTTCACGGAGCCCGCGGACGGGTACCATGGCATGCGCTTCTGGGAGACGTACGGGCTCAAGGCGCTCGCGGCGAAACTGCGCATGGACGCGATGAGAGACTTGGGGCCCTGCATGTCGCCGTTCAATGCGTGGCTGTTCCTGCAGGGGCTGGAGTCGCTACCCGTGCGGGCGGACAGGCACATATCCAACACGCTGCAATTTGCGCAGTGGCTCGAGAAGCACGACAACGTGGCGTGGGTGAATTACCCCGGGTTGAAGTCGCATGCGGACTATGGGCTCGCGCAGAGGGTGTTGCCCAAGGGCGCGGGAGCGGTGCTGACGTTCGGCGTGGCGGGGAACATCGACGAGGTCGAGGCCGTGGTGAACAATCTCAAGTTGTGCTCGCACTTGGCCAATGTGGGAGATGCGAAGACACTGATCATCCATCCGTGGCGGACGACGCATCAGCAGATTCCGGACCAGGAGAAGATCAGGGGCGGCGTGACCCCGGACATGATCCGCGTGAGTCTGGGGTTGGAGCATATCAATGATATCATCCACGATTTTGAACAGGCGTTTGCCGCGGCTGGGTTGAAGGCCGCGAAGGACTGGGTGCCGACGTGGAAGAAAGATATGGTCAGTGAGGCGTGGAGTAAAGGGACGCTGTATGCACCGAATCCGAATGCGACCAAGTTGCCCAAGACTGGGGCGCCGGCAGTGAGGAATGGTGTTGAAGAGACGGCAACGAGGGATCTGGCGATTAGTGTTTAGTGTTTATATTGATGGATGAGTCTTTTTTAATTATGTGCTGGATGTTGTACCTGCAGACGCGTGAGGGTACCTTCATTTACAGTACGAGGTAACTGTGGTAGAGAGAGATACAGAGACGAATAGATGTCATCTGGTTAAGCTTAATGGCTACGCACCCACTAGGACCTCTAGGTACCATCATACCCTTGGTAGTTAGCCCTTACCCAGGCACTTACTTACCTAAAGTACCAGGTACCTTACTTGTAGGTGCAGCACGTGCAAGCCCGGGCACTTGCTGCCTTAACCAGTCCCCATGATGTCCCTAACAATTGGGCAGTCTTGGCACCGGCCGTCAAGACCAGGTGCTAGGGCATCACAGGGTCACTAAGGTACCTACAAGTAGGTAAGCTAGGGAGGCCTAGTGAGCCTGGTGGCCTAAGTTAGTGAACCTCCCGCTGCGGGTTCGTTCTTCTACGCTCCGCCAACCGCCAATTCTCGCAGGCGCAGCGCAGGCGGAGAGGCGCAGTCTCAGTCTTCGTCTCTGTGGTCGCCGTACCGTAACCTCAACATCCTCACGATCAATCCAGATCCAAACAATCCTTCACCATTCAGCAGCCTGTACTGTGTACAAATCTCATAACCCTTCCTCCCGCAGTCCCATATCTGTCAGTAAGCCATCTTTGTCCAACATCGGCACAATACCACACCGCACGCATCGCTGGGCATCGAATCGCAAATTACCCGCCCGCGTGGGCGCATTTAGACCCTCCAAGCCTGATGCAGGTCGTCAGCAATGGGGAATATCGGTAGCCGAATCGACGACGGCTCTGTGCTATATCTGAAAGATCAAGGGCGTTGTATGTTGGTTCTCCCTGCGTTGAACGCTGTCTTACAACTGCAGTCTCAATTACTTCGATCACAATCAGCAATGGACGGCGGAAAGTCCTGCTTCATGTTACACCCAATGCATATCCCGCCTCACGTCTCGTGGGAAAACTAGATGCGGCTGATCATAGACCAGTCTCTTACATCCAGGTTCGTCTCTATGAGCAAGTCGTTCCGTCTGCACTATCTGACAAGTATGCCAGGATCCCGAATCAACAGCCCTCTTGTTCCTACCTCGACTGGACCTCGAAGATGAACTCGATGTGCGATTTACGTTCGCGACCCGACAGAATTCGGGACCTTTACCTGCCACGCCCTCTACAGCAACTGCAGCGGTTGATACCACCATCACCGGGCTGACTTTTGCCTATGCTGCAAATGCGAAAGAGTTGGATACGCTAGTGACTCGAGAGTTTCACGCGGATCCCAATCTACACAAGAACTCCAACGTACAATTCATAGGCGACTTTGTTACAAATGGAAGCCCGGTCATTACATACGAATGGAATTGGCGGTGGAAGCCTCCGAAACTGTACGAGGACAAGGGTGGTGGCTGGCGGAACTGTTGCAGTTTTCTCGAGTACGATTCCCGGGCGCATCGGTTGAATACCCTCGCCTCTTTCGCGTTCTGGGTCAACAACGCCGCGCTACCAAACATGACCCCTCTAGCATCACCAAACCTTGAACTCATGGTTCCGCCCCAGCGGCGTATGCCTTCGAGTCAGTCATACCAGTCGGCAATCAGTGATTCAGAGGACCGCGCTGACCTGCCAAATGAGCCCTCGCCTTATATGCAGTCGGTTGATTTGAGCTCGACTGCCTCAACGGCTGCGGCTTCAAGCATTGCGCCCTCGCTTCCCGTGATTGATGTTCAGTGTCCGCGACCAGGAGACGATGTCAGCGCGGTCGAAGATGGCCCGGTCTTCCGAGCCACCATGAAATCTCTCGAATTGAAAACGGGCTCCATGAGAGTCCAGGTCAAAAAGGTACTCAAGAAGGCGGAAGCCGCTCAACAAGCGCAAGTCGAGTGCAATCAAGCCATGGCGGAATTTCTACGCGCGCTCCAGGAGGCATCCGCGTCGAATGCCACGGCTTTCAAACCAGCCCTTGATCATTATTTCACAAACATCGCGCAAAGGATATTGAAGTATGAGAAAGAAATCAGTTCACTCTTGCAGAAGCAGATCATCGATCCAATATCGAAACTCTACAATCTCGACATCAAGCAGGCCGAGGCCAAGAAGAAGGATTTTGAAGATGAAAGTCGCGATTACTACGCTTATGTCAGCCGTTATCTCGGTCAACGGCAGGATTCTCTGAAGGACAAGAAAAGAGCGGAGAGCGATTCCAAGTATCAGAACAAAAAGAAGAACTTCGAACTCAAAAGATTCGACTATTCGACATTCATGCAGGATCTTCACGGCGGCCGCAAAGAACAAGAATTACTATCACAATTGACCAGATACGCCGACGGTCAGGCGCACTCGTTTCTTGCAGCAGCTAAAAGAGTGGAGACCCTCATTCCACAGTTGGATGCCCTTATTAAAGAAGTGGGTGATGCTGATAAGGAGTACAACCTGCAAAGAACTGAACGGGAAGAGAAACGTCGGAATCTGGAAAAGAACGGTCCTAACTCTGTCGAAGGAGAGACACCTTATCAGCCTCCGCCCTCCACCTCACAGCCAACCACGCAGAATGGTCAGACCGGATACACCTCCGACACGGACTTGAGCAGGGCAGACAGTCAAAGCTCGCAGTTTGGTCGATCCTCGGTCAATACCTTGTCACCAGCCACCAACACACCGTTACAGGTTTTCCCGAGTGCTGCTTTATCCACATCGCCATCATCTTCTTCAATAACGCCGACACCCAACAAATTCAAGGGCATTCGTGACCTCGATGAAAGCGCCGTATCGGCCAGTGACAAACCATCAAGTGGGTTGTTCAAGAAAGAGGGATTGTTGTGGGCTTTGAGCAAACCCGGATCCCACATAGACCCCAAAGGCATCAACAAGCAAGCCTGGCACAAGTGAGTCACCCACCGTTCGCTGTTAATAATGACTAATTTCTCTAGATTTTGGATTGTGCTTGATCAGGGAAAGCTTTCTGAGTATAGCAATTGGAAAGACAAACTAGATCTACACCGAGAACCCATCGACTTACGAATGGCTTCAGTGAGGATGGCTCGAGACGCCGAACGCAGGTTTTGTTTCGAAGTCATCACCCCTCAGTATAAGCGAGTTTATCAAGCAACGACAGAAGATGAAATGAACAACTGGATAAACGCCATCAATAACGCACTCCAAAATGCCTTTGAAGCCGGCGGACTTGCATCCCAGCAAAGTTCCAAGGAATCCGCTGGGCGTGAATATGGCCATATGCTTACAGGCAAGAGCTCGTCGCAATCTGGACCTCACGGCTATACTCAGCGACACGATGCACCGGGAGTCTCGCGGCGAACCACTGTGGGAGCTAGACCCACCTACACGAGGACGAGCAGCAACAGCTATGATGAGAATCCTGCCAAGCTCCTTGACCAGATCAGAAACCACGACCAAGGCAACCAGCTCTGCGCCGACTGTGGGTCCGTCTCCAAGGTCGAATGGGTGTCTTTGAACCTGGGCATCATTTTGTGCATCGAATGCGGAGGTATACACCGTTCTTTGGGTACTCATGTGTCGAAGATACGCTCACTCACGCTGGACGTACATTCTTTCACCAACGATATTGTCGAGCTTTTGATGCTTGTTGGGAATCGTATCAGCAACATGGTCTGGGAGTCATTGCTGGACCCTTCATTGAAACCTGTACCCACTGCCACGCGGGAGCAACGCTTGAGGTTCATCACATCAAAGTATGTTGAGCGGGCTTATGTCGATCCCGTTTCGCAGTATGGGACTGCTGATGACATGCTATTAACGTCGATCAAGAAGCATGACATTAAAGGTGTTCTCCAGGCCATTGCTCAGCGCGGCAACGTCAACGCGCAGGACCGTTCCAGAAACACTCGCGCAGTGTTTCTGGCTTTGGCGGCTGCGGATCCTGCTCGACCAGTTTCGTCTCATTCAGCGACACCAAGCAAGCCCATCAAGGCATTTCCTATGGCCGAGTTGTTGGTTCAAAACGGAGCAGAGATTCCCACCGAGCCACCTGCTATACCATTGTCGTCGGCTGCGCAACTGTACATCGATCAGAGAACCGCTCGAGCAACGGCAGCCAATGGTGGTCACGGAGACACACTTGGTCCCCTTCCTATTATGAATGCCAGAATTTCACCGTCAGCTTCCGATGGTCACACAAGACTACAGAAGCGAAGTAGTGCCGGTTCAAGATTTGCCGGCAAAGTGACTGGGCTGGGTGAACGATAGAGCCGTTATCGGTCAAAGGTTCAGGTCGATATTGCGCTACCCATTCTTTGTGATACATTGGGGACAATCAGCAGCCCATCTCTTCTGAACGTGGGGTCAGGTTTGAGCGATTCTTTGGCTCTTCCTGCTAGGGTTTTGTATTTGGGAAGTACGGCGAATCTATGATGATGTTTTTGACGATTGAGATGTATGAATGTAATGTGCGCCCCCAGCAAGATCAGGACGCCTTTTTGCGACTGTACCTGGGACTGGGACTGGGACTGGGAAGGGGATGGGGATGCAAGGGGCTCCCTTTGAAAGACCTGGACTCCTTGGGCGTGGCTTGCCGCTTCGTGCATAGAGGAAACCACCATCGGATATGGTCAGGATTGCGGCCGGCCTTGCATGGCATGGCATGGCCTGTTGACCCATGGGCAATTGGGTACCCAAAGAGTCCTTCTGGGTTATATCTATACACTTTGCATTGATTAAGAGAGATGCCCAACGGCAGGTAGTGATTGAATCGACACCGTCAGGCTAGACCTGATTGCTTTTTAACACCAACTAGGTTCTAGTATTGCTACTGTCACCCAAACTGTATCATCAACACGTCGTCGAGCAATTTCTTCGTGCTTGGAAATGGTTTCGTGTCTGGGGTGAGAACTTGAAGTGCTCAGTGCTGAGCGTCTCGGTGGATTGGTTTTCCCTTTCGCTTGGGCTTCCTCTTTCATATTCCTTGGTCTCAGCTGCACCTTGAAGTGGCGATTCTACTGACTTAAGTTATGGCAACAGCATTGACCGGAAAACCCACTATATAGCCGGCCACGGCCTTGAACAACAGGTACATGTACAGTCGGGATGCGTTGCCTCGGATACGGGTAATTGAAAGCCAAAAGGGCAGGCTTCCGTGCCTCTATGGGTGTGTAAGTGAGTGGGTGAGTGAGTGAGTGAGTGGAATGTGGGCGTGGCATAACCAGGACTTGCAGCGGCAGGAAAGTGAGTAGGACCTGGACCCGCACACTGGCCAAGCGATGTGAAAACCGTTGTGTCTCAGTATCCTGTGCGTATCTCGGACCATGGTCGTCGTTACCTATTGGCCGTTCTATTCGGCCTCTCTTGAGAAGATAGTTGCCAGTTGCTGTCAACTCGTAGGCGATGTGAGGTGATTCCGGTCCGGCAGGTGCAGGTGTGTAAGCAATGCGATGGATGTACAAGTATACGTACACTAACTGTGCATGAAGGGTTCCGACTATCTGGGTAAGTATGTATGGACTTTATTGAAGTCGACGGTTTCCAGGGAGAGAGAGAGAGAGAGAGAGTCCGAAAAACCAAAGCAAAGCAATTGTGAAGTTGGGAGTTCGAGAACAGAAAGAACTCAACTCCTCACTGTCAGGAGTCAGAGTCAAGGTAGTAGGTTTCCGGCGGAACGAGGCCACTCGTATCCTGTCTGCATGCTGGTGGACCGTGGTCAGGGAAATGCAACGAACTCCTGTAAAAGGGGTGGCCATGGCAACGCACAACTCGACATATTGCAAGAGGAGTCTGAAGGGCTACGATCACCACAGAAGGAAGTCAATGGAAAAGCCTTGCGACGATGTTCTGGAAGATGGAAGCAGGGAGGGACTGAAGAGGTTGATCTTTTCTTCTTGCTACACGCACTCACTGAATTGTTTTTCCTCTTCTGTGAGCTATACCATTTGACTTTGGGTTGTACATGTTCCCAACCATCAACCAAGACCGACGTGCTCATGCTCATGCTCCGTTGGAATGGTCTGTGATCTCGGTGCAGAGATACTCTGGACAACTCTGTAACCCATGTGCGGGACTTGTCAACCGGACTTGCTATCCTCTCGTTGCCTTACAATGAGGTAGCAGAATATAGGAGAGGGTCCTGCAAAACCTTGTTTCGCAGCTTGTTCTTCTCGGTCATAACTTATAGAAAAGGGAAACAGTACGCTGGGTAGTGAGCAGCGGCATGGGACACCTGTATGATGATGGCTGCGGAGACAGAACGATCTCACACACTGCAGTTTCACTTGACTTGTGTCCTGAGTACTCACCTTCGTCAGGAAAGAGTCCCTCAAGACCAGTGCACGGCCTGTATAATGCTCTGATAAGTGTACCTTTCGTGGCCCTCATGGGTCCTGGGTGACAATCTTCATCAGCAGGAAAGAACAAGACTCAAAGAGTAGGTACAACGAGGTCACTGACGCTTCATAAGAACTGCAACCTTTCTGCCGAGAGTGTCTGCTCTGGTTTTTGGGGCCGCCAGCGTGCTCGGCTCGGCCATCGCGGACTTGTAGAATTGGAACACCACACTGCTGTCCCTCTGCCACAGTAGTCCTCCTCTTAGAGACTGAGCCGGCGCAATTTCGTCATCTTGAAGGGTTCTATTCATAACGAACGTCTCTAGCCAGTCCGGCATAGTGGCGCCTGCTCGAAACGCAGATGCCGATGCTGTAAGAAAATCGGCGGCTACCAGTTGTCTCAGGGGTAGGAGAGGGCCTTTCTCCAGAGGAGTAAAGGAGTGAAAGGGCGCGAAAGGGGGAGGGTTTAAGTCGACGGGTGTCCCTGCTGCTGCCCCACGGGCGCGCTGGCCTTGTCGAGCATTTCGCTGGAGAAAAGGAGGCGCCATGCGGCGTTGCTAGAAACGTTGGGAAATCTAAGCGGCTGCAGTCAGGGGCGCCGGCTTGATCTGCACCGTGCAGCTTCCCATGTGGTGAGGGGCATAATGGCGCCAGACATCGAGGATCGGATTTGTCTGTCTTGACATTCTGATGCTGGAGCATGCAAGGGCAGAGATTTTTCAAGGATATAGAACGACGGACTGTGTCCGGGTGACGAGTGCCTGCGGCCTGAAGACAGTGCATATCATGCAGGCCATGTCCCTCTGTGGACCGTTGCCGGACGATTTCTCCAACCAACACGGTGACGACGATGAAATCGAGTGATGCTTCTGAATGCACGGTTGCTGGCAACAGAGGACGATGGGTCAACTCCGTCCAGGACGCATTGCTTGAAAATGGAAAGTAACATCAAGAGTGCCATGACACAAAGTCAACCAACGAGAAGCTCGATGCTGGTGCTTGGCCGTCGTAGAATCGTAACGGACGTGCTTGCCAATGCAGGAGTTCGGTTTTCGCAGAAAAAATACGGGCTTTGGCCGTAGAGCGTTGCCTATCATGCAGTTCTATTACATCGTAGAGTGTTAGTTGCCCATCAAAGACGAGCTCATCTATTGATATGGAGACTGTGATCTCTAGTGACAAGCACCAAAAGGATCAATTTCACACCGTCACTGGTACAACTTCGATGGAGGAGCTCGCTAAAGTGCACCAATGTCCATCGCCGTGGACAGGACCATCGAGAGAGGAAATGCCATTGAGTCTCAGTCAATATTACCAGGTGCTTCGCATGCAGATGCTAGATATGCAGCTAGAGAAGTAGTCAGTGGAGCAGGCTCTAAAGGCAGGGGGCTCCCTCAAGCAGACTCAAGATTATAGTCATGATTGGTGATTGTAGGAAGTCCTCTCACCCCTGAATGAGCACGATCAAAACCATACCAAACGTATGCGACTAGCTTGCATCAGTGTTGCGATCAATAGGAGCTTCGAATTCGCTGGTAGCCATGAAAGAGTGAGTAGCAAGACCTACCGCCGATATGTGCGATCATCGATGGGGTCAAAGATTAGAGTCATCACACGCGCGTCGATGCATGAATAAGGTTGCGATGATGTGACCTTCAATCCGGCAAGTGGTATTGGATTCGCGCTTAGCCAATGCAAGGGACAGCGTTGACCAGGTCTGGAGATGATCCAAAGATTGACGCTGGAGCAGTGGCTCTCGTTGAGGTGAAGTCACCGTTAGCTTTAGGCAGGGAAGAGGATCACTGGATACCAACTCGAGCAAATGATGCATGGACAGACGGGCGAACGTCGAAAAACGTCCATTCCTCCCTCGTAGAAGCAACATGTGTCTGCTATTGGTCGCCGCGCAGCAACGAACGGATAAAAATCTCCGGTATCCATCAGAGCATGGCGTGTCCCGGATCACTGAAGTTGTCCAACTCAACCCATGTCCTGTGGTTTCAACTAGTCAAGCTGGGCCGAGCCATCTGTCAGGGCAAGCAAACGTCGATGACCCATCAAAAGAACGAAGTCTATGGGTGGCACTGGGAAATGGTGCGACATCGATCGAGGAACGGTCCTTGACAAGGTACTAGTGTGATGGCAGCTTCGTGGTAGTGGAAACTGAATTTCCATGGGCCAAAAATAAAGACATGATTGGTCTCGCTTGCCGAGCCATTGCTATGGCACAGAGCCAGTCAGAGCTGCAGTATGCCCTTCGGCAAAAACACGATGCACCCGAATGCGGAGGGTTGATGCCTTAGGCTCAAACAGACCCATCAATGGAAAGACGACGTTCCGGGGTTGCGCACCATGATTTTGGACTTGACATCGTGGGCTTTCGAGATGCTTCGGCGTTGACCTTGTCTCAAGCAATCAATGGTGAACCGATCTTTTGCCACCAGCACGGAGTCCCATTAGCCTGGTGGTCTGAGTAGGAGTTTGAGACAAAGGCGGTGGTAGTTCAGGATTGGCGACGGCCACATCGGGTCGCACTAGGTGTTGTGCCGGAGTTGTGTGATATTCCTGCAAGAAATTTCTGCTAGTGATGATTGAGAGACATCGAGTTGGAGACAGCACTGTCGAAAGTACTATGATTGAGGACAGCCTTTACGAGGCATTGGGGCTTGTGAGCTCCAAGAGCGATCACTACCCGATATCTCAGGTTAAAGCATCTCATCTCGGTGTGACCGATTTTGGGGATTTGATGATCATCTGGGTTATGTCCTGAACTTGAACGAAGTACCTCGTACTTGGGCGGTGTCTCGCGTCAAACTGGGTAGTGCTGATGAAGGGATTTTCCATGTACGAGTACCTCTTCTCTTCTGGTCATAGCGCACCCGGAACGACCGCTAACGGCTGAAGCTGGACTTCCTCAAGGGCAGGCTCGCGTGTATTCCGGGTTTGATCTCGAAGAGGATTTCGCTGGGTAGGTGGCGAAAGTGACTGAAGGAGGCCACAACGGTCTTTCGTAGTCGTAGGTCTAGTGGAGCTGTCAGTACCACTCGGAACATAACCATTGGCGCAGAATTTGACCGAGATAGCACAAGCCCACACAAGGTAGATTCGCCTCTTGCCCAGAAGGCCCTCGCTATTATCCTTCACGTTCGGCAAGTGCACCGGAAGAAACCGTCCGTGACTAGATTGAAATCATGACCTATTTCGGGACCGGTGCCAGTCGAAACAGGCATGGATATCCAGATAACGAACAGGGAGCGATGGCGAGTGGAATCATTAGATTTGTGTGGTGTGAAGATCTGCAGAAAAAGATGAAAGATGTGTGGACGAGGAGAAGTCACTACTAGGAAATGATTGATGGTCGATGTAGAATTGTGGATGGAGGTTGGAACAAGAACAAGGCTGATGACGCCATTTTCAGGGTCCACGGATACACCTTTTTCCCAGCCGGATTGCTAGTCCCGATTAGGACATGCGGATTGCGCAAGAATTCCATCTTCGCTCTGGAAAATTCCATCCTTCGGGAAAGTCTGGGGAACCACTACCTCTACACCTAGTCCCTTAGATTCCTGCTCAGCCACAACAACCAGGGTCTAGACACGACGACCGACCTCTTTTGCCCTTGCTACGAGCTACGAGCTAGGTGCTTGCACTTATGCACTTCCTATCTCTCCTGATCGGCACTCGCTACTCAAGGTCCTTTTGCCACTCACCTCCTACCAAAAATACCCAAGACATACATGGCAGTCTCGAAACAGAGCAAGAGCTCAAGTGACTAGAGATCGTCGCGTTTGATGGACTGATTACCATATCGTTCCTGCATGTGCTCCTAACAATAGCTACGAGTTTCATCATAGTCCAGATCTATCTGCAAGATGATGGCAAGCTTCGTCATCTTTAGTTAGATATCGCTAAGGCCTTGCTAAGACTTCGGACAGACTGTGCCGGATCCGTCACATGGATGTTTGCACGACGAGACAAACATCGTCGGGGGCCGACAAAGCATTGTACAGGCCCCGGGAGTTCTGCAGCACGATGACTTCCACCTGATACGTTAGGTGCACACAGTACCAGCGTGGTTGGAATTCAGGAGTCTGAATTGCCCGACGTGTCTCGACGCCACAGATGATGTTACCTCTGCCGTGGTGTCCCGAGTGACATGCCTCATTCTTCCATGAGACCCGCTGCCCGAACTCTGCTTGAATGTCAACATGATTTGACACATCTTCGTACCAGGAGACTTGTTGGGCTCCACCATGCGCTGATCAGAGCAAGCAGATCCCATGCTGAGCCTCATAACCCTGGTTGGTGACAAGATCTCTTGTACCTCAAGCGTACAAGGTACATTGTCACTATCAATAACGTGAGACTTGCGCCAAACAGTGTCTTGCTTGATGGGAGTGACATAATTGTCTGAGAAGAGCATACGAATTCCAGAACGCCGCCGAAGCCGAGTCGATCGATTGTGGAATTGTGGCTTGCCGGTCCCCTTGGCAGCAAGCGGCGCATAACAACTTAACCCGCTTGGTACAAGATCTGCGAAGTCCAGAACGTCCAACCCTTCGACTCCACGGACTCTTCCCACTACTAGGCCCATATTCGGTACCAATGTCAGCTGAAAACAGGGTTGTGATGGGTTGTGATGGGTTGCGCATGGGGGTACCTATGTCGGTCACAGTATTGATCGTGCCGCCTCCCAGCTATTTTGGGTGTTGTCTATTCTCTTCAACCCAAGTCACACCAGGGCGTCCATATCATTCATTCATCCACTATGGCCCCTTTGGAGACTCCCAACTGTGGGCCGACCGTTGATGAACCCGTCTGAATCCCCCTGCACTGTGGCTTGCGACTAACGCGGGATGTCATCAACCACCTTCACTAAGCGATTGTTAAGCTTGCTATGTGCCTAGCCAATTGGAATACGAGACAGGCCAAAACATTTCCGAAGCTTGTCAGAGCCTTGACTCTCGCCACACTGTCGGCTCGTGGCTGAGCGGGTCCACTGATGGGCAATTTTGCTTCCCCAATTGTGCATTTCCTTGTCCTTCCGGTGCGCGCAGCCCGAGTCTTTGTTGCAACCACGGAAGACGTTTCTTCCAGGTCTTTTTGTCCCCGGAGCCCAAGCTTCGTGGTTACGCATAGTCGTGGGTAAGTAGCTGCGCGGGACACAACAGCTCCAGCATGGCCCGACTCGAGAATACCGGCTCCCTCATCCGAGTGCGCACATCGTGAGCACCGTCCTTGCTTCTGCTAGACTCCACCGTCCGGGAGAGAAAAAAATTGTGGTACAGTGGGAGCTACGAACTCGCTTGCATCGGACCAGAACCAAGCAAGGAAAGGTCGTGAGGCTCCTCGAGCAAAAAGAGGATTCCCGTCACTCATTCCATCCCAAACGGAGAGGGCAGATTGCCGGGACCAGATCAGCTTTCCTCTTGGGATCTGGGTTGTGCCATAGCGGCCGCATGTGCTGATATCCGCGCTTGTCTTTCTCGGGCCTTGCCTTTGGGTTCCGCAACATGTTTCCGTCCAATTGTGCCGTCTGCCTTGACCGTCTTCCCTCCTTGCCAGCATCCAAAGAAGAGGAGCCGCCATGCGCTACGCCTCCGGCATAGTTGCTGGCTTGAGGGACGTGCATTGACTTCTGTTCTCCTTCTATCGTCGGCATTTTCCTCAGCTCCCCCCTAGCCCTTTCCACATATTCCCATACCGTTGGTTTCTGTGCCAGCTCTGATCACCTACTCCACGACCAGGGATCCCCTTCTGCCCGTTCCCAATCACGACAGTTCCTGTACTTTGGCCACTGGCTCCCTAGACCCTGGTACAACTATCGAATTTTACTTGCTGAGTTCCACATGGCTCTAGTATAATGTGCATCGCTACTACCACCAGTCATATACATCCACGCCGGTCAGGCCACATTTGAGACCTCGTTGGTCGGCAGTCCGTTCTCACTCTCGTTCCTTTTGCACACTCGGTCTAAACCAATGGTTTTGCAATTCCTCTTCTTCAACACTGCCACGACAGAGAACCCTTCCTCATCTAGCCCTCTGAAACATACAGAGCACCCTTGGTAACCACGTTCATTTCCAAATTTGGCGCCGACCTACCTGTTTCATTTCCTTTTTCGAACACATACGATCTGCCTATAGGTATACGCTCCTAAGAGCTTCTGGACAGTCCATCAACATCATTCGGATCCCTCCAGATCCGTGCTCAGCCTCTCTTCTTTCTCTACGCAAGATCAGCTTCAGTCACAGAGTTTAGGTATGCCTATTTCAGGTGTTTCGTTTTTCCTGATTGTTATCTCAAACGCCCAAGCAAAATGGACTAACCCATGGCGTTTTTCTGGGTCCAGCAATACTATACTCTTCCTGTTATATTTGAGGGTTTAGCGATGGGTGATGAACCACTTCTTCCACCAAACCTCCTACCGAACGAGAACGAAGAAAACCTAAGAGGTTCGCTTTCTGGTTTCAACACCTCTGGCATATCGACTAACGTTATTGTCACAGATCCATCTCCACACCACTCGTTACCAGGTGCCAGACCATCTAGGGAGACCACCAACATGGAGTTCGAACAATATCCTCGACAACAGTTCGGCATAGGTCACTTTCCTGGTGCCGGTGCGCTCGACATGTCCAACATGGCAGCGGCACTGCCGGACTATCAGATGCGACAATTCCAACAGCCCTCGTTTCCGCACCATTACCAGTCTCCAGCAGTCGCCAACCAGTCTATGATGTACCAGTATAATCAGAGCGCGCAGTTTGCCGGTCAAACTGCCGGTAATTACACGCATGCTTTTCAACAATATCCTTCGCAGTACATGCAAGGTACTCCGCCGCGACAGCAACATCCGGCATATCCTCAATTCATGGGCACCCCAGGGGGAGTCAGTGCTCAGCCTTTCCAGAACCAAGCGTTCATGATGCAACAACCCATGGTTTCTACGTCCAACACCACTCCCCAGCATCAGCAGCAGGGAGCATACCCTCAAGCTTTCGCCAATCCGGCGTACGCAAGCGCATACGCCCGAGCCGCGGCGGCATACCCAATTCCCCAGTTGCGGTTGGACAGTAGCTTGGCCCAGCCACAGCAACACAGTTTCTACCCACAGATACAGAGTCAAGGTAGGAGGCAGCTCCCACAATATGGTCCGAGAAGGGTACTAAGTGGCACAGTAGTACGACGAACCAGTTCGAATTCCTCGCTACAGACGTCTGCGCTCAGAGGGCCACCCCGAAAACCCAAACAATCTGGTCATGCACTATGGGTAGGCAACCTGCCTCCTACGACGCACATCGTCGACCTCAAGGACCATTTCTCCAAGGACGCAACAGACGACATTGAAAGTGTCTTTTTGATCTCCAAAAGCAACTGCGCTTTTGTCAACTACAAGACAGAATCCAGCTGTGCAGCTGCAATGACCCGCTTTCACGATTCTCGGTTCCAAGGAGTACGGCTGGTTTGCAGATTGCGTCGTGGAAGCTCTTCCACGACGGCCGCGACACCGACTCAGTCTCAAAGTCAGACAGTGGCATCTGTGCCCGATGAGGTTGTTGAGGGTGAATCCAAGCAAGAAGAAACCAGCACTGACCAGCCTATAATCGATGGTGAGGCGGTCACGGCCGAACCAGAGGCCATAGAGAAGGTCAAGGAGAAGTTCTTCGTGGTCAAAAGCCTGACGGTCGAAGATCTGGAGCGCAGCGTTCACAGTGGCGTCTGGGCTACTCAGGCGCACAACGAAGACGCCCTCAACAGGGCTCACAAGGTCAGTGGTAGAGAGCTCTGGACGAGGATGGTTTACCCAAGCTAACAACACCAAAGTCTGCCGAGAATGTCTACTTGATCTTCTCTGCCAACAAGTCTGGCGAGTATTTTGGGTACGCCAGAATGGAATCAGCCATCGACGACGAGTCGGCCGCCAGCATTCAAGACTACCAACCCAGAGCCGAAATTCCCGACCCAAGTCCCTCAGACCTCCCTCTGACCATCCCCACACCAGCAACAGCCACCGCACCCAAAGGACGAATCATCGACGACTCTGCCCGAGGGACCATCTTCTGGGAAGCAGAGAACGAGGCAGCACAAGAGAAAGAATCATCACAGAACCCAGAGGACGATGCAGGCAACGTGTCGGGCGAAGGCTATGAGTCAGGGAGTCCCGCAACGCCGCAAACTTTCGGCAAGCCCTTCAAGATCAAGTGGATGTCGACAGACCGACTCCCCTTTTATCGAACTCGAGGTCTCCGGAACCCTTGGAACGCCAATCGCGAGGTCAAGATCGCACGGGATGGCACCGAGATCGAACCATCCGTTGGCAGGAGGTTGGTCAGCATGTTCCACCGTCCTCAGATGGCCTCGGCAAGTCCCAATGCTGCCAGACAACAACCTCTTCCTCCAGGGTCTGCTGTGGGCGGTTTCATGTCCCCACATGCTTCTGCTCCAGGTGGCATGTATGGACGATCTTACTGATTAAACAAACACTTGGAGTTGTCCCGTGTGTTCGACTATATGTTATTTGTACAGAGTCGCTTACTGACTGCGACGTTTCATGCTTTGTACGATGACATGATGCTATGATGAGAAGCCCGAAGCCCAAAGTCGGACAAGAACAAAAGTTATTGCAGCAACGATTGAAGAGGCGCCGCGAGGAGGCCCTGTGCTTTTTTCCCTACTAGCAACACATGTACGACTGAGCTTCGCTGGGCGAGCCTTTCCTTCATTTCTCTGTGAAAGAGGGTTTATAGCCGCTGGCCACTTAGGTGGCTGGCCGGAATTGATCGGATTGGATCGAGGGAAAGCTGGGTGGAGGTATTGCATGTGTGAGAAGGAGATGGTCAAGACTCAAGCGAGGCTGGAGCCTTCTGCTAAGTCACTAGTAGTATCTCTGCTGGTGGCTATCTCGCTACGGAGTATCTTATGTCGGATTGACTTATCAGATCTTTTGGTGGATAGAAAGACAGACAGACAGACAGACAGACCAATCTTACGGTATTCCATGAACCGCTGGCAGTACTTACCTAGGTACTCCCTTGAAATCAATGTATTCTCAACGAGCATCAGCACACGCAGAGATATCGCAGCGAACGACAAGCCCCGAACTAGATATCAAGCGCTACGAAGCCCGCTGCCGGCTGCTCAAAGCAGCTTCGCACGGATCTATGAAGAAACCAGCCGGGAACCAGATACCACCAAGGGAGACCTCCAACAAAAGAAGAAAAGAAAATCACATCAGCATTATTGTATCTCCAGCAAGGACGGGTACCATAAGGCACCCCTTTCATGAAGCCGTATCCTGAGAGGAAAAGCCCCCATTCTGAATTAAGTACTAGGCAACAACCACAACCACAACCCACGGCAACAACTCGAAATCATCCCCATTTCCCGAATTCAAGATTCAAGTTCTTGGAGCAGGTTAACAAAGTCACCATCCCCTTCTTCGGCCAGCCTCTTGAATTCGTCCATATTCTCCTCCAGCCATTTATCTTCTTCGCCTACCTGTTATTGACACAATTGTCGATTGGGTCAGCGATAGATTTACAAAGTATATTTATACACGGAGCATCGGTGTTGCTAAGGAAAGGCTCTGGTACCGCCGACAAGTAGTGCTGAAAAGAAGACGCGGGATGGGGACTTACACCAGGTCTGGCAATACCACATTCCACAGCGGTCGTCAATGCCCCCATGACCCATACCGTTCTAAGTTGTTTTGTTTGCTGGAGTTTTTGGCCTGGGCCTTCCTTGCTGCTGCTGCGGCCACCCACGACGACACCATCCCACAGCTTAACGATATCCCGACAATGCTCGTCGTAGACCTCCTTGGTGCGCTGTTCGCCCTGTCGAGTCCGCAGGATGATGCGGTTGTACTGGACTCTCCTGCCGCCACGGAAGACGATCTGGTTGGTGACGTCGGTGTACCGGACGTTGACGAAGATTTTGGGCGTTTTGAAGCGCGTGGCGTGGAGATTGGTAAGGGCCTGAGCGAGGCCGGTTTGTTGGAGGAGGTTGAGAGGTGTTACGTGCTCGACGTCGTAGAGCGGCATTTTCGGGGCACGATGCTAGTATTAGTTAAAAAGCTGGTGATATAACTTGTCTTTGTGCCTGTGCGAAAAAGTGCTTTATTCGAATTTATCCCTCTTCACTGGAGATATACTGTGTTACTGTCACAACTGTACAACCAGGATCCGGCGGAGTTCCGAGGTTGATGACTGCTTACATAATACGGCAGATTGGTGGAGGACGTCCGCCTGCGACGTGGAAGGATGGTTAGAGGAAGAGTTGATCTTGATGTCAATCGTAGTGGGAAATTGAGTGAGTACCCTTATCCAACCAGTGTCCATCTAATACCTAAGGCAATAACATCTGGTGTCCAAACATCTCCGTCGACGGCGAAATGGCGCCAAGATTGGCAGCTCAGCCTTGCGGGATTTCGACCAATGAGAACGAAGGAGCCTGATGACCAATCACAATTCAACCGTCCCGGAAAACATTTTTCGTCTGTTCATTATCAACTAACTTAACACTTTGATCATCTCAACAAACCACCCGCTAGCCTGCAAGGGCGATTCCGAGATTCACAAATCACAAGCTTGGGCTAGGCTCTTGCGGTCTTCTAAACACAAACGATGCCTTTATCGCCGTCGCCGCCCTCGTCGGGTCCCAACCGCAACACTCTCAATCAACGCGCCTCTCGGGCCCGGCGGAAAACATACATCGGTGAACTCGAGCACAAGGTCCGCACCTACGAATCTCAAGGCGTCAAAGCCACCGAGGAAGTCCAACGAGCCGCCAGACGAGTCGCCGATGAGAACCGCGTCTTGCGGGAGCAGATTCAGGCCCTGAGGGTGAGGAACGCCGAGCTCGAAGCACTCTTAATGGGCGGGCCCGTGGTTGCCAGTGGTCACGGATGGACTCATGGACCTGATTGGAGTGGAGTTCAAGCCGAACGTCTCCAAAGCTCTGGACCAAAAGCCACCGAGCAACAGTATCCGTCACCGCCCCAAATGAGCGAAATGGCAATGGCAATGGCACTGACAAAGGACGAGTCGCCCACCACAGCCAATGCCTATCCGACACAATTAAACCTGCAATCCCGACAACAGCCACAGCTTGCAACGTCCGCCTCCAGTATACACGCTACGGTGCCTGGTCATGCAGCAACGCTTGCAGTCCCCAGTACCGTGCCCAGCAGCCGTGGATCTGTCCCAGGACACGACATGACTGAAAGCACCGCCTCGACACCTTACTCGGACGACGGTACCGTCGACATGGACGACGACGACCCAACGACAAAGCCCCAACCTCTACCCCCAGTCACACAACCCAGCGCGTCGGTCCAGGAAGTCAACAACGCCAATAACGGTCCATGGTCAAACAGTACGTCTTGCGCCCAAGCAGCAATGATCATTGCAAGTATGCGCGGCCTGCCACCGGCAGACGACTTCGTTGCCACCGAAATCTTGTCCGAACTCGGCTGTGCGCCGAGACCTGCGACCGCAAAATCTAAATGCTGCAGCTCGGATTTCAAGCAATGTTCCACCCAGGAGGCTCAGCATTGTATGGTGGACAATGCCAAACTCTTCGGGATTCTGGATCAGGAGGAAAGGCTTCCTTGAGGTGTTCCGAGTCCAAGTTAAATCAAATCAAGTCATGGCAAGTCATGGCAAGCCAGAGCCCGATGGTGGCGCCGTCGCCCAGGTTGGCTCGACACCATCAACATCGAATGATATTCAGGCTGCGTCTACGTTCGAGTAAAGTGCCACTGGACATAGATGGAATGGATACAACACGTCGTTGGAAATTTCTAGTAATTGCCAGGACAACAGAATGGCAGAGCAATTGTTTGTCTTCTGGAAACAGCATTCACTGGACTGCCCAACACAGATGTATGGTCCGCATTGTCGCTTCGCACACCACGTGTCCCCCTTCCGGGCTCTGCAGCACAAACATCTGGATTCTTCGGTCGACTTCGCAAAAATGGGCGCAGCCCTCCATAGGATGTCACAACCACGACCGTCCCCCCAGGCTGCTGAGCCTTCATGGCTTCAATTTCGACCCTAACCCTTTAGGCAGGCCTCGGCTCAGCTCCGGCTGACTTCACCACTCGCTGTCTCGCCCGGCAAAACAGGCCCCCGGCCAGACCCATGGCGGAAACTGGAGAGTTCTGAATTCGATTGGCCCGAGCCTTCATCTCGTCCACGTCCCAATTCGCCCAGACGAACTTGTTCTTGAAGAAACCTCGCTTCGGGGCTGCACAACCACACAGCAAGCGACGCTGGCAAGTCGGTTGGAACGAGAAGGAAACAAAGTATCAGCAAGACTGACTCGACGCAACTGCTGGAGGCGGCTGCGTTGGAGGGAAGGGGAACAGGGGTACTGAGGCTAGGCTACTACTCACCTGAATCTTGCGGCGTTATACCTGGTCCCGCTTTTTTCGCTCATGTCGCTTTGGAGAATGCCAGGCTGTATGCTGACGACATGAACGTCCGGGTTTTCCACTTGGAAGGTCTCAAGACTCTGATCCCCGCGAGCTTCGACGCAGAGTACGCTGACCAAGCCGGATTGGCAGTCTGCGCTGCGCCGCTGGTCAGGATCACGATGATGGCGCCATTCGGCGTCGCTGTCGCCGCGGCTTGATGGAACGCTCTAAGCGTGTTGAACGAGCCCTTGACGTTGATTTCGAATGCCGTCCACCAATCACGCGGCTCGGATCCCGTGATCGTGCCCGGCCGCGACTGGTAGCCGGTATTGCTGATAAAGATGTCGATGTTCCCTTTGGCGCTGTCTCGGATCTGGCTGAAGGCGGCTTCGATACTTGTCGCGTCCGTAATGTCTGCTGTGGCCGTCACTATGTTGACGTGGGAATACTGAGTCGCGTGTTTGATTTTGGTCGAGTCCGACGTCTTCTGGTTGCGGCCGACAATGCCGATGAGTCTGACACCTGCCTCGGCAAACGCTTCAACCATGGCGGATCCAATGGTGCCTCCTCCTTCTGTGACGATCACGTTCTTTCCCTTGAGCGAGAGCTCGGGGCGAGATGGGTCAGTGGCAAGGTATGTGGCATGGTGATACCCTTTGAAGCGACCAAAAGTGCCATTGATAGTACTCTGTCGACTCTGTCGGAAGCGAACCAAAGCCAAGGGAAACGCAAGGAACGAATGAGCTTGTACTGTGTGATACCAGTGATTGTCGGTTTGGTCTCGGTGTCGCTCCAGATCACTAAGCAGAGAATGTACAAGACAGGCCCCGCCTTCTCATGAGCTCTGGTCCTTTCAAATCCCACCGTCCGTCGAGCCTTGCGCGTCTTCCCGTTGGCCTTACATTCCAACAATTCGGTCTTGATCGCCGTCCGCAATTTGGCCTCAATATCTGCCCATCCCGGAATGAATTGCATCATATAATGACTAGCCCACAAACATCTTCGAATGTGTGGTCCAGACCTACATCTGCCTTTATCTATCCCTCGTGTAGCCGTGATCTCGTTGATTTGTAACGATCAACTCTGCATGTATCTTCTTCAATGAGTCTGGCTCTTGGCCACTCACTTGTTGGTAGCTTTAGTGCTGTCCGGGCATAGTCAGTCTTGATTGGACCATATACGTCAACCTAGGGCCTCCACATCCGGCCTGCTGCCACAGCTGCCATCCAACTAACCATTGGGCCGCAGCGCTCTTCAGTCGGTCTTCAGATTCTGGAATAAAGTCGATTCGTTCTTTGTATGGAAGGGCCAAGATCTTACGTTGTCATACATTCCGACTAGGTCGATCAGACGGGATCGTTCAGCTGCTGGGAGAGGGCAGAGGCCTTTTGCCGCGAGTTCTTCGTACTCCAGAGCGAAAAGTACCTTGTCGATGTCTGCCGTGCCTCTTGCTTTGTAGACAATGACCATTGTATCGTGGGGCTAAGAGGCCTACCACACCTCGTACAGTACCTTAGGTAGGAGAAGTACCAAAGTACGCCTTCCTTGGAATATTCCTAGATAGGTCTACTAGGCGTCCCGATAATATCGGAACAGACCCAGAAGGTTGGTGTCTATATTTGGACTGGATGTCCCTCTCAACAGCCAGTTCCATTGGGCCTTCAGGGCAGCAACGACTCGGTGCAGCGAGGCTCGAGCGCCATGGAGGAGCAGACGATCATCCGAAGACGAACCTGGTGAGAGGTACCTTCATATAATGCTTAATTGTCTTGTTCGTACCCGCCGGTCGACGGACCCGTTATCCAGCCTGGAAGGAATTCAGCCTGGAAGGAATCCAGATATAATCGTTGCAATATATCCAGAAACTCGCGAAAAGCCAATGGTCGTATGTTCCAAGCACACAGTAGGCCCAAACAAGCTGGACGAACAGCTGGCCGATTCGATGGATCCGACCAATGATCTGCAGCACCGTGTTCACGTTGTCGAGTATGTCCAGGATAATAATCTTGTTTGCAAGCTGCGAAAGTCAGTCACGATCAGTTGCGAAAGGAACCAGCGTACGTTTGGCATTTTAGGTAGTGCGGCATACCCCGTGAGGAAAGGCTAGGTTGTACGGAAGTACAAGGTCAAGAAACCATCGCTAGCCACCGAGACATTACCAAATAGCAGAAGGGCTTCGACGTCCTCAGTGCTCACCGCCTTAAATTCATTAATGCGCTTTAGAAGTTCGCCAAAGCCAAGTTGGGCAAGACGAGCTAACAGTTAGCGTAGTAGCAGCACGGTCTGCTTATACTGCGGTGCCTATCAATACTAGTCAATGGATATCTTCATAATATACCGAGGAATGGGATGTAGCGACGAATTTCAACGACCGCTGAAAACCATCGATCGTAATGGGAGAATAGACTTACCGAGGTGATATTGCCGGAGTCCTTAGAAAATTGTTGAACGGTAGGAGAGTAATCAAGACCTAGTTACGGAATAGTCGCTCCAATTCCGACCATAACTTCATTGTCGACGCGCGGGAAAAAGAATTCCAGGATAGGATGCAACCATGTTTCGCGCTGAATAGTCTCAAAGATCTAGACACGCGTCTCGTCGGTAAGGGTACCACGCCACTTAGGACGGATGCAAATAGCCTAATTCGGGGTCAGTGCGAGACTGTACCACGGATGTGAATGAGGTAGGCCTATAATCTTCGAGTAAGCCCCTTGGATGTTTAGGCCCAGTGCCGACGAACGACTGTTGAGGATCAAGATCATGACGTCGTCTGTAGGGTCATTCCATCCCGCGAGGATCCCCGATTTCTCGGTCGCATTAGCCTGTGGCTAAATCGCATAGTAGGGTATATCTAGGTTGAAAACGAAACAGTCCGGGTCCTACTGCGTATAAGGCCAGGTAGCAGATAAAGTCACTTTACCCTGGTAATTGCCGTTCTCAGAACTGACAGAGAGCCCAGTAGGCATGCTTCGCAGTATATCGGATCTTTACCGACTCGCTCGCAATGTAAGCGTAGACCTAGACGCGGTCCAGGTAGTTAGGCAACGTCGGGGTTGGCCGCGTTGCCACAAAGTAGTCGGAGAAGCCGTGATCGTCAACCTCGAGCCATAGGGCGGCTTCGTTGGCCCCGTGCTGGACCATGCGCAGGAGGAGGATAAAAAACCGAAGGTCGAAGGCGGAAATAGACATGGACCGATGAAGGGCCATGTCTCGAGACCCAGCATTATCAATGCCGGGCTTCTTGGACGGCTTGCCAGGCCCGCCGCCCGCTCGGTTCAGGAACGGAGCAAATATGTCCCAGATCTTCTTGTACTGGGCGGATTTATATTTGCTCTGCCGCAATTCCACACCAAAGATATAGTATATAGGTACATCAACGCCGGGCTTGTATACGGTGTCGTCGTCAAGTTGGATAACAGAGGCCATTGTCCACTTGAGCTGGACGCGGGTGATGATGGCTCGAAGGACCCGAGCGGCCACATCAGGCCTCGACAGCAAGTCCTTGTTTGCCAGCGTTGCAAACGGCTTGGGATTCAGAAGCCAGAGGGGTACTCCGCCTTGAAAGGGTGGATGTTTGCAGAGCGAGACCGAGGATCTGTAGCTGTTCCGAGATGGCTGAGATCTTTTGGCGAACGAGAAGGGGGTCGGAGGGAAGGACATGGTCGCGGAGTTGCGGTTCCCATTTTTCAGTCTGGGAGGAATCAAAGATGTGGAACTGGAGGATCACATCAAAGAACTTTGCGAGCTCTCGAAACCATTCGCCGATGACAGACGAAGGGGCGAGGACCGACTTCGGTCGTTCATCAACGTCCTCAGACGCAGCCTTCTTGACGTCAAGGCTCAAGGCCCTATAGTGAACCATCGCGAGGGCCTCGATCGTCTTGCCCATACCGCAGTCCAGGGTATCGCAGCCGCCACCCCAGCGGGGCTTGTGCTGCAGCTAGGTGGCAATGGCAATGATTTGCCAGGGGAACAGCACAACTGGCGAAGCCGAGCCCTTGCATGTGATTCGGTTGCAATGGCCAGGACGCAGCCTCGTTTCGTTTCATTCCAGCTGGGCATATGATTTCCCGAGTTTGATGCGGTGTCCAGAGTCCGCGCTTCGAGCTCTTTGGTTTATTCACTTCATCATCAGAGATATCAGTTGGATCTGGAGCGGTAAATGGACCACTGCGTTGTGCTTCTTTCTTTCTAGGACCCTGATCTTGAGCATCGCTGGCCTTTCTCTTCGTACCGCGATATTCTTGCACGTCGTCT
The DNA here is from genome assembly GCA_035928285.1 of Vermiconidia calcicola. Lineage (NCBI taxonomy): Eukaryota > Fungi > Ascomycota > Dothideomycetes > Mycosphaerellales > Extremaceae > Vermiconidia > Vermiconidia calcicola. The sequence continues at coordinate 874,912 of JAXLQG010000008.1, forward strand.
TCTTCGCTCCTCTTCATCAGACAACACTGTGATAACCGATTCCTCTCCTTTGGCCGATTCTTCTTTACTAGACGACGTGAAGGTGGTCGATTCTTCTGGAAAGATATCGTTTTCTGGAGCCCGATCTTCTTCGCTAGCGTCAGAGCCGGTAGAAGCAGGACCAGAAGGAGCCGAGCGAGAAGGGGCCGAGTGAGAAGGACCAGGGCGAACAGCACCAGTACCAGTACCGGGATTAAGATATCGGTTGTTCGCAGGATTTGGGCAATCATCTCTAGACAGAACCGCTCCACCCGCGGCAACCACTCTTGAGCAAACCGAACGCCCGATTGATGGGCAAGCGCTGCTAGCCCTGACGTAGAATACCTAGGTAGTCAATGCTCACAAATTTGGCGCACCGGTTCAGATTCAACCCATTGCCATATTTCTTGGGACCACGTAGAGACGGGCGAGGTATATATTTGATTTCTCGGACCCCGTTGTTCATTGAGGACAATCCTTTTTGTTGCCTCATCATTTTTACTCCATTGTCTTCGACGAAGAGTTGCGACCTGGACCGAGATCCGGCATATTTGAGGTTTCCGGCCTGGTCAAGGCCTGTGCAAAGCTCTTGAAGTGCTCTGAATATGTCGTCGGGTCGGGCTCCATGTCCCTCCAATTGAGGTTAATATATATATTCGGTTGCCATTCTGGATTCCAGAGACAATCAGCATCTGAAGACTGAGCGCTCCGGCACCTGTTGCCCATGGACTCACGACTCGCCTCGACAGGGAAATCAGTCTCTTGCTCGTCGGCTATCCGTGACAGCCTCCCCGGTATTTCGTCGCATAACCAAAGACGCCATCAAGAGACTTCATGGTCTCAATGGACCAGGAGACAATCCGGGTGGTCTACGCGCTCGGTAAGCGGGCATACCACCCAGCTCAAGGATTTGCTCCACCAACTCAAAGTTGAGGTAGATTGAGCACCCCATACTTGTAAACACCATACTGCTGAGCTTCCGTCAACTTGTTCACCACGTATCCTGTCGCAGGACCGTTAGTCCTATCGTACCTCATAGGAACGTAGTTTAGAGGAAACATCGGTACTTCGCGAGGGAGGTCGCGCTGTTCTCGGTCTGCTTGATTCGACTTCACCCATCTACCTTCGTAGTCTTCGCCCAACCAATTCTTATCGTGTGGGTGAGCCAATGATCGACTCGCATAGTTGGAGGCGTCTTTGACAAGCTTGTGCCATAAGGTGAGTGCGTATCCATTCTTATCCCCCTTGAACCCGAGAAACTCTTCTGTCGCCTAATCCGCTCCCTTGCCATAAACGGCAGCTATATAGAAGACGTCTTGTATACGGTGAACAGGCACCGTTCGGTTTGTGATGCACCATTTTGCACATTCCTTCCACCCAGCCAGGTTCAGGAGATTGACTGGGGCCGCATTCCCACTGTCTCTTGGTCTTGTTCTGCAAACTGATCAACTCGAAAACATTGATGCCGGTCCAGTTCCAGTTTGTCTTGCGCAAAGCTCGACCGATTTCCTGCTCACGAATGCCGGGATCGCCTTGTTGCTCCATCAAGATCACAAATTTTGCTCTTGTCAAGGTCAATCCGGTTTCTAAAGCTTTCGCGACTCCAATGATGATGTTGATCTCGTTTTCTATATTGGACCTCAGGCGACGCCTTTTGACGCTCGTGTTTGGGCATCGACCCATACACTAGGATAGGGACAGGCGTCAAGCGCGGATCCTGTATTGAGGTGAATTTGTCCTTGAGGTACTACTTCATCAGTTCAAACAGCTTGTCCGGTTTCATGTGGATGGTGCTGGGAGGGCCTTGCGCAGGTGACTCCAGACCGAGGTCGTGGACTTCCACGGATTGTTTGTGCCAGAGAACCTGGCGATATTCTGCAGGGGTGACCTGCCAACCATGGCTGACGTCGTCTCGAATCAAAAATGGCATCAACGGTTGTGATGCACTTTGACACAGGCCGAGAGGAGACCGGGCACAGACGACGAAGGCGAACAGTTCCCTCTTTGCTCCTTTGACAATGAAGAAGAGTATCTTTTCACTGTTTGCCATGGTTTCCGCCCGCAGCTGCTTCGTCCATGGCGTTGCGGTAAGTGTGTTTGACGAGGTCACGGAGAAGGACGAAGCCAATAGCCTTCGAATAGATCATGGCGCAGGCCATGAGCGATCAGGATGGCGATGAGATTGACAGCGTTATATTGTGCATCGATGAATGAGGCGACGAAGCGTTCTCTGGATGATGCCGAAATCCTACCAAGGAGTCAGTGAAAGCAAAGAGAAGGGTAGGGAGAACTAACTTCCTGCGCTTTTCATACTTGATCGGAGAAGGACAAAGCCAATAGCCCTGCCAATCGCGTGTCTCGTAGCCTTCGACAGCATCCGCCAAACCCTCCCACCGGTAATAGGAGGAGCTCCTTACGGCTCAGAGGCCCTCCGAGTACGAGACAAACTGTCTTTGGTGCAGCCATTAGCAAAATGTGTAGGATAAACTCCACCGACACAGGCAATGAATTGCCAGCATCTCATAGTCATATCGCTTGCCTCCTTTGTCATTGTCCGGATCTTCTCCCATGAGATTGCCTGAGCTGAATGCTGAAGGCTCTCGAGGATCGACTTGAGGCGCAGCTCATACTTCATGAGCCTTCGCTGCTTCTCCTCCCATCTCTCATGACAAGACTGACAGCTCCTTAGGGATACGACATCCGTCCAGGAAGATTTTGACGATCGAGCCCGGTGGTGCTGTTGGGAACATAGTCTTCTTCGGACTTTCACTGTCCCCTGGAATCAACAATTGTCCAGTAACTCTTTGGGAATCGATTCCGTACTGCCATGTCTTGACATGATCGACCCAATTTGACAGACCGACACGCGGCTCCATGCCTTCGATTGTGGCAAGGTCCAAGATCGAACTCCCAACTCCTCATGGCGCCTTGCCATCCTTCTGTCAACTGAACCTCTGCGAGACTGGCAGCAGCACGGGGTCTTGAACTACCACCTAGAGTCCGTCGTCGCACTCCCCGTCCTTCTGGAGACCATCCCTAAGTGGTCAATTCGAATGTTGGTCGTGTAGTCCACGACGCGTACACCGCTGCGCGTTCGCGGTCCAGGGCAGGTACGGTGCCAATGTAGACACTAACTACCTTGACCATATTGCGTCCAGTATCTACGTCCCACCGCAGCACAGCTGCGGTGGCTGCGCACCCTACTCCAATTTCCAATGGGTGAAACACGCCATTGGGAAACCGGGACGCAGGCTCTCGATACATCCCAGCCATGGCAATCTCCCGAGGAATGAAAGATTGGAGATCGTAGAGAAAAGTGTGAAGGTCGTAAGAGAGGAGATGACTCGAAAATGCCTCGACGGATGAACACAAACAGGAAACGTCGCCTAGCAGGCCGACGGCTGCGTGTCGTCTCAAAACACAATTCAAGCGTGCTCAGGGAATCGCTGACAACAGGACAAATTCTTGTTGGAGGCACCAAATGTGGGACAATTATCCCGTCGATGCGGCGAAGGAGGAAGGAGTTCTTGACCACACCGTCCTGTCCTTGTCGTCATCTCAGGCTCCTCACTTCTTGACAGCGTCTTGATGCTGCGGCTTTCACACAGGCATTCCTGGATCAGCTTGGGTGTGCAGTCAGTCCAGCCTTATCACAAGTTCTGATCTCACAGATGCCGTCCACATGCCTCGGATACCCGGCGCGAGCAATCCTCATCTGTTCCCACGTGGCTGGTCGAGGTTTGTCGTGATTCATTTAGTGATTGTGGCAAGTGCCGCAGACCATGGACCCGCCTGGGTGCACTCAGCAGGACGTAGCTTAAACCCCTCCCCATCGTCGTTGTAGGACAAAGACTGAGAACTCGTATTTGTATCGTGGGGGTGGTATTCGTCTGTGACCAATCGGATCCCTTCAGAAACTCTCCCGGTTTCAATGTTGGCACTTGAAAAAGTACACCATCGTCTATGGTACATCCAGAACGCCGGAACGTGGCCATAGAATTCGAATCAGCGCGCGACCAGATTATGGCATCCATCCCCCTCTCGTGTATCGGACTGGTCGTGTTCCAACCAACTGCACAACCGAACCTAGGGCGTTCAGTTGTGATCATCCAGCCAGTTGTGGCGAAAGCAGCCCCTTTGAAATGCTAACCCTGAGGTTGCATTGCAGTATTGCTTCGGATCTTGTCCCTTGCAGCAGAGGTTGGCGCAAACTCGCCCCTTCATTCGCGCATTCAGCCCTTGATGCAGCTGCGAAGGCCGGTTGAGACCTTCGAATGCTTCTCAGCGTTTGCCGGCGCAATGTACTGACCATCTTGCACCGGAGCCGACGTGCCTCTCGCGAGAAGGCGAGGTTTAGAAGGTGATCAAGTAACTCGTTAGAGGAAGGAAAGTCGAAAGGTTTGAGTGGAAAGTCGACAGCGATATCCTGCCCTACTAAATCATGCGCCATAAAGTCGTTACCCTTCATAGGTGTGCCTGGATCCGTGCAGGTCCTGGTTCCGCAGCCCCAACTTTCGAGCACATCCACGATGTTGGGCATAACCAGCTGTCAGGGGACTGATACGGTTGACCCGGTTCGATAAACCAACACTGGGCTTGATGCCTGCGATGGTGGCGAGGCCTCGGATTGAACCCGGGCTGCATCGTTGGTTCAGACCCTTGCTTAGCGCCGTCAGGGAAGAGTTTCAAAAGAGGCGATGGTGGATGGTGTTGCAGCTTGTATGACCTCAAATAGTCCGGGTGCAAATGTGACAGCAGAGTTGAGATCATGCCGTTCAATACCAAAGAAAGCATGAAAGTGCAATAGCCCTTTCGTCGTCCATGATCATGCCGTTGAGGTGTTCGGCGTTGTCGAGCGGCTTGTCTTTCAAGCTGCGATATTCACAGACGACGACGGCTCTGATTGGCACGCTCTGGTCGATCATTTTCAGCGAAACGCTGAGACGGGGAACCGGTACTGCCCTTCCAGCAACCAGCTTCGTCGGCTTCGTGGCACCTTTCTGGTGACCATGTATGTGTGAGTGGATATATATATGTATATCTGCCGGCTGTGCTCTGGCAGGAGTCCAGAGTGAAAATTCAGCCCCGATTCGCTCCTCAATCTGATCGAAGCATGGTGCCAGACCCTCGAGTTTGATTTCGATGTTGGTTCGGACTTCTCTGAATTGAACTTGTAAACCACTGCGTATTGGAGGAAAGGCAGGAGATGCTGCCAACCAGGCTGTCTGTGCACCCCATGCACCGAGTGCTCTGTGACATGTTGCACACGACTGAAAGTGGCTTCTGCCGTCGAAAGGACCAGTATGGCACGAATCTGACTGGCAGATAAATTGTTCGAGCAAAAGGAATCACGAAACATGCCGGGCATTCGACCAAAATCACCTTTCCCCCGCTTCCACGGAAGCGGGATGCTGTGTGGAAATCATGGGGTTTCTCAATCCCTGTATGTGAACAGTCGGAGATAAAGCCGATCTTGAAGCATTGGAGGCATCAATCTACCCAAGTCGAGGGGGATGATGGTGCTAAGAACAGAAAGAAGCAACAAAGACCAAAGGAGTCGCACCTTTTTGTAGATTTTTCCATCCCCAGGAGGGCCTCGATGAGTCGAAATGAGTCATTACTTAAGAGGCTTCATTGAAAGAAGATCAATCTCTTCGAAACCTGACTCTCCTCTTCTGTCTTGAAGATGGTATTTATTGAATCCAGCCGAACAATGTGCATCTCCGATTGAATCGCACCGACATGATTCATCTTCGACGCTGTGATAGCCGAGTCAGTGTCACGCGCGTCTCAGGCTGGTGCGAGCCCCTTAACCTCGAGTATTGAAAGGAGATGTTGAAATGGACTGCGCAAGGCTGCGTGAATTCATATCGGATGAAGTTGGATGAATGCGGACGTAACCTCGGAGTGCCAAGGATTGGGAAAACTGCTCGCGCCTCACCCTCCTCCAGGACTAGGGTGATGCCGCCCTGTGCTCACCCCCGGCTCACGCGAGTCAGGGCGAGCCTCGGTGAGCGATCACCCGTGTCTCACCGGTCACGTCTTCGCGTGGGAAAAGGTGCCGCCTGACTGAAACCGAGATCTTCTTGCGGGGATTTGGCCTGCTGCTTTAAGCCGAGCTTTACCTGAGCACCTCCCTATTGTGCTTTTCAAGGCTCCGTGAATCATATTATTCATGTGTGTATATATCTATCGCTCGCTCAAGGTACAAACACTACAACTCTTCCGAGTTGCAAGTCTTAAGGGTGAATGGCCTACCCACCTGCTGTGGTAGTCGTTGACTCTTCGTTCAGCAGCGGCTCTCCGCCACCCGGCGAGCTGAGGAAGAGCGTATCAATCGCCGTCAAGTTTCTCGAAATCCACGAGTGTTGCCACATAGTGCTGAGGAAGATGTGCATGATGGCTTCTTTCAGTTTCGGCTGGTTCAGCGGACCCAACAGGACCATTCGGATCTTGTCGTAGAACCGCTGGTTCATGGTGACGACGTCGGGATAGCCATCTCCACAATGACTATGGTATTGCCGAGACACCTCTTCCTCGTCCGAGCCCGTCGGGTAGTGATTGAAGCTCAAGGAGCTTTGCATAAAGGTCGTGCCCTGCACACCGGTGTACGCAACCTCGTACAGGACGCACACGATCTCCAGCGTGCCACTGCAAGCGAGGGCCATCCGCCATTGAGATGCCCAGGCCTTGAACAAGTCGAAAATCAACTTGACTCGATTGCATTGTTGGGCCCCTGTCGATATTGTCATATCCTCCTCCGCAGCAAATCTGGACCACAGGAGCACGCTCGCTGCTGACAGCATAGCTAATAAGGTAAAGGGGGATCGCAGATCTTCCCTGGCCTGCGAGTCCTTGCCGACCAAGTATTCGATAATCTCGGCCATCTCGGCCACCTTTTGTAGACAGACCGAAATGAGCCGCTCGTCTCTATACGTCAAGGGCACATTAGCTTCGTCTATGGCTCCAGTATCATTTAGCGCTTCCTCGCTCTGTGGCAGGTACTCCTGATGGGTTACCACGAAGGAGTGACAAAGTAGAATGTGCGTTGCCACAAACATCCTACCATGGCCAAACCCACGATAGATCTCGTAGTTTTGCGGGCTCCATTGGAGTTTGGACGGGAGGCTAGCAACCCAATCTTGAAGAGCGCGCTCACGCAGGCGAAATGGACTGTCGGAATGGAATGGCGGAAATCGGAATCGTCGGCGGCCTGCCACATGCAACTCACACATGGAACTCCACAATTTGAGCGTTTTGAGGAAGACTGCCGGGACACTCAGTCGAGAGGTGCTTCCAGGATGGCCCAGGTCATGTAAATGCAGTCCGACTTCTTCCTCCTCGCCGAAAGAAAAGAGCTGCTCTGAACATGGAAACCGGACTCCCACATAGTCGAGGGGAATGGCCCCGTATCGAGCGGTCGAAAAGGAAATCAAGCGGTCGATCGTGAAGCAAGCCCAGAATGACCTCCGACGCACCTCCTTCTCTTGGGGCGACTGTGCCTCGTGGTACTCCTGCGTCAGTCTCATGGCCAGTGCCATTCTGATTGCGAGCCCGGAGTACATCCACGCCAACGACTCCGAGGAGGAAAGTGCTTCAAACAGAGCGAGGACCAGGTTCGCCTGGATAGAGGGGACTGCCGCCAAGATCAGAACAAGGGACGCCGGGAGACCCGTACAGCATGCGGACTTACTGCTGGGCATATCGCTCGTCTCACGCGAATACCGCCTGGCGAGCAGATGGTATCGGCTTGTCAACCGAGATGCAGACTTGAAGTCACACTCATCTTGTAGGACCGTGTCGGACAGATAGAGCGAGGAAAGAGTGACGATGGCAGAGACCAAAAATGGACTGGCCGAATCCGCACAAAACGACGGCTTGTGAATGAAGGAGCAGAACTCCAGATCATGGTGGTGGCGGAAGAACAGCTCGACGCAACGATTGGTCAAAGCGGACGAGGGACGTTCGGGATGGGACTCGGCCGTGGGACTGTAATATTCATGTCGAGGATTTGTTGCGGTTTCGAAAGCGGCCCTCGAAAGACGTGGCGCGGCGTCTGTGCGAACGACCGACTCTGTGTAGATGGCTGTCGAGTTGTCGAAAGGCACCAAGGGCCCAGGTGCCCACGTACAATTCGCCTTTGTCCTGCGACAGCGCTTACATGATGGCCTAATTCCGTCACATTTTGCCTTCTTCTTTCTGCTATAATAGCGTCAGAAAAAAGAAAAACATGTCCGAGAGACTTCGTTCGACTGTACCAGTTGCTGCAGGCTTGAGGAGTTCGCGATCCTCGGAGCGCAGATCTATCCGAGGGGTCAAAAGGTGCTTCCATGGTGTGCCGACCGAAAGGACGGGAAGGGGAAGGAGTCGTGGCCAAATTTGCGACAGCCGCTTAGGGAGCGCGGTGACTACTGGAAAAGCCGACAGTGGACGGTCAAGTCGTCAAGATGACAGAAGTTGAAGGCTAGCCTTGTCGACGGATATCATGAAAGTGTGATATCTCCCGAGCGGCGTTGAGACTGATAAGCACTGAGCACTAACTGTCTAAAACTCGTTAGTATAGTATGATAGGACACCAGATCTATCATAGGTTGTTCGTAGTATGGCAGTTCTCCACCCATATCGAGAATGATTTGGACCTCAAGTAGTGACTGACTTCAATACATAGTAGTTCAGATAAGACTTCCTGGACCAGAGGCCACAGTTCCGCTGTGGCTGAACTATCGACTCCGGATAAGCCGTGGTGGAGCTCATCGTCCTCCTGTGTAGGCGGATAAGCCGTCTCCCACGCTGGGCGTCTCTTCTGGCCACCCTCTTGGACCAGGAAGAACCAGAAGTATAACTCCGACAATGGGTACCTATCCTGGCGGTCGGTTGACAATCTTGTTCTGTCACTATTTGGACGGGAAAAAAGAGACGCGATGTCGGACAACACGAAGGCGGACATGGCTGTGCCCGAGGTCGTCGCAGATGATGCGACTTCAAGCCAGGGTGATGTGCAAGCTGTGAGACTGGCACCAAATGGCAATGTCATGGAAAATGGTCTCCAAAAAGGCTTCAAAGGGAGACACGTCCAGCTTTTCGCACTCGGAAGCGTGATCGGGTACGGACAGTCCACGCTTTTGCTTCATCTGTCGGTAGAGGTTGCTGACGCTGTCTCAGCCCCAGCATCTGGTACGGCGGTGGCATTGGTTTACAATATGGCGGTCCAGTGAGACATTTCCACGCTCAACTTCAGAGAGGTCTGCTGACGCTGGTAGGGCACCCTCCTCATTGCCTTCCTGGTGCTCGGCGTCGACCTCTACTTTGTCATGCAGAGCTTGGGAGAGTTGTCGACGCTGTTCCCGGTTCCTGGGGCTTTTAACGAGGTAAAAACTATCGTGCCTCAAGGGAAGAAAGGTCGCTCACTAGTATACAGCTTGCTAGCCGCTTTGTGGACCCTGCCGCATCGTTTGCCTTGGTGAGCACTGCCCTCAAACCGACCAGAAACTTGAGAATCGATATACTAACAAACAGTCGAGGCATGGAACTACTGGGGCTTGGTATAGCCACCCTCTTGCGCCGTAGGAAGCTGTCACTGACTCTTGCATCAGTGGATATCCGTGTTGGCGCTCGAATACAACAACCTCTCGTTGGTGATGCACCTATGGACAGACGTGGTTCCCACCTATGGCTGGATCCTCATCTCTTGGGTAGTTGCCGGCGCTCTAGTGCTCTTCGACGTCTCTATTTACGGAGAGATAGAGTTCTGGTTTGCCCTCTGGAAGGTCTTATGCGTCGCGTGTGGCTTCCTCTTGGCTATTCTCATCAATACCGGCGCAATCGGCGGAAAGTACATTGGATTCCACTATTGGAAAGATCCCGGCGCCTTTGTGAACGGCATCAATGGATTCGGCCAAGCGTTTGTGCTCGCAGCGGGATATTACGCAGGGTCAGAAGTTGTGGCAATCACAGGAGCCGAAGCTAGGAACCCCAGGCGGCATCTTCCAAAAGTCCACACTCAATTCCCATGGGCTATGAGCAACGGCTGACAAGTTCTCAGGCGATTCGTCTCAGCATGCTTCGTATCTTCGTCATCTTCGTGGGCATGATCTTCTTCACCACCCTCCTGGTCCCTTATGATGACCCGGCATTCCAGCTTGGAACCTCGAAAGCCGGAATCTCCCCCTGGACGATTGCGTTGGAGCGAGCAGGGTGGTCTGGTGCACAAAACCTCATCAACGTTTTTATTCTCACAGGATATGTCTCCATGACTGTACTGTACATCAGCTCGAGGGTGCTGGTTGCACTCTCAATATCCCATCGCGCGCCTGCTTTTCTGGCCAAAACCACGGAAAGGGGAGTTCCGGTCCGAGCAATCATTGTGTGTAACCTTTTTGGCCTCATCGCCATTATGAATCAGGCCGCTGGCGCAGCCAACGTCTTTGGGTGGATCATCAGTATTTCTGGGTCGGCGACCTTCATCGTGTGGGCTTTCATTGGCATCACCCACATTCGATTTCGCAGAGCATACGCACGGCAAGGCCATGACCCCAAGGACTTGCCATTCAGAGCATTTCTCTTCCCATACGGCGCCTATTTCGTGGCGGGATTCAACGTCTTTTTGATCTTCATCTCGGGATACACAGCCTTTCTCACGCCGTTCAATGTCGCGACATTCGTCACCAGCTATTTGGTGATCGTCATCTTCGTTATCCTGTACCTGGGCTGGAAAATCCTCAAGAAAACCAAGTGGGTTAAATTGGAGGAGATGGACTTGGTGACGGGACGTGCAAGTTATGACGACCGAGATGACGATGAGTCTGGCCCTGGATTGTTGACAAGGCTCTGGAGAAGGGTATCCGACAAACGCGAATAACCCGGTTCTCTCCCAAACCGGATTCCAGGCCGGAAAGAGGAAGAGTTAACGGGACTTTGTGTATCGGCATGAACGAGAGTTCTAGTAGGCTCGTTGTGAGTAAGATTAGGAGTATGCTGGTATCGTCAAGTAGAACCTCAGCATCGAAGTTGGTGTCAGACAGTAACTCGGTCTTGTGTGAATTTCCACTTTGATCTTGTCCAAGGCAGTTGGCAAGGGCGGGAGTTTGCAACCCGAGCAGATGTCCCTGAGCGACCAGATCTCAGGGTTCTGGCCGTCTGTGATGACGTTCTCGTGCACTTGTTTGCCATTTGATCAACTCTTAGTAAACAGCAAAGCTAAGTTCGACGCAAGCATTCAAAGACCGGCAAGTCACAACTTCAAGGACGACTTTGAAAGGGTATATTGAGTTCGATCGAAGCAGGCTTTTGCAATAACACCTCGCGTTGCATTGCACCGAGAGCCTAGAAACACATTTGCTCGGACCGGAACAGGACTCGTCCACACCAGTGACGTTCATCGGTCCAACACTGACAAGTAACCTCTGTCACTCAACACCGGAGCCGACAGCGAGTCGCCATGTGATTCAAATCCAGCCTATCTGATCTTGGCGGATAACCCGTTGCGGCATTTGTCATTGCAAGCACGGAAAACCCGTGCTCTAGCGAAGTGGATGGCTCATCCGGTCTTCGGACTTGTTAGACCAGTGGGGTGTCTTGCAGTATCAGAAGCACTGATGGGCCATGATACGCCTCGCAAACGCATCGTATGCCAGCAATCTAAAACAGACACCGACGAAGGGCGTGGAGGCGCAGCAAGAACCTCTCCGATGCTCACGAGTGGTAGAAATAGCCGTGGCTCAGTAGAATTTGCTTGACGGCGGTCCGTGGGCGGGACTTAAAAAGACCAGACTTCCTTCTCCCTCTGGGACTGATTCCCATTCTGACAGAATCCCGTCATCGTGCTCTTGTATTCCCATTCTCTAGCCCACGACCATGGGTGAAGCAGAACCTACACCGCTGTCTCAGCAAGATCGTCTTGCTATTGTGAAAGGACAATATCCTGGCCTGGATCCTGAGTGGGTACGCCTATGGAACGATCATGGCAGCGGGATGGTAAGAAGCGATGAGGTCAGCCCTCAAGAGTATCGTCTCGACCCAGCCAAATACACCTTGACCTATCCGTTGTATGGAGGTAGGTGGTGGAGCGAAACACTCACGAAAGGATTGCAACTGACATCGGCTTGCGTTCAAATCTCTAGGTCCGGAAGTATTCCACGTCGAAGATCGGGAAATCCCAGTGAGCAGGCCGGGGGGGGAAATCACAGTGAGGATATATTCACCAGAAGGGACGGGCCCGTTCCCTGTCCATTTCAATTTCCATGGTGGTAAAGATGCCCTGAGCCCAGCTCCTGTCGATTCCATTCCTTCGTTGTAAGCGGGCTCGGCAGTGGAAGTGGTCGTTGAACACAATTAAGTGACCGGTTTTCTTTTGCTACAGGAGGCTGGGTGATCGGGAACTTGCAAACCGACGCGGCCTGGTGCAGCCACATCTGCAACCAGTCCAAGATCAAGGTCATAGACGTGGACTATCGCCTCGCTCCAGAGTTTCGCTTTCCGACTGCGATATATGATTGTTGGGATGCTGTGAGATGGGTGAGCGAGTGCAATCCGTGGGGGGCGGATCAATGACCGGTATTTGTGGAAGCAAGTTGACTAATTCCCATTCTTCCGAAAGGCTAGGGAGAACGCAAAAGTCCTCAATATCCAACACGACAGCATATCTTACGGAGGCATCTCAGCTGGTGGACACATGTCCGCAGTCCTCAACTTCTTTGCGCGCGACGAGAACGTCCCCGTCAAGTGCAGCTTGGTTGTTGTTCCGGCTACGGATATGCGGTACTTGCACCCAAGAAACAAGAGGCTTAACGAGAAAAACTGCCCCTACGAGAGCGCTCGTTGGTTCCAGGATGTGCCTTGGAGCCCAATGGGGCGCGAGCAGTGGTTCTTGAAATACTGGCTGGGTGACGACGAGGGTAATATTTTTCCACAATAAAGCAAGAACAAAAGCTGACTCTGCTCGGTTTTCTTAGCCGTCCAAGACGAGATTCTCAACAATGACTGGAGGATGACGCCCATTCTAGCACCGGACTTCAAGAACTTACCACCTACGCACTTCGTAACCGCGGAATTCGACCTGGCCAGGGACGAGACCAAGGTGTTTGAGGAGATACTCCGCCACGCAGGGAACCAGGTCACATCGAAGCAGTATGCCGGTATGCCTCATGCATTTGCCATGTATAATCACCCCACGAGGGGTCTTGCGAAGAGCTGGGAGTATCTTGAAGACACGGCTAGGTTGTTGAGGGAAGCCCATGGCTGCGCTGATCTGTGAAACTCCAATGGGCAGTACCATGGGAGCGTGCCGAGGTGCCGAGGTGCCGCTGTAAGGCTTGCGGGAGTGCTGACGGCCAGGCAGTATTCTGTGCTGTCAGACGAAATCTTGTTACCCCCGTTGAGTGGTCACATGCAAGGCTCGATTCTCCCACATTCCTCATCGCGCCGCTTTAGAAGATCAGTCATGCATAGAGCGTTCCATCGAGTCGAGATTCCAGCAGCCTTGCTCCATTGTACAGGGGGACTTGGAGGACTCGTCTTCAGACCATAAATATGGGAGCGCGAGAAGCAGGATAGAGCATAGAGAAGGAAAAAGTCCGGGTCCGTAACTCGGGACGAAATTTGTTTGAGTCTTTGAGTCATTCAGCCTCGCGGCCTTCGAACCGCCGCGTTCCAGGAGATCACATCTCCATGCTATGTACAAAGTAATCATGAATGACTAGGCCCTGAGGATAGTTAGAAAGCTGTACCGGGGCAGTATTGCGAGATTGTACTTACCACTTTCCTAAAAGAGCCATAAGAGCGGCGCCGCAAACCATGGTTGCAAACGCCGACAACACGGTCTGGATTTTGGCATTTGCGAAATTTTGCTGGAATAAAAATTCATGCGCTAAGAGCTCCACCAAACCCGTATATATGAGGATACCGGCTGATATGGAGTCGAAGACACCATTGACAATGAGGGTCGTCTGGGAACCAGGGGGGTAGGACTTCCGGATTCCCAAGCCGATAGCAATGGCGAGGGGCGTGCTGAGACCATACGCCAGGCCAAGTAGGTAGGGCGTCCATTTGCGACCCTTGGGCCAAGGGGCGACAGCCAGCCTAGAGCCGAGACCAAGACCTTCGAACATCTGGTGGAAAATAATGACGATGAAGAGAGTATCGAATTCTTCGCCGGCGACGGCGAGGGTCAAACCAATAAAGACGCTGTGGAAGATGATACCGAATTCGAGGATGAAGATGGCCGTCATTTGAGCTTTGTAGTCCTCCAGGCTGGATGGGTTATTTGCTGTCTCAATGTCGTTATGTTCGCGGGCGTGGCCGAGATGATCCTCGCCCAGGGTGGTGCTGTGAGGTTGGGCTGGTAGCGTGGAAGCAGATGGGGTGTCTTTGAAAGTTTCTGACGTCGAGGTCAACTCGGTATCGGCGTGCGAGTGATCATGGCTATGTCCGCCCGTAAAGTTTCCGTATCTCATAACCATCAACTCGACAAAGAAGAGGACAAAGATGGTCATGAGAACAATTCCCTCCACCCAGGTGTATTCCGTGATGGGGCCAGTGAGACAAGGATTTCTCAGGGCATCCTCAGCCGGGCCCAGTAGGTGGATGAAGGCCGTAGCAATGATAACACCGGAGCCGAAATATTTGCAGATGAAAAAAACCCATTCTGGTACTTTCAAACCCGCGTGTCGTTTCGCAAAGATGGGAAACGTTGCACCAATCGAGGAAGTAATCCAGATAATAAACAGGGCGGCTACTCGCAGACCGATGCGCCCGTCGTATTCGTTCCCGGTATCACAGGTTGGAGCAATATCCTGTTCTTGCCGCGCGACGAGATGTGCGAGGGACCCGAGAGTGGCCATGATGTATGGACAAGGCCGGAGTGCCTTGTGGTAATGCTTGATGGCGAGAGGGTTACTCAGCTTCGGATGGTTGCCGATATGTGACAGACCGAGGAAGAACAGAACTATTTATGTGAGCAAGGATTCGAGAATTTTGTAGATGAGGACCTTAATTACCTTGGCAGTCGGGTCCTTGTTACAACAATGCAAACTTGTATGAAGAGGCGGCCGACGCACGCACGGGTAGTGAAGGTGTCTTGGGGTTGAGGCAGTAGATTTCAGACCACGGGGTATTGATGAAGACCCAGGACAATGGTAGAGCAAGGTCAATGCTGCGCCGGCTAACAAGGATATGTTGAGGACAAAACACGATATTGCAGAAACATAAAATTCATTCTATTCGCTCCGAACGAGAAGAGAGCGAAGAGCATAACAAAGTCATGAGAAATCGAGAGTTGGGGGGGAAAGATTCAGAATGAGGATGAGAACGAGAATGAGAATGAGAATGAGGACCTTAAGCCTGATGGTATCTTTGCGAGGAAGGAACCAATCGGAGTTGCATGATTCTACCGGTCTCTCATATCCGTCGTTGTGATTGGCTTCTCTTTCATTATGTCAGGTACCCGGTCGATCTGATTCGATAATTCCCCACAAGCGAAAACTCAGTATATACGGAGGTGACGGAGTAAGTACGGGCTCGCGGAGTATGATGGTCATCAGTGCCTTCAAAGCAGCAAGGAACCCACAGAGAAGACGGGTGTCCCAGCAATAAACAAAGCACAATGGACACGATCAGAATGGAATAACCCTAGAAACCAGAAGGACCAACCCAGAAACCTCTCGAATTTGCGTAAAGGCGTACGGAGGAGGGCACCCAGAGCTGTGGGAGTAAGAATTCGTGGTTTGGGGTTCTTAAGGTCCTCACTTTTTGGCTTCTCCACCATGACAGTGACATCGACGCACATCGACGCACATCCCACGTCAACATACCTGGTACCTTACCCACGCTTCTGTTCTTCCGGCCCGTGACTTTAGACTGTGACACTCGTCAAACCATCAGACCGGGTCATGGCATGGCAACTTTTACTACACAAAGTTCGGGTCATACAGACTGTGTATACACTCCCCGACACTCCCCGTATATGAAGCTCCATTCAGCAACACTGCCTTGCGCCAAACGAATTATACCAGACCAAAGAGTGCACCAGCTTCACCGAACCGCCGTCCTTGTGGTGCCCGGCGTGGAAGTTGCAATACGCCCTTGTAGCCAAGCCATCCCAGGAGACCTGTGATTGCAAAAGTCGAAGCCAGAATCTGCACGTACATGTCTCTTCGATGCTGTAGCCGAGCCAACCTCAATTGCTTCTCCCGATATCGATCACGCCCAGCTGTCTGGATGCTGCCGATTTCCGAAACCCCAAAGCCTGACCCGAGTACTGGGATCGAGCTAATGCATCCTTCCACAACCGACTGCAGAACTTGTGATAGGCTTCGCTCTTGGGGCGCCTGGAATCCTGCGGGGGCCAACCTGGTCTCGAGTGTCCCTGTCTTTCGACCCATTATCAATGCGATATCGATAGGCTCATTGAATGCTGTCGTGATTCGAGCTTCCGCCCAATGCCCCAACTTTGCATACTTTGTCCGCAGTGCATCTCGTACCCATCCCTGCGGCAATTGCGGCCTCTGCATAAGAGCAAGATATCCAAGCACTAAACAGTCCAGGCTGCTTTCTTCGTCTCCAAGCAAATATGTTTTGTCACCAAGCAGTTCCATCACAGGTTCGAAGAAATCTGCGGTGATCGCGTCGAGTCGGAACTTGTTCTTCTGCACACCTCGTCCCAATAACCCACTGACCGTCTGTTTCGGCTTCCTCAAAGACTTGGGGATATGTGCAGTCAAGCCAGTTTCCTCGCTTTTATCCTGCTGCGCCGTGTCCACGTCAAGACTGCTCAACCCGAGGTGCTCCGACCTCTTCTTTGCTCTTTCTCGGAGTCGGTGCGGCACAGTCCAGCTGTTCGGCCAGCTCAGGATTTCTGCAAGTGCCTGTCTCGTGCGATCGAGGTAATTGTCGCTACTAACGTACAGACTCAGATCAAGGAGCGGTTGGCCATGAAATTCGACAAAGGAGGTGAAAGCTGCGCGGTCGGCTCGTTGGGCTTCGTCGAGGGGTCTGTCCAGATCCCATTCTCCGTTGGAGACATCTCGTAGGTATGCGATTATGTTGCTGAAGCCAGCTACCCAAGTTTCTGCATCTCGTAGAGCAGGAAGTTCCCCGAGCGGACTGACTCTAGGGTCGCTGGAAGGAATCAACACCCATGCCTCCCCGGGTCGACCTAAAACATTCTGCAGATAGTAGATCGTGGCCAGACACTGGGCATCAATGGATGGCAGATCAAATGCTGGGCCCCAAGTGTGCAGTTCTAGCACCATCTCTTGCCTTGATGATGCGCAACAATGGCCGACTTGAAAAGCTCACGCCAAAAATGCGGAGTTAGCAAATCGCGTTCCACGACACGTCGAGACATCACGGCCTCCGCCTTCATTTCAGTACCATACTCCTCACCGTACATCATATGGCGGATCACTCATGGCGAATATGCAGCTCGAACGTCATCTCTCTTTTCTCGAGGACTCGCAAGGTCACTCTCTATCTTCTCGAATCCTCACTCTCACCACCAGGACTACGCGCTCTCATGGGCTAATCACAAACTCGAACTAATGCATGAATCAACTCCGCCTGGCTCAGTGCCTAGGCACAGTCTCGTCACCTTCCTACCGCCGGCATCATAACGAGAACTTGATCAACACACTTGCCCACGACAAGAAGACCACTTTCTCCTACCTGAAACCCGACACGTCCTCGCACGATTCCAACACATCTTCATCTCCGTCAATCGCCCACCAAGCCGGCGTCAACTGCCTCACCATAGATCACAATGAAGGCCGCTACCTCATCTCCGGCGGAGCAGACTCGTCCATCCGTCTATGGGATCTTGAACAGCCACTCCTCACTCCATCACCAACATACAACCCAGTCACAACCCTCGCCCGCGGCGCTCCCTCATCGCACACGCACGCCTTGACCTCGCTGTCGATCTACCCCTTCGACCCGACCCCCAGCACCCTGATATCCACAAGCTACGACAAAACGCTCAAGCTCACCTCCATCACCCCGTCATCCCTCTCCGTGGTCCACACCTTCGACCTAGACTTCATCCCTTACACGCACGCCCTATCCCCCGTCCCAGACTCCAGCCCACTCATTGCCGTCGGCACCGCCCACCCCGCCATCCGCCTTCTCGACCTCCGCTCCGGCCTATCGACCCATTCGCTCTCCGGTCCCAACGGCGCAATCTACACCCTCTCCTGGTCCCCTCGAAGCAGCCACGTCCTCTGTTCCGGCTCGACCGACGGCAAAGTACTATTCTTCGACATCCGCCGCGCCAACGCAGCCTTCGCCTCGCTCGATCTCGACGACGCAATCGGCGTGGTCGGCGAGACGCCCTCATCCGGTCTCGGCGCCCGGCCGGACCATTTGCATCTCGACTTCAACGCCGTCGCGCACAACGGCGCCGTCACGTCCGTCCAGTGGACGCCCAGCGGCGACAAGATCGTCACAGCAGGCCATGACCAGCGAATCCGCGTGTGGGATGCGGCAACGGGACGCAATGATCTCGTCCACTTCGGTCCGAGAATCAGAAATGAGCGCCAGGGCGACTTGAAGCCGTTGCTTTCACCGGCGGGAATGCACGATACTGGGCGCGAGAGTCTATTCTGGCCCAATGATGACGGGCGGGGCATGATTTTCCAACATCATTTGCGCGAGGGCCATCTTCTACGCATCCTGAAGACCGAGGGCATCAGAATCGCAGAGGTCCAAGCTGCGAAAGGAAGCAGAAGTCGTGGCGGTGGTGGTGGTAGTGGTGCCGGAGGACGAAGTGGAAGTGGCGGCGGTGGTGGTAGTAATGTCGCGAGACTGACGAGCGGAGGACGCATCAGTGCTCTGGTCTGGCGTGTTGACGCGCCCGTGGGCGAGGGCGTTGAGATGTACACTGCGCATGGGGATGGGAGGATCTGTGCATGGACGCCGAAGCCTCGTACTTCGAAGGCGGGTGAGGACGACGACGAAGAGGTCGAGGACGATGCGAAGAAGCCGCCAGCCTCAGCGTCAGCGTCATCGTTTCAGACACCATTGAATACGCAGGATGGTGAAAATGTCGATGCCACCACCCCAGCCATGGATGAGGCAGAGAGGAGACGGAAACGCAAGAGAGATCTTATTGGAGATCTTGTCGAAGGACTGACTAGACGGCCCATGCCGTTCTCCTGACATGAATGGTCTGATGATGATCCAATCTTTGGAAAACGCCATACAATTGGGGTCCTTCAGGTTCCGCTTGCAATCGGCATGTGATGTGTCCTCGCACACGAGTCATACGCTGTAATCAAATTCACGTGAACCCAACCTTAAGTTAAGACCTAGCCTTTGTTCCTTGCATTGAATGGTCTCTATATAAGGCACCGTAGTATTCGCTACAAGTAAAGACATGCCGCCAATGTAATGCTGGTGCTAAGGCTGTACAAAATAACAATCGTCGCTTGCATATTGCATACCGGACACCGCACCAAACGCCGTCGCTAACTGCCCGTACTTAAAACAATCCCATACTCGGTACTCGGTACTAGTATGCTATGCACCAGCGTCGTAACCATCCTATACGTGGTAGAATGTTGTCGGACACCACTTGATACCACCATTCTGCGCGCTATCGGCGTGCTGATAACAGTTCTGTTCCTCCTGATTCTGGAAATCCCCTTCGTAGGGATCGAAGCCATACCAAAGTGCCTCCTAAAACCGCTTGGGCACGGCGAACCCGTCTTTGGTAGATATCCTGAATTTGGTGTTGACCCCGGCGACCATATCTGCAGCTGTCATAAGCCCCGGGTCGGAGTGTTGCGTCTTTGTCTGTTCCGCCGCCGCCGATGCTACCATAGTAGCGCCATACGTGGGGAGCGCTCCTGGCGCTGGCGGCAATGCGTACATATAGGGATTCCCTCCTATGTTATAGCTCGGATAGGTCATACCCATTGGCGCAGGAGACTTGCCGTATGCCTGAGATGTACCATAATTGGGCGAAGGGGAAGATGAAGCAGCGGGGCTTGCGGTATTATTGTAATACTGACCCATATCAGTTTTATAGTACCCAGGAATGGATTGAGACCCTCGAGCATTGTAAGGATGGGGCGGAGCCAAAGATGGCCGAGGAGCGGTTTGGGACTGCGGCCCATATGCTATAGATTGGTTGGTCGTATTCTGCATCGGCATGGATGAGTTCGGGTACGGCTGCTGCTGCTGCTGCATGACTGTGTGTGAGTTGTTGTACATGTTGGACTGAACTGCTTGTTTTGACTGGGACCGCGACTGATTGCTATATGGCTTATCAGAAAACAAAGGAGGAATTGACGAATTCCCGGGGGGATCTGGATGGTTGCTGACTTGAGAGATATGTTGTCTCTGCTGGTCACGAGGCGCAACCGTTGGTGTGCCGGCCATGGACGATCTCGCAGGGGTTGTGGCATTTCGTTCGGCTCCGTCTTTTAGACCGGCATCATCAGTAGCTCTTTCGAGGAACTTTTCTATGGGAGAGGAAAATGGCGACTCAAACAATGAATCGTCTTCGTTCGGTCTTTGATCTTCCGAGGGCCGCTTTCTTTTTCTTGAATCTTCTGTGGGCGGTGTAGACACTGTCTCAGCCGTTGGAGTATCGACCTCAATTATCACTGGGGCTGAAGGTTTCGCCTGTGGTGCAGCAGGCGCAGATCGTGCAGGCAAAGGATTCGAGGCAGATCTCGACTGGTTTTGCTTGTTATTACTACCAACAGTTTCTTGGTGCAGTTCGTGATTCAGCTGATTTCCTGGAGACTTGGACATTCTATACTCGGCTTGTTTTCTTGCCCACCTTTCCCGAAATCCCATAGCATCGTTCTCCGCTCTCTTTTGCGCAACCAACGATGCAATCAGGTTGGGATGTGTCTTTAAATTGGGCGCTTCCCCTGGTTTCAACGGAGGTTCCTGACCAGGAACGGTGGGCAAACCTGGATTGCTTGCACTCCGTTGTTGTGGGCTCGCCGGAGCTCTGGGAGCCGGTCGAGCTTGGGACATGGTGGCTGCAGGAGAAGTCTTGGACTGGTTTACAGGCTTGCCTACGTGCCTAGAGGCAGCGGAATACGCTTGGTTCTTTGGAACGGGTTGTGGCCAGGGCTGCGCATCGGGAAATGACCGCTTCTGTGGTACGAAGACGTGTGTTCGATTCGGGGAAGTCGTGGCGGGCAAGGAGGGTCGAGGGTAAGAGGGCGACTGTGAGGTCGGTCTAGGCTGTGACTGTGTCTTCTTAACAGAGGTTGTGGGTGTTTTGGATCCCGGCGTTGTTGCTAAGGATCGTGAAATGGTGGAGAATTGTTGTAGCGAGGCGGGGATTTCAAATGCCACGCGTTTCTGATTCTGAGATGTAGAAGGAGAAGGAGAAGGTGAGGAAGTGCGCTTTCGACGCGTCATGATGGATGTTCGAGGACATTTAGGGACTATCGCCTGGACATGGAGAAGGCGATGTTGTACATGTTAGAAATAATCGACGTTGAAGGGGGTAAGTTGAATCGTGTGATGAAGATCCATGTTGACTGAATGAATACGCAGTACCTGGGCGCAATGAGCCGCCCGTACGGAGTAGATGGCGAGGTGATCACGAACGGTGATTGATGACGGATCGCTTAAGTAAGGTAAGTTGGGTCAGTCAGTCAACAAGGCCACTAAGCTTAGCTAAGGTAGGAAAGTTAGGCGTAGGCGAGTCCCTGCAGCACATCGAGCCTCGAGCCCATCATGGCCCAGGCACGCCCAGGATCGCCCAGGTTAGTGCCCAAGGCTCACCAGGCCCAAACCAGGATACCTAAGATACCTTACGGTCTTCGCCATCATCGCCATCATCGCCATCATCATGCTCAGGAAGTCACCATCGTTCCTATCGTGGTTTCAGCCTGCAGCCCAGTTTCGCCGAGTGTACCTACCTAGGTATATTCCACCATCATATTCGACGCTCGCAGGCTTCACAAGATCCACCTGAGTGGCGATTATCGACTTGTTGTCTGATGAAGTCGGGCTCTTGATGGCCGTAGTAGGCAGTCATTTGTGGCAGCAATCGTTCTTGACTCTTCCGTCACCTCGTGCCCTATCCAGATCCACACTGGCGTGAATGGGCAAAGGACCCAGGGAAAGTATCGTGGGCCTACTGTGGTGGCTTCCTTTATATCAGCCTTTATCAGTGGCTTTATCAGAGATCCTGAAGGAGCATCCCATCGTGGTCTCAGCCTCAGCCTCAGCATTGGGTCCGTCACCAACGAGGCCCGAATTCATCAGACACGTTCAGAATAACCAGTACAATAGATTCCTGGTATCATTTACCCTCAAGATATTCGAAACTCCGTCATGATGTTCGTGGACGAGTCGGCGGTACTAGTACGAGCATGGATGATGCTTCACATCCGACCAAGATCATCCCGATTCGGTGCACATCTCATACAAGCATCCTGTAGCCGGATATCTTGATCCGGCGGTTCGGAATCTGAACTCGGTATGACCCATTATACCCGGCAGGTACTCCTATGTTCTCGAAAAGAAAGCAACGAATCGTAAGAGTCCTACAATGGCCAATTTGGGTCGCAACCCGGCGAGCCGGCTGGTGCTGATATCGACTCGGGTCCTTGATTGCAGAACTACTGTTGTACCAATGTGCCATCTAATCGCCCATTGTTCTCAAATGCAATCCAACACTCCATAAACACGGTTATTGATGCTCTTTTCTCATTGCATCGAGTTGAAGTCACACCACGCGCTGACTCGATATGACACCGCGAATCTCGAAATGAGGAGACAACCGAGGTCATGACCTCGAGACCACTCGGGTCAGAAATACCAAGCTCTCTGCACAACTAACCCTACTTGTCAACCATGACAGCCTCCAATCATTCTCCAGGCCATCCCCCGGATTCTGCTGACCCCCGGACGTCCAAGATGCATATTATGAGGGGAGAAGTGGAGATGCGAAGCCGGCCACACCAAATCATTTCTCGCCACCAGGTCAGGTCGGTTCCGCTCCTGTCGTATGAGGAGAGGACTACGAGTACGACTACGAGTTGCACGATGCCGCCGGCTCTCATCGGGGCTCATGCAGAAGAGGAGTAGCTGCATCCTTTTCACCGGAGATCAGTGGCCTGCCATGGAGGGGGTTGCCAGGTATAAGGATGAGCCCACCCTTGACCCTGGGATTCTTTCGCTAATCAGTCCGTTGACCTCAGTTGCCCTTTCCTGAACCGATAACAAGACCTTGCACGCCACCATGGGTGACCCCTCTGGTACTCAAGAAATGCCGGAGCGCGTCTTGCACCGCGACCTTTTCGAATATGCTCAACGGCCGCGCACCGATGGACCGTATGCCGACAACCTTGACGTCGACGTCCTCATAATTGGTGCAGGGTTTGGTGGGACGTACATGCTATATGAGATGCGCAAAGCTGGCTTCAAGACTGTCCTATATGAAGCTGGGACCAGCTTTGGAGGCACTTGGAGGTGGAATGTCTATGTATTTCCGTCAATTCTAATACAACGTGCTCCGAATACTAACAGGCTCTAGCCGGGCGCGCGTGTTGACAGCGAAGTCCCCATCTACCAGCTAGCCATTCCGGAAGTATACAAGACCTGGACCTGGACTACCAACTACCCAGACTGGCACGAGCTACAAGCATACTTTGATCATTGTGACAAGGTGCTGAACCTAAGCAAAGATTGCGCCTTCGGTAGCGTGGCTACGTCTGCCGAATTTGACACAGACTCTGGGAAATGGACAGTCAAGACGGCAGATGGCCGCACGGCCAAATGCAAGTACCTCATCATAGCCGCAGGCTTTGCCGCGAAACGCTACATCCCCGACTATCCCAGCATGGAGAAATTCCAGGGCATCATGCATCACTCCTCATTCTGGCCGCCCGAGGGTGTCGACGCCCGCGGGAAGAAAGTCGCCGTCATCGGGACAGGAGCAAGTGGCGTCCAGATCATCCAAGAATGGGGACCCCAAGTCGAACATCTCACAGTCTTCCAGCGCACACCAAACCTGGCACTGCCCATGGGCAAGAAGGACCTGTCGGCGCAAGAGCAAGAAGCCCTCTACCCGGTCTACGATGACCTGATGCGCATGCGCGAATTGAACTTTGCCGGCTTCACCTACGATTTCGCGGAGCGTAATACATTCGAAGACTCGCCCGAGGAGCGCGAGGCCGTGTACGAAGCTCTGTGGAAGAAAGCCGGTTTCGGCCTCTGGCTCGGCTCGCACAAGGACTACCTGTTCGACCTCAAGGCCAACCGGTGCGTGTATGATTTCTGGCGCAAGAAGCAAATGACCCGAATCAAGAACCCTGAGAAGCGCGAGATCTTGTGCCCCGCGGAACCGCCGCACCCATTTGGCGTGAAAAGGCCGTGTCTCGAGCAGAATTTCTACGAGGTCCTGGACGCCGATAACGTGACGATTGTGGATATCGGCACCAAGTCGGGCAATGAAATCGCCGAGTTCACGGAGAAGGGCATCAAGACGTCCGATGGGAAGGAGCATGAATTCGACATCATCGCGCTGGCGACCGGGTTCGATATCACGACCGGTGGCATGACGAACATGGGACTGAAGAGCATCCACGGCACGACGCTGCATGATGAATGGAAGAGGGCGGCGTATACATACCTCGGCACCACGATCGCGGGTTATCCGAATATGTTCCATCTATGTAAGTTCGAATTCGACATACCTTTTAAGGAGGTCTCCTGCTCTTCTTGTCCGGTGCCGCTTGGGGGGCGACAGGCCGTTATGTGGCCGCCGTCCAAGCCCAAGCGGACGCGGTTTGTGCCTTGTTTTGGGCCCGAAGTACAGTACAGTTTTGCTAACGTTGAGGGGTTCCTCTTAGATGGTCCACACGGACCGACGCTGTTGAGCAATGGACCGAGCGCTGTCGAAGTCCAAGGGCGCTGGATCCGCGATGCGATCAGATTGGTCGATCGGCAGGGTCTCAAGTATATCAACGCGACCCAGGAGGCGAGTCAGAAATGGAAGGCAAGGATCAACGAATTGAGTGATATCACACTCTTGCCGACCACGAGGAGCACTTACATGGGCGGCAGTGTGCCGGGCAAGGCGTTCGAGCAGGTCAACTATGCGGGAGGCATACCGGCGTATGTCAAGGAGATCAGGGCCGTGTTGCCCTCGTTCGAAGGGTTCGAGACTGTCAAGGCTTGATGTAGAGGGTGGTCCGCGGTCCTGCCTGACCTGCTCGAGTAGTGGGATGGCTAACGTCAGTTAGGCAATACGGGCATACTCGAATGCCTTGTTGATGAGCCGAGGCCTGAGAGGAAAGATTTACAGAGTGGGAAATGCACACAATGATCTTAGTAGTTTGCGAAAAATCGGCCGCAGGTAAGGATGAGTCGATTATGGCGAGCAGCCATTTTATTGGAATTGAGCAACTTGCTACTAGTAATTTAAAGATTGAGCATTGACTTGGCTATCATTTTATATCATTCCATCGTTAACCAGCACTCCTAAAATAGATGTCCACGCCTATCGATTCCACCATCGTTATTTTATCCAGCCCCCCAAATCATTCCGTCGCATATCGTTGGTAGGTTAGAGTCGTAGTAATACAAGCATGATTGAGCATTGAAGGGCACCTCAGTCTGCTCGCATCAGCATCAGCATGGAATAGTCCATTGGCACCCAGCCCATGGTCATTGAACACCGAGACTTCTCGGGTTCGATGTCACAGACACTCGGAGACATCTCTCATATTGTCGAAGGCCTTTTATTTCTTGTTGTCAAGGTACATCTTCGCCAGACTGCTCACGAGTGGAGCGACAGTCTTGTAATGTTTCTGGCCTTGCTCGACTAGGCCGCCGATGTCGTCGATGGAAAAGCCTTTCTTCTTGGTTCGACCATCGCGGTCTCGGTCTCGGTTTCGGTCGTGGGAGTCATAATTTCGTCGGTCTCGATCACGGTCCCTGTCTCTGTCTCTGTCTCTGACGTCTCTGTCCCGCTCGCGACCGGAGTAAGGCCTGTCCCTGTCTCTGTCACCACGATTGGAGCGTCTGTAGCCTTTGTCGGAGGCATAGCCTTCATCGCGACGCGCATGACTCCCACTTGCACCATGGTTTCTGCGGTCGTCGTATCGGTCATTGTCCCTTGTACGTCTTGGTGCAGACGCCCGATCAGGATCGGAGTATCTATCTTCGGGACTCCGGTGGCGACGGCGTGGAGGTTGTTCATCGTAGGGATCATCTCGACGGCGACGTTCTGGTTCTCGAAGGGTTTGTGCGCGACGAGGTGGGGCTGGCTCGAAGTCATCGTAGTCACCTCTTCTCGGCTTTGCAGATGATTTGCCCCTAGGTCCGTCTCGATCGATTGCGTCGGGATCTTCGTGCGGAATAGGTGCCCGGTAGCCTCGAGACCGGCCATAGCCTGCATCACCACTGCGATAGCGGTGGGACCCTGAGTCTTGATCGTCTTCTTCATTGGGGCTTCGTCGTCTTGGAACAGCAGTGTTGGATTTCGTTGGCTTCCCTTCACCGTCTCTTTCACTAGGATATTCCCGGTACTTTTTTTTGTCTGCCTCTCTTGGCTCAACGTCTCGAGGGTCGACGTCCTTTCGTCGACGAGGTTCCTCAGAGTGGCCATAAGAAGGAGGTGCGGCTTCAGGGCGAGGACGTTGGGCGCTTGATTTTCGCGTGTCCGCATAGTCATCGTCGTCGTCGGGGTATCGTGGTCCAGCGTCTTGATCGAACCGAGGTCGGTCACGACGTGGACGAGGAGCGTAGTCGTCGTTGTATGACATTGTTTACTGAATCATGAAGTTGGTATGAGTATGATGACGAGGAGGTGAGGAAGAAGAAGAGGAACAAGAGAAGGATGATGAGTAGATGAAGAGAATAAGATTAGGAGTGTTTCGGATCGAATCAGCAGACCTGTTTTCTGTTCAGCTGCGAAGGAATCGAGAAGTCGGAGACGGCCATCGACGCTCAGGTGCTTCAGTTAGGCAGGTTGGTGTTTTGGAGCCTTATGTCGTCACAGGACAGGGATGGGGATGGCGTGTCAAGCAGGGCATCGTCGGGCATGCAGGTTGGCAGCACAGGGGGCCGCATCGGGGCATGACAGAGGCTTGATAGAGGCTTGATAGGACACGATGGGGGGGCTTGATGGGGGCATGATGGGGGCTGTGTCCTTCTTCGCCTACGTTTAACACGTTTATTGCTCCTTGGAATGCTTTCTTTTTTCGCTTATCAGCCAACAAATGGCTTCGGGAAAAGTAGGCAGCTTACGGCCATCATCGGCCTTCTCTGACTCCTCTCTGACTTTTCTTCTGGGCTTCATTTGTCGCTTTGTTTATCCCTCACCAGCTTTCCACGGGCCACTGTGCCACTCACTAACCCCCGGATCTTCAGCACCTTCCCGCCCGGGCCTACGGGTGGAGATTGGGCATCAAACCCAAGGAAGAGACTGTGATTCGGGTTGGCACTGAAGATCGTGAAAACCCACAAAATCCTCCAAGGTTACGCGAAAGAAAGTCGAGGAAGTCAGAGGAACATATACGGAGTACTGGAGCAACTACTGGTTTCAACCCCATTCGCCTCCCATGGTAAGAACGACAGTCTGCTGTGTTGTCTAAAGTACGGGACGTGTCGAGAGATCAAGTCTTCAGCAGCACTCGCTCTGCCAATGTTTCCTGGCATACAGCCTTGTATCACTTGCACCCATACTTGTGTCTGAAACCCCCAGGGCTGCGATGGATGGGCGAAGCAGTCGAAGTAACTTGTAAGACGACGGAGGATACAATACAAAAGAGAAATCGAGATGGCACGTGACTGAGAAAAGAAATTATATACCCGCGTGTCGGTCGTTGCTGGCTGAGCAAAACAATGGCGGTCAGTCCGATCGGGCAGGTGAAATTGCCATATAAGGCAATATGGCGGCAGTAAATGTTTTGCTTGGTAGGTACTCCGTAGGTTGACGCCGGATACAGACACCTCGCCGTAGCACCTGCCGCGGGTGATGGCCGTGCGTCGGCCTTCCACAGCAAGCATCCTGCTCAGCAAGAGAGCGACCTCTACCCAAGCCCACCGTCGTTGATAATCGAGGACACTAACGAGCTCCGTCGACTCTACTATGAACTTCGAGGAGCCTTCGTCGATATTCTCGACAAGGTTTCCCACGACCCTCGCGCTATAGTACCTGGTCACATCTGTCGTGAACTTGTATCCAATCAAAGAGAATACTTCTCAGATCTTGGGGATGCGGATCAATATGGTCCGATGTCACACAGCAAGAATTCAGCGTAAGCAGTTCGAAATGTGGTTGTTTGACTGAGTTTGGATGCAGTAGATGCTTCATCCCCGTCCTTGCTGGAATCGGAACGGCTTAATCATACACCATACCCACGCCTTGTCCAGGTGGTTTCCAGATCAGTTGTAAAGCGACCAACCTGGCCAAACTGCATAAAATTCCATCTTCTCCTCATTTCACACCGGACGAGGTCGATATCCTCGGGTGTACTCATGAAGAAGCCGAGCGTGTATGCAGGCCAGTTCCCTATGAAGCACCTCGCCCATTCATCGTCATCCTGATGTGCGAGAAGAATTTCGCGTGCTTTGTTGAGTTGCCAGCTGTCGACTTGATGCGCTTGAGGTGGGCCCGGTTTCGCCAGCCCTTGAGACAATTGCTCGATCAACATGGATGCGTTCAGAATGTACAGATAGGCGGCGTCTTTGTAGACTTGATGCGCGCATTTCGGCGTCTCGTCTGGATCCACGCAATCCAGATCCTGGTCGCAGAGGACTGCGCCTTCCCAGTTGCCCAGGTCGGCTTTGTATTCCTCAAGAGTCTGCAGGTCTACGCCGTGCGGGTCTTGGTATAGCTGCCTGATGGACAGGGCAAGCCTGAAAAGGGTGAACGGAATGCCGAGGACGGGGCTGTTGAAGCTCATGGAGCGGTTTGGAAATAGAGTCGAATGAGCCAGTAGCTTTTCTGCCTGCAGCCAGAAATGGGAGTCGAATCGGTATTCGATATCGATGGGATTGGACCAGGATCCTGTCGTGACGAGAAAGACTTGATAGAGTACGCTCTCAACGGCTAGTCGATCGAATGGTCGGCTGATTTGTTTCGGGCGCTCCAGCAACCGGAGCGTGAGGATCCGAATGGCGGCATTGACATGTCGGGGGATGTCTGTGTAAGTCCCTCTGCCCATACACCCGTGCAGATAGAGGAGCATCACTGACATGAGCAGTCCGTTGTGGTTCTCAAGCCGGGATGCTTTCGCCAAAAGTTCGGAGAGACCTCTGAGGGCCCTCGAGTAATACGTGAGAGCAAGCTCTTGCATCTGAGACGAGGCATCGATGAAGTGAATGTGGGAGGCGGCATTCGCGAGCACGGAGTACTGGAGGCTTTCGTGCTCGACCATCAGCTCTTGGATCTCGTTGATCCAACCCCAGTAGTACTCCGGATGACAGTTTGGCAGAATGAGCAGGCCATAATACGTGTCGATGAAGTGGCGAGAGATAACCGGTTTCAAGTCGCGACTCAGTACCTGGTGGGCAGTTGATTCTGACCAAAGACAGATCCGCGGGTCGACCATCCAGGATGCTCGCGCTATGCTGACAAGTTCACTGCCGACGCTGCCATCTCGAAGTTCGGGCTGTTGTAGCTTCGGAGAGGAGGACTGGCGAGAAGAGCGGTTGGGCGCATGACGGCGGTCAACGAGGTCTTCTTCTGTCGGCCATTCGCAGCGAAGACCGAGGACTGTACATCTCTGGCAGGCCGGACGTGCCTCATCGCATTTCTTCTTCCGGTTCCTGCCTGTGGGAATCCCATGATCGTTAGCGAAGAACACAAGAATGAGCCCGTGGGCGCTTGCAACGATCATCACTAGTACTACTTACAGATTTGGCACCCGGTCTTTGTGCGCAATTTCGGAGGCTGACTACTCTTACCCATGCCCTTGAAAGCCAAGCGGCTTATACCGACTGCCCATGCTAGATGGATGCCGTGTAGAAGAGGGAATCGACCGTGCAAGGCGTAGGAGAGTCCGAGAGAAGGTGGTGGGAAAGACGAGGTCCGAGACTTGGGATTGGGGGGCCGGCTGTGGTTTTTACATACGAGAGTGACGAGCTATCTATCATTTGTGGGGCCTACACAGGCGATGATTGGGTCCCCCAGCCTCGGATGGGCATCATACCCCGTAGGTCTCCATTAGCTTAGATAAGGGCCACGAAGGGCTCATTAGGCCTCCAAGGCGATCACCAGTGGTGAATCTGGACCGTTACAGGACAAGCATCAGGAACATAGTGAGACTACGTACTGTGTACCGTACTCCGTACGGAATAGTAGGTGGGCTACCTTAGTTGGTTCCAAGTTGCATAAGTACAGCGCTAATCATGCGTACTACGTAGTACACTTTTAATGCGTGCAGGACGCTACCGATACTTATGAACCGCATAGTACATCCATCCCTGGTCCCATGTTCGAATACAATCATGAAGAAGCCGCTCCCCCAACTCTATACCTCCACTCCTTGCTTTTGTCCAGCTATTACTTGGCCTCTGCTGCCTTCTCCTCGGCCACAAGGGCCCAGTACCTAGTAGCACTCCTTGCGCGGAGTCCCTTGCCATATTTGATCATGAAGAAGAAGACCGAAGAAGCTGCCATGCCGACAAACGCGGCAGAGATGAAGCAGTTCTGGTAGCCCAGATTCGTCAACCAGGGAGTAATTCTGTACCGCTGTCAGTAAAGTTTACTAAGAAGCCGGATCGGAAACTTTAGCAAGACTTACCCATAACTAATGGCGAATGACATGGTATTTCGGACGATGATGACAGTCACCAAAGCATCGCCACTGATGTCGTGGTAGCTGTCGATGAGGTAGTTGACGCTGAGCGTCACTCCGAAACAAAGGGTGCCGGCCACAGTTCCCATTGCAATCATGAGCCCAAACCAATGGATACCTTGTGCAGCTCCAACACCCCAGAGGATCAGCCCACCAGGTACCAAAACCATACAGAGTACGAATGGCCACAGGCGCTGTTCAGCTTCCATGATGCCGTTGTTTCGGCGTGCCAGCTTGATGGTCAACCAGTCACTCAGCCTGCCGGACAGAAGCGAGCAGATAATGACACCTATCGTGCAAGACAAGTAGCTGAGCCCGACCATCGACGCGGAGAAGTTGTAAGGCGGGCCTCCCAAGATGATGGATGCTGTAGCGTTGAGGACGTTGAACCAGATAAGATATGAACCGTAGGAGAATCCGGCATAGAAAATGACAGGCCAGCCGAGGTATTTCAAGCTTCGAACTGCGCGCTTCCACATGCTCTTTCCAGGGGTAGGGTTCCAGACGGACAGCTTTTGAGTAAAGGTTTTGGGAGCAGCAACGACATACCCGTCTTCGGCAGACGACCTGGTAGGGGTAGTTCCTGCTATACCAGGGTTCTTTTCGGCATCAGCCCTCATTGTCAGCTCTGGAGGTGGCGAGTTAGTTCCCGAGACGACCCCAGATGTAGCCCGGTTGTAGTTGGTCTCCTCCATGAAAAAGAAGAGGAAGACAAATATGACGGCGAGGAAGATGGCCGCCCAGTAAAAGGGCCACCTCCAACCCTGGTACTCGGCGATGAAGCCACAGATGACGGGCGTAAAGTAGTTGCTGCCAGCAAGGGTGAAGGCGTAAACGCCCATCCATGTGCCTCGCTGATGGGTGAAATAGATATCGGTGACAGAGATTTCAGGGAGTGCTTCGATCGGTGCGATGAAGAAGCCCATGAGAATGCATCGAGCTATCCATTCGCCATTGCTCTTGACATAGGCGCTCCATATACTGGTTCCAATGCCGCCGAGGATAGAGAGCAGATATGCTGGCCGTTTTCCATACCTCAGAGCAAATGGTTGCCAGAAGAGGAGACCCCAACCTAGGAACAGGAACATATAGCCAGTCCCTTCGTTGAGCGTAGCCACTGATACACCGGTGTTTCCGGACAAGGGGACAAGGACAGAGTAGACAGTTGAGACCGCAACGCCGGTAAACCAGGTGTACAAGTTCGAGCAGATGCTTGACATAAGCTTCCTGCGAGGCGCCCAGTTCAAGGGGTCATTGGGATCTTTGGATGGTGTTGGGACAAGCACAATATCTTGCTGAGCACCCTGAGCGTGTTGCGCGTGCAAGGTATGATCCAAGTCGACAAGATGAACCGTCCCGCTGGACATTGTCAGTAAGCTGGCCCTCAGGAGACGTGGCATATTTCAACACTTACGGGATGGCCCCTAGATGGGCATCTGCTACAGTCATGACTTCGGTGCAGTAATGAAAAGTGCGTGACCAAGAAATGGAAGTGCCTGGGGAGTTGCGAGGCGTGACCTGCGAAAATGGAAGGAAAAGGCTGAGATACTTATACCTGTGGCCTTGACACGGGAGGTCATGGTTGTTTAGTGCGAGTGTGCTCAAGACCCGACTCCAATGCGCCTAGCAACCGTGCATCGGAGACACGCCTCCATGATCTCAAGACAGACGAGCACGACTAACCGTACCTTCGGGTCATGGGAATCTTGATAAGGCTGTGGAAATACTCCTTGTCATGGCACACGCTATGTGCTTGGGTGAGTAGCCAAGTGTGTAGAATACTCCAGACAGCAGCCAGAATAACGTCCCGAAGAGGCTAGATCGTGATAAGCGGTAATAGTTGTTATTTGACCGCTTACGAGTTGTATATGAGATATTGGTCCAATCGAGCGTTCCCTTATCAGAGCTGGGAGCAATCCACTGCAATCCAAGAGTCTGGAGAGCTTGGGAGATGACGGGCAAATTGGAAACTCGAAGAGCTCGAGGAGGTGGATCTGGTGTTTCTCGTGGAACCCCTGCAACTCTTGTTCTTAGCCTGTGCGCGCCAGCTGCGCGGATACGTCCCTGATTCGCTGCTTCCACTCTTCCCAACGTCTGCTACGATCATCTCCGTGAGGGGGACAGATCTGTATTGCCGCCGACCAGAGCCTGGATGGATTGGTGACTATCAGTGAATCCCTTGTCGCGACTTGAGCGGGAGGACCAACCGGGCCCAACTGCTCTATCGTTATTGCCGCGAAGACGCCACCTCCCAAGTCTCAAGGGCGAATCAATTCCGTAATGGAAAAGCCGGGATGGGAGAAATTGCGGCTCGAGGTTGGATGCCTCTATCCTTCTCCGCTATCTCAAGTTCGCTTGTGCTTCTCACACGTCCTGACAGATCTCGGGACCCCGCTTGTTATCGGACACAAGGTGGGATTACGCTGCCTCAAATAAAGGAGGAACGCCTGCTCCCTACTATCATAATTCGATCAACTACTACACTCACCTTTCATAGTCCTACGTCAAGATGGGTTTCACCGTTCTCCAGCCCGTGGCTGTCCCTAAAGGTACACCGGAGTTCGAGGAGAAGCGGGCGGCTCTGCTTCGAACTCTTGAGGAATCCATTCCGACTGAGTACCACCTACCTCAGGAGATCTTCGATAAGAACCCCACAGACGTCTCAACCATCCCAAGTACATGTGGACTACTAAGCTCTGAGGAACTCGAAATCACAGAAAAGTACGATGCTGTCGGCCTGGCTGAAGCTATTGCCGCAAAGAAGTATACTGCAGTAGCAGTTGCGAAGGCATTCTGCAAGCGCGCCGCTATTGCACACCAGCTCACCTGCTGCTTGACCCAATTCTTTGAGGAGAAGGCTCTCGAGACAGCAGCACAGCTCGACGAGTACCTCGAGAAGAACGGGAAGACCATTGGCCCGCTCCATGGTGTCCCAGTCAGCATCAAACAGCACATGCCGACGGCCGGGACCTACTCGGACCAAGGCGAGTACGGTACCACCGTCAAAGACGACAAAGACGCGCTGCTGATACGAATTCTGCGTGAAGCCGGCGCCGTCTTCTACTGCAAAACCAACCAACCACAGGGTATCATGCATCTTGAAACCGACTCGTATTATGGCCGCACTCTGAACCCCCACAACATTAACCTCTCATCTGGTGGTTCTACGGGAGGTGAAGCAGCCTTGATCGCCCTGAAAGGCTCTGTCCTGGGCATTGGTACCGATATTGGTGGAAGTATTCGTGGTCCATCGGCTTTCTGTGGCATTTACGGATTCAAGCCGACTTCATACACGTTGCCTATGACGGGTATGTTGCACAGCCCATTCCCAGCAGAACTCAACATCCTCTGCTCGATTGGACCGATGTGCCGCACCATGGGAGACATGGAACTTTTCACCAAGATCCTCCTGGATGCTAAACCACATCTTGAGGACCCCAGACTCATTCCGACCGCGTGGACCGGTCTAAAGACAGAAGTGCCGAAGAAGCTGAAGATCGGCATAATCTCCAATGACGGCTTCATCGATCCTCAACCACCCGTCAAGAGAGCGGTAGCCTGGGCAAGGAAGCAATTGTCCGACCCCAAGTACGCAGACCTTTTCGAAATCAAAGACTTCACGCCGTTCGATGCTGCTGGAGCCTGGTCCAAGATCAGGAAGATGTACTGGCCAGACGGAGGAGAAGGCCCCAAGGGAATCATCAACTCGGTCGGAGAGCCCATTCTCCCACTGACCTCGTGGATCCTGAAGGATGCAGAGCCCGCGGGAATGCAGACGGCCACCGCCGTCAGTCAGATGCGATTCGAGAGAGACCAGTTCCGCATTGCGTTTGCAAAGGCCTGGAACGAACAGGATGTGGATATGGTCATTGGGCCATGCTTTGTCGGACCTGCCTGTGCCCACGAGACGGCATTTTATTGGACTTACACATCGCTGTACAACTTCGTCGATTACCCTGGTGTGGTCTTTCCCACGCCTATCAAGGCCGAAGCCGGGGAGCAGTATGCCTCGGACTATTCGCCACTCAGCGATGCATGCAAGCACGTCAAGCAGCTTTGGGAGGAGGGTAACTTTGAGGGAGCGCCGATTGACCTCCAGATCAATGCGAGGAAGTATCACGACAACCAATTGTTTGGTGCTTTGGCATTACTGAAGGATGTTTTGCAATTGCCATGATGGAAGAGAATCTTCAGTCTTGATAGTTATAACGTAAATGCATTTTGTCGTCGTCAGTTTGCAGACTTTCCTAATTCACAAGTGCTTCTTGTAACACCTGATGCTGGAAATTCCTGAAGCCTTATATGGGTAATGAACTTGGCTAGAGACACAAGGCACGTCAATGGTTTACGCTGACTACGGTGGCTTTATTACTGCATGCTAAACTTATAAGCATAGTCCGTCTTCATCTCTTAGAATAGTTTGCTCAACAAAAGATCCAAAGCCCAACATGGCGAGGACAAGGCTGGCTCTCAGCCTTGCAATGTATAGTAAGCCCGTTCCTTTGACGCTCATTGGCGGAATCGAAAACTGCCGCAGACCATGCCATCATCTGCACTTCTTGACTTCACATATTCTCAAACTTCTTCGCTCCAGCGTATCTATTCAGTGCAGCTAACTTGGGAGGTCTTGCTTTTCCCTATGCGTCCTTCCGTCCGCTTCCTCCTTGCCTCCCCTGCCTCGACGAGGACCGCAGCAGCAGCTGCATCTGCATCTCGACCCTCACCCTCACGGTCGAGGAAAGGTCCTGCCCCTCTATCTCTCGACGCCTTCATCCAGCGCCAGCGCGTGCTGAGCTTATGGCGCACAATCCTGCGCAGCCTGTACCAGATCCCCAAAGACACACGTGGCGAGCCGATCGCATACGCACGCGGCGAATTCGAGCGCAACAGGCACGTCGGTGACATCTCGCAGATTCGGTATTTGATATCCACGGGGAAAGCCGAGTTCGATGGCATGCAGAGGTATATTGATGAGCTTGCGTCGAGGCGGTGACCAGCAAGCAAGCAGTCGAAGAAAGAGAGAAAGAGAAGCGGGTCGATGACCGTGACAACACCACGAGTTGGCCGAAATTGCCGTCGAATGTTGCCCTGCAAGCAAGCCTGTCGTCTCTGAGAGGGACCATTAGAAAAGACGAACGGTGGTTCAGAATACAATGTCATGATAAAAGGCCGGAAGTGCTGCAGTCAGTCGCGAAAAGGGTCTCGAGGCGATGGAAGAAGCCACCGGCGTGAGCCAACATGTGGGCTTCGACTCGCGGCTCTATCACACCATTGAATCTGCGAGGCCGCACGCTTGACTGGATGGGAACAGAGCATCCGGAACAACGGAATGTCTGTGCTCCCAGCACGTACTGAGATCACGATACCAAGCTTCTCCGGAGCACCACAAGACTTTGCCGGAATGAATGGAAGATACTTTGAAACTATGTATGGCAGCATTCACGGCTTGGCTCAAGCGCGCTCAGAAACTTGAAGGCAATGGTTTCTGAGCGAATCTGCAAAGGGTGGAGTAGATTGCCGTGGTCTATGGAGAGGACTCCTTGACTTGCAACAGTTGCAACCGTAAGCATGTTATATGTTGGGATACGTGACTGCAGGCCTTCCATGACCAAGAGCACACAAGGGAATCGATGGTCAGCAATCCCGTCGTAGCAAAAACTGAACAATGTTGTACTCCGGTATTGACCTAGCGTTTACTTCCAAATGCCAAACCACGAAAAACCGTGGATATTTGTCCATTTCACGCCGCGACCCATTGATGCTCAGCTTAGAGAGCATCTTAGAACCTCCTCCATGCATCTCCCGTCCTAGACACCCACATACCTGGGCCCCATCCCTGACTCGCAACCTCGTCCTTGACACTCCTGTTCCACGAGGGCCAGCTTGACTTCTTCTGCTCCGGCGGGCCCGGTTCGAACTGCTGCTCGACCTTGTTCAAATTCTCTTTCCCTTCCTCAATCAGGCTCTTTGCAGCCTGTTTGACGTCCTGTACACCCGCTCTAGCATCTTGACTGGCCCTCTCGATCCGCTCTCTCCACTCTCTGTCTTCCTGGTCTCGGGCCTCAAGCTCTCTGAGCCATTTCTCCCTCTTCTCCGCGGACTTCTTCTCTTCCAATGCTTGCTCGAAGACCTTACGTTTCAGCCTCTCGTCCTTGTAGAAAAAACTGCCCGCCACGAGGGCGAGCAGTGTAAAGCCCTGTGCGTAGATACGTGCGCGGAACATGCGGTTCGTTTGGTGGTGGTCGCCGGCCCGGATGGACTTGGTCGCCATGTACAGGGCGTAGCATGTCGCGGCGCAACCGACGGGGATGAGAGGCTCCTGTCGGATTTTGCGCGATAGTTTCTGGAAGCGCGATTCTTCGAAGAATTCGTTGTCGAAACTGCTGGGGACGGCGGTGCTGGAGAGGGGCGACGGTTCGGGGGGAAAGGAGTTCTGGTTGGACATCTTGTTTCGTGGTCTGGCAAGGCAACCAAAGGAAGCTGTATGGTAGGCAACGTAAAGTGTGGTGTTGATGGGGCGATGGAGGTTCTCTCAATTTGAATGGATGCTACGAGTATCAATGGGGATGATAGCCGGCCAGATGCCACGGGGGGTAGTCGTGACGTCGACGTGCAGGATGGATGAAGCCTGCTCGGGTGCGGATATCCTCAG
This sequence comes from Vermiconidia calcicola, assembly GCA_035928285.1. Taxonomy (NCBI): domain Eukaryota; kingdom Fungi; phylum Ascomycota; class Dothideomycetes; order Mycosphaerellales; family Extremaceae; genus Vermiconidia; species Vermiconidia calcicola. The sequence goes on from JAXLQG010000008.1 coordinate 912,358, forward strand.
CTTGTAGGGAATGAAAGTGATGGTTTAGTAAATTGAGACGAGAACAAAACGAGTCAGAAAGAGGCTCAAGTTGTTGTAATTGAACTTCGTGGTTGTGGCAATCTTCCGGAATGAATTTGTTGCGTTGGTCGGCGAATGGAAGCCCGAATTGACTTTCTCGACGCAAGGCTGAACCACGTCCTCAGCCTTGCTAGGTACTTTATCAGGTGTCCAGGGTTTGGTAGGTGTCCCGGGCACGCCTGGGCCGGTGAGTCACTGGGCTTGTTAGGGAGCCGAGCAGCACAGTCGTTTAGGTGCAGCCCCGTGAGCCCCTCGTCAAAAAAGCGGTGCGGAGAGGTTAAGAAATTTTGTGGGCGGACTCATCCTGCACCATTTCACAAGCAATCCAACAACACATTCACGTACCTCGAAGCCAAAGAAGGGCAAGACCTGTATACTATCGTCCAAGATGGACGTCGTAGACCATGAGGTCAACGGGACGAGCACTCCCACTCCCACCACCCCTAAGAAGACCTCAGGTCTCGCATTGACCGAGTACACCGCAAATCCTACACCACCCTCAGAACGAGCAGACATACCTTCCTACGATGTCCCACAGGATTTTCTCCTTCCCACTGGCTACCCTGATTACCTGCGACTAATCCTCACCTCCCGAGTCTACGATGTCGTATCCGAGAGCCCTCTCACACACGCGGTCAATCTTTCCAATCGCCTTGAATGCAAGGTCCTGCTCAAGCGAGAAGATCTGTTACCAGTCTTCTCCTTCAAATTACGAGGCGCATACAACAAGATGGCACATCTGCCCACCAAGGTCAGCTGGAAGGGCGTCATTGCTTGCTCGGCGGGAAATCATGCGCAGGGAGTGGCTTACTCTGCCCGGCATCTTAAGATTCCAGCAACAATTGTCATGCCTGAAGGCACACCTGCCATCAAACATATGAATGTCAGCAGGATGGGGGGGAGTGTCGTATTACATGGCTCGGACTTTGACTCCGCAAAACAACATTGTCACGAGTTAGAGAAGCAATACGGCCTTACGAATATACCGCCCTTTGATGATCCATTCGTTATCGCTGGACAGGGCACGATAGGCATGGAACTTCTCAGACAAACGTCTCTACAAAAGCTAGAAGCTATCTTTTGCTGTGTTGGTGGTGGCGGTCTGATTGCAGGAATTGGTGTCTATGTCAAGCGGATAGCACCCCATGTCAAAATCATTGGTGTTGAAGCATCAGATGCCAATGCACTCGTGGAGTCGCTAAAACAAGGTAAGAGGGTGCTCTTGAAGGACGTCGGCTTGTTTGCAGACGGTGCCGCTGTTAAGACGGTGGGAGAGGAGACATTCAGGATCTGTCAAGAGGTCGTCGATGAGGTCGTCGAAGTGAGCACGGATGAGATCTGTGCTGCCATCAAAGACGTCTTTGAGGATACGCGGTCTGTGCTGGAACCTGCTGGCGCACTTTCACTAGCTGGTCTGAAGAAATGGGTTGCTCAGAATCCCTCAGCAGATTCCGGCAGGGAGCTGGTGGCGGTCGCAAGTGGTGCGAACATGAACTTTGACCGATTACGGTTCGTGGCGGAGCGCGCTGCTCTTGGTGAGCAGAAGGAGGCTCTTCTGACAGTCACTATCCCTGAACGACCGGGGTCTTTTGCCCAGTTGGTCGAAGCAGTCTTGCCTCAAGCTGTCACCGAGTTCGGCTATCGATTTTCAACACACGATCAAGCACATGTTCTGATGGGTATTTCGGTGTCATCAGCAGGCGCACGAGCAAAAGAACTGGGTTCGCTCTTTGCACGACTCTCTGCCGAGGGCATGACGGCCAGAGACATCTCTGACGACGAGCTGGCCAAGACACATGTTCGCTATCTCGTGGGCGGTCGGTCCGATATTAAAGATGAAAGGCTATACATGTTCGAATTCCCTGAACGACCGGGGGCCTTGTTCAGATTCCTGCGAACCATGCGGCCAGGTCAAAATATCACTCTGTTCCACTACCGAAACTACGGTGGTGATGTGGGCAGGATTCTTGCTGGCATACAGTGTCCAGAGTCGGAGAGGAGTGAGCTGGAAGGGTTCCTGAAAGACATAGGGTATCCGTTCAAGGAGTGCACTGATAGCCCGACTTACAGGATGTTCCTGCGGAGTTGAATAATGGGTATAAGATGGCGTCTGTATATAGTGATACCCTTATGACTTGAATGAGGATAAATTCTCACAGCCTTCGATCTTGCTACAACGTGTACCTATGCACGTGACCGACCCATATTGACCTATTTTCTGTTATGAATATCCTTCACTCTATTGATTTACAGACTTCCGCCCCATCCATGTTTTCGTGATTGGAATTCATCCGTGTGCATCGTTAAGTTTATGTCGTCGCCGGAAACAGAGAGACATACTGCGATGGCCTATCAACATGAGTTCGGATACCAGTTATGTCGAAGAAGAGGCCGAGGATAATATCGTAGCGACGAACCCTCAGCTTCCATCTTCACCGCCAAACCCGTCACTCACTCAGTCTCAAAACGAGCTTATTCCATCTTCAGTGCAGCTGTCGGGACAACGACTCATCCCATCCTTCGCGGACCATCCTTTTGCTCAAGGTGAAGATGCAAAGAGATTTTTTACGCGGCCGAATCGATATTTCGGACCAGCATCAACTTGGAAATCCTGGACCGAGGAGGAAAGGACTGTAGCTCAAAGTCTAGACCGCGTGCGCAGTCAGGATCTTGCCATCCATTTATTCAACTCTTTCTGCCTCAAAAGAAAGGCCGAGGATGCGAAGCTAGAGCGGAGAACGAAGCGTTTCAAAAAGGGAGATGAACAGGCGACGTCCATAATCACGACTGAAGGCGAGGACGATGAAGATGCCGTCTCGGAAGCGGCGAAGACGCTTTCACTGCCGAAGAATTGGACAGCCTGGCCTATGCCTCCTGGTGAGGTACCCAGGGAAGACCTTCTTCCACTGTTGGGCAGTCGCCCTGCATTGCGCTCGAGAGCCGACACCGCACCGAGCGCTAACCTAGAGCAATGGCTAATTGCATGCGCGACACGATTTTCACGCGGGAGATGGAATGACCGGCGATGGCAGGACAAGCCATCGGATCACGGACTTCACTCTGACACTAAAATAACAACTCCGGAGTCAGACATTGAGGGCAATGACATGTCAGAAGACGAGAGCAACGAGGACAGCGAAGAAGGAAGTCTGCGAGAAGAGGACACGAACACGCAATCCGAAGACCCCGAGTATCCGGTCTTTTCTTCTCGAGCCTTTTCACCTTCGGAGTCGCCGGAAGCCAAGCGCCACGCATCAGTCAAGGCCGAGGACGAGGACGGGGACGACAACACCACGTTAAATGGCCGACCTGTCCCTCTGGCGGACGATGAGAAGGCAAGGCAGTACTTCTTACCCAGTGCCCGCCATATCTTGGCCAAGCTCGATGACTTACTTCTTGGTCTACACAGGGCACGGTACGCTTACGCATCTAAACCTTCCGGTAAAGCAAGAGGCAGGTATTCCAACACATCCGATGAGCAATCCAAGAGCGAAGGTCCTGGGCGAAGTAGCTCCCGTCCTGCGCGGCGCAAAACCCGACGACGACGTTCATCATCTGCAGAGACGGAAGCCTCGGCCTTCTCCTCGGCTTCTACTATGTCGGCGAAACGGCCACGTAGGGTCCAAGAACTTGGACTCCGTGATTGGAGCGACGTCTTGGGCATGGCTTCGTTGACTGGCTGGGACTCGGCCGTCGTCGAACGAGCCAGCGAGCGCTGCGCGACATTGTTCGGTCAGAATATGCTGTTCCGTACTTTTCATGAAGGAGAAGCCAAAGAAGGCAATGAATCGCATTTCACCGAACACCTTGCCCTCGAAAGCGAGGACACCGAGGAACCGTCGGGAGAAGCTCCTGGACAAGAGCGAATCTGTCCACACGGGTCATGCCCCAGACACACGGTCCCTTTCCACAAAAGGTGGAAGCTGCAGAGGCATCTGGCCACTGTGCATGGAACTGATCGGAAAGGTGCGAGCTTATCTCGTCCCAGGTTGGCGTTGTCGAGAAGTACAAGTGTCGACTTTAGTGACGCCGACATGGACATGCTCACCCACCCAGATCTAATAGTATGTCCGATTCCTGGGTGCATGCGTGGCCAAAACCCTTTCTCTACGGGGAGAGGTCTGTATGATCATGTGAGAAGGATGCACCCAGATGTCGATGTGAAGAAAATCAAGCAGATGGAAAGTAGGCGGCGTGGTGAGCGGAGGGGCAAGTGGACAAGAGACAGGCGCCGGAGTGAGAGCCGGAGAAGGCCGAGCAGCGACGATATCAGGCATCAGGATGTCAGGAAGATTGAAGATGAAGAGCTTGAAGACAGCGAATGAAGACAAGAAGTGTCAAGACTGGATGTTTACGGCTGTACTTGAAGCCAGTGAGGTTCGTCGAGCTCGTCTCCTACTGAGGACGAGGCTGAAACATTGCAGTGAGATGTCTGATGATTGGTCGATGATGCTTAGATAATGGCTTAGGTAACCATGCAGGCTGGCGGGGTGGCGACTTCCGATTCCATTCTTGGTGTTGGACTCGTAACATGGAACTCAGGCCATGTTTCCATCCTCTTCTTCTCCCACTTCGATGCCCTTCTCCTTCAACACTTCCTGGCATTGCGACCGCAGACTATGTACACACCGCCAGTGCGGCCAGCACCGAGTCTGGCATGATCAATCGTAATCACGATATCACTTGATTTGTAATCGTTTCAACATGCCCGTATCAACGTCGACAATGAGGGAACAGGATTCGCTACTGGCTCAGAGTCGAACTGCCAACGGAAAGGCTGGACTTAAACAAATGCGAAAGGGAACAAAATCATGTTTGGAATGTGAGTAGCTCTTCATCGTGCGCATATCGCATTTCTATAGTGTCAGCCTTGCAAGCACTTGACTAACTCATCGAACCAGGTCGCCGCCGCAAGATCAAGTGCAACTATACACCGCAATCGGGAGATGATTCTTCTGTATCAGCAAATTCTAGCACGGTTCTAACTTCTCCGGCCCTTGATGTGAGACCTAAATGCATCGAGTGTCACACTCATAACAGACAATGCGAGATTCAAGGCCTCGTGGCACAGGAGCCCGAGCCGCCCACCAGTTTGGATTCAACGTCCAAGGACAAACAGGGGCACCTCATCTCTAAGCGTATCTACAAACGTCGAAGAGATGTGAGGGATCCCGAGTCAGAAGAAGGCCAGCCTCATTCTTCAAGTCCCCAGGGTTCTCGTATGAAGATTCATGTCAACAGAATGGACTCTGTGGTCGAGAGGCTCGCCCGAGAACGAGACGGGCCCTGGCAACCAAATTCCACCCTGGGATTGTTCACAGACATAGCAGATTCCGTTTCAAGTGACATGAACGTGTCTCTTCATACTAAACAAAGCTGTGCTCCTATGTCAGGCTCTTCAGTATCGGAAATTCTAAGTCCACCATCATACAATGCTGGCTCGCGGTCATGCGGCAAGCCATCCTCAATGATTCCAGGGGAAGACCAGGCTAAGAAAACGAGTCCTTTGCTGACTCAACTATTCAACAATGAGATGGTATGTGCTACCTTTTCCAATTTAGCGGTTCTTCAAATGATCAACTCTCTCCATCTAACACGTTTCCCGACAGCTCAGTCAAAGTTCCGTATCTCCTGCCATCCTTACGGAGAAGGTCCAGGTCTTGACCTTTTCTGATTCGAGGTCCAACCTCGACTCTGCCACAGATGTAGAGAAACTGCGCTCCTCTATCGAATCAGAGCCATATCTTCTAAAAGCCCTTGACCTCTCGACGCATTGGTGGGTCGCTTGGCGCGACCAAACTTACGCCTTGCATGAGGTATTCTTGAAAACTCGGACCCCACCAGCGTCAGCGGAATCGTCTTCAGACATCGACACGAATTCCAATAGCGGAACCCCTGACGACAACGAAACTTGGCCGCACAAAGAGATCAAGCCTGTCTCACTACGCGACTTTGTCCGTGCCAAATTGTCGGAAGACGATGCTGTGTCGGTTGCTACAGGCTTGCTCTGCATTGCAATGTCACTGCGAGACCTGCGCCCAGGTATTGATGACATCGAGCTGAATATTTCCACAACTCCTGCCGAACTGGCCGACCGTATCGTACTTGCCGTTGATATGGTCCTTCTATCTCCAACTTCGAATCCTGTATACATGAAGAACCCGGGCATGTTACTGCTGTATATGATGCGGGCCAAGATATATGCAGAGGCAAATCAGCTGCGGAAGTCGTGGCTATCCATTCGCAAAGCAATCGAAGTGGCAAGAGAAAGTGGGTTTGCTGACGCCTTGCCATTCCAAGAGGATGGGGAAATGCCTGTCATGAACGAAGTCGAAGCCTCGAATATTCTTCACCGTCAGCGATGGATCGGCTCACTCCTTGAACTGGACCGGCTGATGAGTATGGTCCTTGGGTTTCCACATGCTGAAGATGACAAATTTTCGGATCGTTTGGCGTTGAATGTACTCCGGGGCCAAGGGCTTGCGTCGACGAATGAGGACCAGGGCGTGTCCCTCGAGCTCAGAATGCGTGCTTTCAGGCGGGTTGTCGCTGTCATTGCAGGTCGTGTAAATGACCGTAACGCAAACCCCGAACCTGAGGATGCCATGCTCCACACGACAATGTGCATTCAAGCATCATTGGATGAGGTGGCTGCCGCAATGCCTACAAGTTGGTGGAATGTCACCTCGCACTTGGCTAACCCAGATCCGTACGTGACATATCAGCATCTCATGGCGCAAATGTGGTTCTGGCAGGTACAATCATTCCTGAATTTGCCATACATGATGAAACCTAGCCCTCATGCTCGACCTCAATCTTTGGACGATGATGGAATAACTTCTGGTATTGCAACCGATCCATACGAGACAAACCGATACCTTTGCCTGCAAGGGTGCCGAGGAATGCTTCGAATCTTCCACCTGCTTCGCTTTGACCCTTCATTGGCTGTGTACATCTGCCCCTGCGAGGATTTCCAGGGAGTTTTCAGCGCTTGCATACTCATGGTCGGATTGCTCATTCGTTTGTCGTTCTGTCCGCACGCACATGCGCCATCACCAGTTGCCGCCGAAAAGATTACGGAAGACCTTGACCTCATCGAGCAGGTCAAGGATATCTTCCGCTACAGGGCAATGCACCTAGGCGGCCATATCAGTAAGCAGGGAGTGAAAGTCCTGGACGACTTAGGTGGGTTTCTGGAAGACTATAGTGCTGGCGTCGAGCCCAAGAAGAGAACTGTGGTCCTGCCGTATTTTGGCGCGATTTATCTCGAGTTGAGACCGCCTCAGTATCTGCGGGAGCGAGCTCAGGAGGTCGGCTTGGAGGTGCTGAAGCCCGCCCAACCCACAATGCAGGCAACCCTTCCCGACTTTCCTGTCCACGGGGACTTTGATCTTCAATACCGGGACATCCAAGAAACCAAGGTGGGGTTGGACTCGCAGAGTTTCGACGACACGAGTTTCCAGATTCCCGTGCCAGATGCGACTGTGGATTGGGATCAGTTCCTGTTTGGAGAAGAATTGGATCGAAATTGGGACCTTGTTATCCCCGAGTGGCCTCAAGACAGTGAAGCTTTCGACTTAGGCTGAGCAAGCAGATCATTGGGATACGATAATACAACAATTCTGGCATATATATATATCCCGCCAATGCCGAGAACCCATTTCATGCTCTATGATACAAAGCAGACTCAAGGAGGCATACCAATTTTTCTTGCCGCAACTCATCCGGTTTTGAATCCACTCGACTGTCTCAACCACCTTTCGAAATCCTGCATCTGGGGATATTTGTCCCTGAATTCTTTGGGGTCAGCTCCAAAGCCGACTTCTCGGAACCAGTTGAACATGGCACCCAATTGCTCGTACAAAAGGAATTTGATCAGGCGGCCGACAAGTGGATACGTTGTGGGCATGTCGATTCCCACCACTTGCTTGAAGATCTCGTTTGCTTCCTGGAACGTCATTTCGTCGGTCGCGAGCGATAAGGAGCACCCAGTATAGACTTCCGGGTTCTTGAAAATGTCTGCTGCGAGGATCCCGATGTCCGTGGAAGATACTAGCTGCAGCTTGCTGTTTGGCTCGTTGAGTTTCCACATAGTTGCGAACGCCCTACCAAGGAAATCAGGGGTCAGGTTCTCCATGAATGCGACTGGTCGTATGATTGTCCATTTCATTTTGTCGCCCGATTCCTTGCATACTGCTTTGAGATGGGTTTCGATGTTGAATTTCGAGGCAAAGTGCTTGATTGCTGTTGGCTCGCGATCTGATTGTGCGGCGCCGCCCCGGTCAGCAGATGTATATACGAAATGGCGAACACCATGGACAACTGCTGCGTCGGCAAGGGCTTTGCCCTGTTGCTCTTCGACCCGGGGTCGAAGGGGCACCTGGACGCTGAAGACGCCGTGGAATGGTTCTGGGGAAGATTTGAATATCGCGTCGCAGTCGTTCAGGTCGCCCTGTAGAATGCTAACGTTGGGCTTCTTCGCCAGAGCTTGAGCGCTCACGCTGTTTTTGTTGCGAGTCAAGGCGACGAGATGGAAGGGTGGGCTTGGGGGAGAGTTCAGCAAGGCTGAAAGGAGGGCCCCTCCTTGCTTGCCGGTCGCGCCTGTGATGAGGATGCGTTTGAGAGACATTTCTCGAATGATGAGACAAGGAATAAAGACGTCGAGATTCGTACGGGTCACTTCTGGAGATCGAAGCAAAGGGATTTCTACTTATCGACCGTTCGTCTGTTGTAGACCTGCCCTTTTGTACTTTGCGGACCATCCTGGCCCGTTGGAATTTCGTCCGGCCGAAAGAGGCCATCATACATTTCATGCGATAGAACACGAAATGTAAACGTCATGAAGACGAAGAATGCAAGGTTGAGGGGTGCAGCCAAATGAAAGGTAGCATGCTATACGGACAACAAGTGATTGATTTGGTCCTTTTGAAAGTGAGTAAAGCGGACGAATATTGATATCGATTCCACCGGCGTCGGTGCTTTTAATCCCGAGGTTCCGTGCATGCGCTCGAAACTTTTTATCCAGACAATTGCGTCGGACTCGTATGTGCCCTTCAATGCGCGTCCGTCCATTGAATATGAATGACTATCCCAATGTCGACCAATAACCCCGTCCAGGCTGTCCGGCGGTCATTGTACGTCTGCCGAAGCTGCCGCCAGCACCTACGCGCCAGCAATATATCCCAACCCGCCTTTGCCAACCCCCAGCCGAGAAGATGGATTTCCAGGAACCATGTTCGGAAGATCCAAGAGGCGGAGGAAGAATGGCGGACAAGGGCGCAAGATATCGAGTCGGGCAGAATGCAGTCGTTACTGACGACACTTGAAGAGAGGGGATACATCAATCAGATTGTTGGGTACGAGCAATACGCAGCCGAACATTTGCACACGATCGCCTGACTCTTCCTGAATAGGTCAAAGGAGGATCTGAACAAGTTGATGATCCATCGAAGGGTGGGAGTGTACGCTGGAATAGACCCTACAGCGCCATCGATGCATGTAGGGCATATGGTACCTTTCATGGTACTAGCGTGGTTCTATATCCATGGTTATGATACGCACTTTGTGGTAAGACCTACAAATCATGCTTGGGCTGTTGGGAAGTGGTGCTAAGACGATTGAAGCTCGGAGGGTTCACGGCTTCAATAGGTGATCCTACCGGGCGCACGACAGGTCGAGAGATACAATCTGCACCGACGCGGAAAGCGAACATTGCGTCCATGCATGCTCAACTCAAAAGGCTAGGAGCCTCGATAGAGAGATATGCGCAACGCCGAGGCTTTCAGAAGGAGTGGGCATGGCGAAGAGCGCTGGAGAACAATTCAACTTGGTGGAACGCCACGTCTGCAAGAGACTATCTCTCAATACTTGGACGGCAAATACGCATTGGACCTCTGCTGGGTAGAGACACGTGAGTGGTCGAGAAGCGACTCGGAGACTGAGACTGACCGGCGATGCAGAGTTAAGACACGACTGGAAAGAGGAGACGGCATGTCCTATGCCGAATTCAGTTACCCGCTCGTTCAGGCTTGGGACTGGTGGCATCTGTTCCAAAAGGGTGTGCAAATACAAGTTGGTGGCGGCGACCAGTTCGGGAATATTCTGGCGGGAGCTGAAGCCGTCAAGCAACTCGCAAAGGATTCGCATGAATACCAAAGTGCACTGCGGCAGACGACCATCATCGACAAAAAGTACGACATTGACGTGACTTCTGATCCCCTCGGCATCACCGTTCCCCTCTTGACGACTGCCTCGGGCGAGAAGTTTGGTAAGAGCGCCGGAAACGCCGTGTGGCTCGAACCGAAAATGACGCCGATTTTCGATCTTTACCAGGTAAGCACATTCCTTTTCCTACCAAAAGGCCTTTGTGGGTTGACCAGAGCCGCAGTTTTTCCTACGTTCTGCCGACGCCGATGTCGAAAAATATCTCAAGCTATTCACCTTTCTGTCTCTGCCGGAGATTGCGGAAACCGTAGAAGCACACGAGAAAGATCCCTCTCAGCGTATCGCGCAGCATAAGCTGGCCCGGGAATTTGTGGAACTCATCTACGGCGAGGATGCAGCCGCACAGGCGGAACAGGAGCATCGACAACTGTTCAAGAAAACACTCTCCATCAACGACATCACATCGAGTGTGTCAGAAGCCAAGGCGACGGAGCCTTGGAAGGCGACTCAGAGTCCGACCGCGGATTTCACGCACCCGTCTCTGAACAAGCATGCCGCGCCACTGCGAATGGAAGACAACATGTCGACGCACGTCAAGTTGCCTCGCAGTCTTGTGCTTGGAAAGCCGTTGGGCCAGATCATGTTCGCGGCAGGGATGGTGTCGAGTAAAGCCGAGGGCCACCGCTTGATCCGGGCTGGTGGTGCTTATGTTGGCAACGGCGGGAATGGTGCGGGTGATAGTGACAGTCTCACGTATAGGTCGGCGAGGACGAACACGGCCGAAGAAGCGGCGGAGTATATCATCGACGAGAAGCTGCTTGTTTTGCGGGTGGGCAAGTGGAAGATGAAGATTGTGGAGATTGTTTCGGACGAAGAGTACGAGCAGGCCGGGTTGACATGTCCTGCTTGGGAGTTGAAGAAGGCTGAAGAAGCTGAGGCCGGAGAGGTTCAGACGGAGGCAGAAGATGGAAAGCCTGCCGTTGCTCAGGGCAAAAGATACTAGTCAGTAGTCGTTGTACAACATGTGAGTGGCTCTAATGGCCAATGTAGAAATATTATATGAGAGTCACCTCTGATACTTACCTTGTTACCTGGTGGCCTGTCAACTTGTCAAGTCAATAATGAGCGAGGCTGCGAGTGAAGGGGGCTCGGGGGGTTGCCGGCGGTCAATCTCCTCCGCATGGGGCTCTAGTTAAGGCTGGTAAGGCACTCCTGCTCCTGCACTCTACGCGTGGATTTCGCGCTAAACAATCAACGCGATTCATATCACAATTTCACCACGGTTCCTGTCTGTTTCTGTTTCTGTTCCTGTTCCTGCGCAACCTCAACTCATTTCCTCCCCGACGGCTGTACATCGTTTCCGGCCTTGCAAGAGGCTGTTGAGTTATAGCCATGCCGAGGAAGTCCTCTGCCGCTCCTGCGTCTACACCCTCTTTGAAAAAGACGCCCTCCACTGGCGGACAGAAGACGCTCTTGGGTTTCTTCCAAAGAACGCCTTCCACTGGTGGTGCACCACCTGCTACCTCCGCCCTGCGACAGGTTCCTTCAAGCCCTGCACCTTCGAAGAATCGGTCCAAATCTACTACAACGAGCTCCGCCTCCTCGTTGACTCCTGCACCGAGCAGTGACGGCCCGGGGCCAGAGGACGAAGATGACAATATCAAGGCGAGTGTGCCTCCTACTAAAGGTCTGCCGTCGCCAGTCTCAGCTGACGAAGGGCAGACCAATGGTTTGGATGAGCTGAATGCTAGAGGCACGCCGTCACGAAGGGTGCGTTTGCACCTGACACCAGGGAGGATTGGCTTACTGACCGTGGTCTAGGCAAAGAAGAAGACCATCAACTACCTCGAGTCCGATAGTGAAGGCACCGATGGCGACGATGTCTTCAAACCCAAGCCTGTATCCCGTGCTCGACCCACGAAACGGAGAAGACTCTCCGATAGTGCCGACGAGGATGTGTATGAGCAAGACAATGGAGAGGAGCAAGACGAAGGTAGGTGGACGAACCTTGGGGTATCGCGTTGCTGACAAGGTTAGATATGGAGGATTTCATCGTGCCAGATGATTCGGAAGACGAAGTTCGCCCCTCTACAAAACGCAAGAGACCCTCCAAAGCCTCTTCACGAAAGACCTCGTCACACTTTACTCCAGCTGAAGACGAGCCCGAGGAGTATATGGGCATGGACTTAGACATCGACCTAGATTTGGACCTACCAGAGGGCTCTACTGCTCAGAAATGGACATACGATCCCGAGAACCCTCAACCTCTGCAGCCTCGATCCACAAATATACCATCCAAAAAGCCAGGCGGTAAGCAAAAGGCACATATGACAGAACCAGAACAACGACATGCTTGGCTCGAAGATGTCAGAGACATGGATAGGAACCGTCCTGACCATCCAGACTACGACCCTCGCACACTGTACATTCCGCCAATGGCGTGGGCCAAGTTCTCTCCCTTTGAGAAGCAGTATTGGGAGATCAAACAAAAGTTCTGGGATACTATTGTGTTTTTCAAGAAGGGCAAATTCTATGAACTTTACGAGAACGATGCCACGATTGGACATCAATTGTTCGACTTGAAGCTGACCGATCGCGTCAATATGCGAATGGTGGGCGTGCCAGAGTCAAGTCTCGGGATGTGGGCAAATCAGTTTGTCGCGAAAGGGTACAAGATTGCTCGCGTCGACCAGCAGGAATCAAGGCTGGCCAAAGATATGCGTGAACGAGCCGAAAATGATGAGAATGAAGGTTCAAATGCCGTTAGCAACAAGAAGAAGCCCAATAGCAAAGATGACAAGGTCATCAAGAGAGAATTGGCGTGTGTGCTCACCGCAGGCACTCTAGTCGACGGCGCGATGTTGCAGGATGATATGGCCACCTACTGTGTTGCTATCAAAGAATCGGAGATTGACGAACAGCCTGCGTTCGGTGTTGCATTTGTCGACACAGCTACCGGTCAATTCCACATTGCTCAATGGGTTGACGATGCGGACCTGACCAGATTCGAGACGTTTGTTGCTCAGACCAGACCTCAAGAGCTCTTGCTTGAGAAGGGTGGTGTGTCGACAAAGACCATGCGGATACTCAAGAACAACACTGGTCTAACGACGATCTGGAACCACTTGAAGCCCGGCAAGGAGTTCTGGGAAGGCCATATCACGGCCAAGGAAATCGAAGCATGTGACTATTTCCCTCTGGACTGGCCGGAGGTTCTCAACCAAGCCAAAGAGAAGGATTTGCTGATGTCGGCCCTCGGTGCTCTGATCCAATATCTGAGGACACTCAAGATTGAGCGAGACCTAATCACAATGGGCAATTTTACCTGGTACGACCCGATCCGCAAAGCAAGCAGCCTTGTTTTGGATGGCCAGACATTGATCAACCTGGAGCTTTTCGCAAATTCTTATGACGGAGGAGTCGAAGGCACACTATTCCAACTCTTGAACCGATGTATCACGCCGTTCGGCAAGCGCATGTTCAAGCAATGGGTCTGTCATCCTCTGATGGATACGAAGAAGATCAATGCTCGTCTGGACGCGGTCGATTCACTCAACGCCGATACCAAAGTCCGCGATCGGTTCACCTCGCAGATGACCAAAATGCCCGACCTTGAGCGACTCATTTCTCGTGTCCATGCCGGAACCTGTAAAGTGCAAGACTTTGTCAGAGTACTTGAAGGCTTCGAACAGATCGACCACACTATGTCTCTGCTGCGTGACGGGTCAGGGCAACCGCAAGATGCTGAGGGCGTCATCGGCCAGCTCATCTCCGCCATGCCCGACCTTGAACCTCGTCTGAAATACTGGATGGATGCGTTTGACCGCAAGAAAGCGAAGGATACCGGTGTTCTCGTTCCCGAACGTGGTTTTCAGGAAGACTTTGACAATTCTCAAGACTCGATCGAAGAAATTCAGGAGGAGTTTAATGTGCTGCTTCGGAAATGGCGCAAACAACTCGGCTCAACTGCCATCAGCTATAGAGACAACGGCAAGGAAATCATGCAGTTGGAGGTCCCTGTCAAAGTGAAAGGCATCCCCAAAAATTGGGATCAAATGTCTGCCACGCAGTCAGTCAAACGGTACTACTTCCCCGAATTGCGAACCCTGGTTCGAAGATTACAAGAAGCCCAGGAGACACACTCTCAGATCGTCAATCAAGTTGCGCGGCGCTTCTTCGCACGCTTCGATGAGAATTACGAGATCTGGCTGGCGGCAGTCAAGATCATTGCACAGCTTGACTGCTTGGTCTCCCTGGCCAAAGCCAGCACCAGCCTGGGGTACCCGAGCTGTCGGCCCGAGTTTGTCGAGGAGGATGACGACGCGCGCTCAACGCTCGAGCTGATCGAGCTCCGGCATCCGTGCCTGTTGGCCAAAGTCGACGACTTTATTCCAAACGATGTCGTTCTTGGTGGTGAAAAGGCCAACATCAGTCTCCTCACGGGGGCAAATGCAGCCGGAAAGTCGACCGTACTGAGAATGACCTGCATCGCAGTCATCATGGCTCAAATTGGATGCCATCTGCCTTGCCAATCCGCACGACTCACCCCCTTTGACCGGATCATGTCGCGTCTCGGTGCTCAAGATCACATCTTCGCCGCACAATCGACGTTTTTTGTCGAACTGGCCGAGACCAAGAAGATTTTGTCTGAAGCGACGCCGCGCAGTCTAGTCATTCTAGACGAACTCGGTCGAGGCACGTCCTCGCACGACGGTGTGTCCGTGGCCCAGGCCGTCCTGCACCATCTCGCCTCGCACGTGGGCTGTCTGGGCTTCTTCGCCACGCACTATCACTCGCTCTCCGCGGAGTTCCGAGGACATCCGGAGATCGTGGCGCAGCGGATGAAGATTCTGGTGGACGACGAGAATCGGCGGGTGACGTTTCTTTATAAGCTGGAAGAAGGGACCGCCGAGGGCAGTTTCGGCATGCACTGCGCGAGTATGTGCGGGATCGCGCCGGGGGTGGTTGATCGCGCGGAAGAGGCGGCGCGGCAGTGGGAGTATACGAGTCTCATGGCTAGGCGGCTCAAGGCGGGACACGGTGGGGAGGAGGAAGACGGTGGTGCCGATGGTGCTCAAGGTGGTGAGAGTGCGAGTGAGGATGAGAGTAAGAGAGGTAAAGAGAGAGAAGTGCCGCTGGGCATGTTGAGTGATTTGGCGTGGATGCTGGATGAAGAGAAGTGTGCGAGTGGGGAGGTTGATGGGCGTGGGATCGAGGCCTTGGTCAAGTGTATTGAGGCATTGTAGACGATTGTTCACGGCATCATATGGGTATCAGGTACCGGGTAGCTTGTTTGACGGCGTGTCTGGAGGTGTTTTCGGGATACAGCGTCGATATTTGAGGGCCCTCAAAAGGTGTTGGTGCTTGTCGGCTCCGCCTCATATAAGTACCTAGGTGGACAGGAGATTAGCGCTCTTGCTTACGGAGTACTTCTGATGCTTTACTACCTTATTCTAAATTTCAATTTCATTCGTCGGGACTGGAGTGAGAGGGATCATTGTATTTCAAGTAATTGTGTTACCTTGTCTGCAGCACAGCACAGTATGAGCTCATTTTTCATAATCTATCCCTGCCCCAGCTCTTCTGACGAGAGGATAAAGACAAGAGTCTTGCCAATGTCAATGCCAATGCCAATGCCAATGGCTCTCAGGCGCCAACCCATGCCATTTTGAGTGCTTCATGTCGTCGACCTGTTGAGAATCCGTCTCCTGGAAAAAGCACTCTCTCGGTCTCATCTCCTTGTTCTGTCGAGTCCCATTGCACCAAGTGTGGAAACATCTCCAAGATTGTGTGCCGTTGTGGAATGGCGCGATGACCCTGCCTAAATCAACATGTCCAGCAGGCATGCCGGATACTCGGCCGTATCTGACTTAGGCAGGCACAGGAGCAGCGACGATCTCGGTCTGGATGACAGTGACGGTCTCGGTCTCGGTGTCGTCTGCAGCAATCTCGCCGGCGTCTTCGACGACCACAGCGGCATCCTCATCTTCTTCAGTGGAAGTACTAGCAAGACTGTGAAGATGTTTTTTTTTTGGTTAGCCCATGTTCATGTTTCCAGCGGATACCAGTCGGAAGCAACGCAAACTGAAGATTATACATACCCATCGTCATCGGCGACAGGGCCAGTGCCAGTGCCGACCTTGGGAGCAGCCACAGCCACGACTTTGCCAGTCAGAACATCGTTCGCCAAGGCAGCATCGGCAGCTATCTTGTCCTTCTTGCCCTTTTCTTCCGCAGCAAGAGCCAGGGCAGCCGAGTCTGGTTCTTGTTCTTGTTCGGTTTCGGTCGCTGGTTCAGTGACAGTGGTAGTGGCAGTGGCGGCGGCAGCACCTTTCTTGGCGGCTGGTTTGCGTGCAGCTGGTTTTCTTGCCTTGGACGGGGTGGCTGCTTCGGCGGTTTCTTCACCGGTACCATCAGTGGCATCTGTCTTCTTCTTGACGGGAGTCTTGCGAGTGCGAGGCTTCTTGGCCGGCTTCTCTTCCTCGTCGTCACCTGCATTTTCGCCATTGGCCGCACCAGCAGCGGCAGCAGCTTCGGCGTCTTTCTCCGCTTTGGTCTTACGGCCACGTTTCTTGCCGGTGGAGGTCTGAGCTGGAGTCGGAGTCTCGGGTGCTTTGGGAGTGGTTGGTGTAGCTGGAGTTTCTGGTTCAAGACAAAAAGTCAGTTTTGTGACATACAAGTGATGATCATCAGCATGCACTCGACATGGTGGCAAGTTCGTCCGGAGTTGTCATTCTTACCTTGTTCGTTCATCTCAGCATCTTCAACGGTGGGTGACGCAGGTCCGTCAGCATCAGCGGCTTCGCCCTCCTCGTCGTCGTCTTCCTTCACAGCAACTGCAGACTTGGGCGTTCTCTTGGTTGGTTTCGCAGTAGCAGTGGCATTGGGATCCTTGGGTTTGCGGGGAGTTCTTGGCTTTGGGGCAGAAGCTTCGCCGGCAGCAGCAGTAGCTGAAGTGAGCTTACCACCGAGTGAGAGTTTCTTCTTGACTTCACTCCAGCGTGCGCAGGCCGATCGTCCATCCTTGACGCCGATAGCAGTGGCCATTGCACCGTATTCAATCTGGGCAGTGTCAGTACCTGCAGGGATGGTATTGGGGGATTTGATGCAGCATGGTATGTATGGGCGTGCCAGAGAGCATCACAAGAACGTGGTCGTCAGTCACTCACCTGGAGATCGCCACCTTTGACATTCTGAAGGGCGCCGAGGAGGATCTCGGTCTCACGAGCAGTCAAGACGAGCGCCGGCTTGGTTGGGGCTGCTTCAGACATGGCGAATACCTTGATGTTGTTAGAGTGGTGATGATATTGGTCAGTGACTGTAGCAGATCGAGTGGTTGGTGAACGGGGTGAGAAGATATTGTAGCGGAGTGAAAGAGGACGGAAGACTTGGGTGCAGGAGGCAGGAATTTATACGGTAAAAGAATCACAGCTGACAGTGTATGGCCAGGTTAGCCGAGTCGGTGAAGATTGCTTACGTGTTTATTGCTGCCAGAAGCCATTGAAAGGCAAGTGAAATGTATCTGAATTGAATTGAGCAGGTAAATGTACTGCCTTGCCTACTCACCGCCGCCATTTGGCGACAGCTTTGCTTTCAAGTCCTGTCAGTCGCTCGTAGACTTTGCTCCAGATGCCCGGAGTGACATCCCGTGCTGCCCTACCGCCTGCTGATTGTGGACGGACGTAGAACTGAGTGGGATTTGGCCTCAGTAGACCTCCTCGTTCGACCAAGGGACCAAACCATTCGAAGCTTATAGGTCGAAAGTAGCTCTTGACAGGTCTAGTATTGGCCAATTTCAGTGACAGGGAATCGGCAAGCGTCGTTGTCCTCATGAACCTCAAATCCAGGATTGCGTCCGCTGGTAGACTCTGCGCGTAGGCCATCGCTGCCTTGGGGGAGTGTTGAGCTGATTGTGGCAGTCTCAGAAATATCTCCGTCACCATCGGCCTCAGTGTCCAGTTAATGAAGGCGAATGGCACGAAGCCTGCCAGCCATACTTGATATCACCTGTCAGTCACAGTCCAGAAAGCCCAGTTTTGAGTACGTACAGCTAGCAACGAACAGCAATGAGCTTCCATTCATCCAGTGAGCCGGCGCAACGATAACGGTAACGAAAAGCAGACCCAAAATCGCCGTGAAGCGTAAGAACGTGATCAAGTAGATTCTGCCATTTCCTGCGCTGTATATTCGTAGCTTTTGCTTGTAAACTGTCTCATGTTAACCTACGTCCCCTCTCACTCTTGGGCTCGGTTTACCTTGTGGCTCGGCTCGGGGAGGTAGTCTTCGCGTGAGTTGTTCGATCTGTAATCGTTCTTTGGGTGACAAGGTCAAGTTGGGAGCGATATCAGCCTTTGGTATGACCTTCAGAGGTACCTCGACCTTTCGGCCTGTGTCGAGTGATTTCGCTTCGTCGGGGCGAGGGACGAGGTCTTTGCTGGTGGTTTTGTTGGCGGCTGTTTTGGCAGCAGCTGCCTTTTGTGCCTGCAGTTGACTGTGTACTACCTGGATGGGCGGGTGATCCTTCTTCTTGCTAGGAGGTGACTTCTTGAACAGCGGCCGAAACGTGCTGAATTGAGTCCTTTTGCTCGCTGCATGTTGCCTGGAGCATGTCTGGAAAGCCAACCGGACCTCCGCGACAAGTCCAGGCGGTAGGCTTCTCATTATGTTTGTCTTGATGCTGACAGAAGGAGCTGGGAGGCACAGTTGGCCTTCGTCGTGCCTCATTCATTCACGGTTCCCAAAATTTGGCCGACGCGGTCGCAGATCCACCTCGCCGTGTCCGCACGCGGGTTAGAAACGTCGAGGAAACTGCGCCGAGATTCGACTTGGTGACAACTACTCTTCATTCCTCACCTCCAGACTCCGTGATCGTTGTGTTCAGAGTTATGTCAAGATATTGCACCTCTTGATTGTTTCGAAGGATGTGGCGGTGGCCGATGAAATGGCTGTTGACCCTGACATTCTTCCTCCTTAATGCTGTGGCATACTCACCACTGTCCGATGATACCATACTAAATCGATTCCCTCGGCCGGATACCGCTGATTTTGACATACACACCGGTAATCTACTGGCACCCATCTTGATTCCTCGAGTCCCCGGCACATCAGGGTCTAGACAGGTGTTGCAACATTTCGTGGATTTCTTCCGCAATTCCCTGCCCGACTGGACATTGACTTTCCAGAATTCAACATCCAAGACCCCTACACATGGAGAGAACGAGGTTCCTTTTGTCAATCTGATTGCGACAAGAGATCCACCGTGGTCAGCACCAGGCAACGTCGGTAGGCTGACCTTGGTTGCACACTACGACTCCAAGTACAAGCCCGATGGATTCATCGGCGCAACAGATTCTGCTGCGCCATGTGCCATGCTCATGCATGCAGTTCGAGCGATCGATGCCGCCCTGACCAAGAAGTGGGAGTCAGTCCAAGCACAAGACGACATAGATCTCGATTTTGAGGAGGACAAGGGCATTCAACTCCTATTACTTGATGGTGAAGAAGCCTTCCACAGTTGGACTGCCACCGATAGTATCTACGGCGCTAGATCGCTTGCTGAAGAGTGGGAACACACGATGCACCCAGCCACAAGCATTTACAAGAACTACTTGGACTCAATCGACCTGTTTGTGTTGCTTGATCTTCTCGGCTCCCCCGAGGATCTTCCCATCCCGTCATGGCAACATTCTTCTCACTGGTCGTACGTGAAAATGGCAGAGGCAGAGGGGAGACTGCGCGAGCTCGGATTGTTCAAAAGCGATTCGAAAAGAAAGTGGCTTACAGACAAGGACAAGAAAGAAACCGACGTATTCAGCAGTTACATCATGCAAGACGACCACATTCCCTTCATCGCAAGAGGAGTCCATGTCTTGCATCTTATTCCTGCTCGTTTCCCATCCGTCTGGCATACCATGAGAGATGACGCCGAGCATCTCGATATCAACGTTGTCGAGGATTGGGCACTTCTAACTGCCGCTTTCGCTGCCGAATATATGGAACTGGAAGGGTATTTCGAAGCGTCGCCATCCAAAAAGGTCAAAAGGAACGAGAACATCATAAGCAAGACTGAGTTATGACAATGACAGTTTCTACCACAACGATTGATAGAGTCGACTTTTGGTACAAAGCTCACTGCTTTGTTTCTGTTCGAGCAGGAGCCGAACGACTTTTACCTCTACCTTGATCCTGAGTCCAAACGCCTGTATCTCGATGAATGCTAGCTTTGAACTCCATGTTTTCAAATCCACTCTATGCGTATTCCTTTTTAACTCGAGCTCGCTCCACCGTTCTGCATATCTGAACCGGTACCATGACCACCTGCAATGATTTTCTCCAGCTCGGCCCTTTCCCCAGACATCTCGACCATGTCTTTGAAAACACCACCTTCCTTGGCCATCAAATTCCTCGGCTCATCATACTCGAGCACCTTGCCCTCACCCAGCACCAAGATTCGATCGAAATCCACAATCGTACTCAACCGATGCGCAATGACGATCAACGTGCTGTCCGTGAACTCTTCCCTGATCGAGCGCTGGATGAGCGCGTCCGTCTGCATATCGACTGCACTCGTGGCCTCGTCGAGAACCATGATCTTGGGTCGTGACACGATCGCTCGCGCCAGACACAGCAACTGCCGCTGACCCTGGGACAGGTTCAACCCGCCCTCGGAGATCTTGCTCGACAGCGACTTGAAGATATTCGTGTTTGTGTTTGCGTTTGTGTTCGTATCTCCTCCTGTCACAGCATTTCCGTCTCCGTCGCGGGCTCCGTCGACCACGACAGGCACGGGCGTCGCGCTTCCACTGGGTCCACTCGACGGCGACGCGGACGACACCAAATGCACTCTCGCCAACGCCTCCCGCAACTCTTCATCCGAATGCTGATCAAATGCATCCAGATTACTTCGGACCGTTCCCGAGAACAACACGGGATCCTGCGGGATGATGGCCAAGCGTGAGCGCAGATCATATAACTTGATCTTCGCGATATCCACGCCATCAATCAGGATCCGTCCGGACCTGGCCTCGAGGAACCTGAACAGCGCCAACGTGAGACTTGACTTGCCCGCGCCCGTCCGACCGACCACGCCGACCCGCTGATTCCTCTTGACACTGAAACTCAGTCCCTGCAGCACAGGCGGCAGATCGTCCGCATACGCAACGACCAGATCCTGCACCTCAAGCTTTCCCTCCGTCGGCCAGGCCGCGGGGGCATCGGCTCCGCCCTGCTGCTCGATCTTTATATTCGAGTACTCAACGATCCTCTCCGTGGCGTTCATGTCCAATTCGACATTACTGTACTGCCTCAAAAACCAGATGACACCCTCCGATAGACCGAGCGCAAAACTCAGCGCGAACCCGGCCAGACTCGAGTCGATGGTCGTGATACTCACAATCAGCGCCGCCGTGATGCACGCGAACACGGCGCCCACCATGTTCAAACGCCAGCCCATCCAGCGATTGAACAGCCAGAGATGCCAATACGCGCGCGCGTGCCGGTCGATGCGAGCGAACATCTTGTCCAGATACGCGTCGGATTTGTCAAACGCTCTTATCGTCCCGATTCCCATGAGCACCGAGCCGAACTGCTCGAACACGGGGGATTTGGCGTTCGATTCGAGTCTCTTGACCTCCCTCGCACCCGCGAGATATCGAACGGCGTAGAACATGCAGATACCCAGCAGCGCGGCCGCAAACACGATCATGAAGGGGCTTACAAACAGGCCCGCAATGACGACGGACAGCACGTGCATCATGTTGTGCAGCATGAAGCCCAGGTCCATGCTGATCCGGCTGTCGAGCATGTTGAAATCGGACGTGAACCGGTTCAGAATGCGGCCCAGGGGCACCGTGTCCAGCCAGCGTAGCGGCGCGCGCAGGACGGCGAACGCGAGGTTTTCAAAAAGAACCTTTGACGCGCGGATCGAGGCGACGAAAACGCAGAAATAGCGCACCGTGCCGATCAGCCATGCTACGAGCGAGATGCCGAGATACACGCCCAAATAGTACCGGAGGTTAGGGTCTATGGCGGTGTTTGCCAGTTCGGAGGAAATGTGCTGGTACGCGCGCTGCACACCGAATGAAAGCACGCCGAAAGAAGGTGATTGTGATTGCTGGACGAGGCGGCTGACGCTGACGTCGAAGACATTGGCATTGGCATTGGCATAGGCACTGGTTTGCATGAACAGAGGATATGGATCGGATTCGGTCCGATACGACCTCGTCCACACGCTGATCCAGTACGACCGGGCAAGGTACACGACGATCCAGACGCCGAAGATCGCAAGCACAAAAAACCAGTAACCGAAGCCTCCGCAGGCGCGGATGTAAGCGGCATAGATTTGGAACTTGATCGCGCCCGTCTCGCGCTTCTCCTCGTCGGTGAACTTCTTGGGCTTCTTCGCCTCGTCTGCGCCAGGTTGTCCGGCAGCGTGTGAGCGACGACGCACGAGATCGGCGTCGTCGTTCATGTTGGCGTCGCTGAGCGCCGACTTCCGGCGCGACCGGTTGCTGAACATCTTTTGCAGCCCACCGCCATCGTCGATCGTCAGGGCTTGCTCGCGGTCGACTTGCTCCTCCTCCTGTTGCACTTCGACATCCTGGGCGAGAATGTGGTTCAGTTTGCCTGTGCTCTGGAGGTCTTCTGTTCGGCCTGCTTCTTCGACCGTGCCGTTCGATAGGAGGACGCTGTAGTTTGTCCTAGGGAGGCACAGGGCGACGTGGTGCGTGACCAAGATCCTTGTGCGACCCTGACCGAGGTCGCCGGTCAATGCCTGTTCGAAGAGATGGCGGCCGACATGCGCGTCGACAGCCGAAAAAATGTCATCGAGAATGAGGATCCCTGCTCTTGAATACAAGGCTCGTGCGAAAGAGACTCGCCATTTCTGGCCGCCGCTGAGGTTGATTCCATTGGCACCGATGTCGGTCAATTCGCCGTCCTGGAGCATTTCGAGATCTTTGGTAAGCGCGCATGCAGAAAGGACTTGCTGGTACCGATCATTGTCTAGCGGGAGGCCAAATAGAATATTTTCGCGGATGGTCGCGTTTTCGATCCACGGTATTTGCGCGACGAAAGCGATGGCGGAGTCAATGATCCAGTTACCTTTGTTGGCGAGCTCATCGTGTCGTTGGTCAGCGGGTGGTGACTTGGGCACAGTCAGAGTCCCAGCGAGCACTTCGGCCTCACCGATAATGGATGCAAGCATTAAACTCTTGCCAGACCCAGTGCGGCCTGAGATCACGCTCAATTCCTTCTTGGGAAATGAAATGTTGAGGTTGCTCAATGTGAATTGCTGGTCCTCCTCTGCTGGTTGATCCGATGGCCAAGCAATGGTGGCATCCTTGAACGAAATAGTGTCACCTGGCTTGCTATACTCCGTCCGTTCTGGGGCATCCAGATATTCTTGAACCCGCTTTGCCGAGACCATAGCATCAAGTAAATCCGTGACCATTTCCGGGATAATCGCCAATGTCATCTCGATTGCTTCAAAGACCGAAATGGTTGTGAAGGCCACTGATGCCGTCAATTCCTTGTAGATGAGAGCATACGTTGCAAGAGAGATGGCAGCAAGCATGACAGGTCCAAAGATCCAGATACTGATCAGAGTCGTATCATAGACGAAAACTTGCCACTGGGTTTTCAGCTCCTTTCTTCTCGTCTCGAGGATCTTTTCGTACCAGTTTCTCTCGAGAGCGCTGAACTTGATCTGTCGAATGCCTTGCAACGCTTCGGTCACGACCGCCATCTTCTGATCTCGATGCTTCATCAGGTTGTCCTGCGCATTTGCGTATCGTTTTGCTGCAATGATGTTGATTGGCGTTACGATAGCAGGAGCTGCCAGACCAGCAAGTAATGGGATAGGCCCGATCAATTTCGAGAGAAAGCTGAAAGCAAAAATCAACTTGATGACCGAGCCGAGGAAGATGTAGTTGTAAGTCGCAAAGTCTGCGATTCTCTTCGAGTCAACACCAACAAGATTGATTGTGCTTTGCCGAGACTTCTGAAAGTCTTCGTCTTCGTCATCGTTGCCCTCAGGGGTGCGGTCTTCTCCTTTCTGACCGGCGTTTTTGTTTACGACAATCTCGCCATTCAAGGCTTCACCGTTCCCTTCCGGCTGGTCTTGTTTCTTGCCTGCACCCTTGACATCCTTTCGTCTGATTGCTTTGCCAAACACTACGGCCGAGAGCTGCTCGTAGACTGGGACACCGAGTTTCATAAAAACGACAAAGAACATCCAGGCCTCTAGCCATGACGAGAAGGTGACAGCTGCTCCCAATCCAATGACCAGGAGCCAGGCGGTCATACCGACGTTGGCACCTTCATCTCGAGCTTCGAGAGCACGCAAAATAAAGTAGAGAGCTACTTGTGGCAGGAAGTTGGTGAAGGAGCAGATTGCCTGGAAAACCCATTGCTGGATGAATGCCCATTTGTGCGACCAAAAGATGCTTTTCCAAAGCTTGTTCTTCTGTCCGGCTGCTTCAAACCTTCTTCTCAGCTCTCGTGATCGAATTTCGTGGTCGATCTGGGGCAGGTCGTTGTAGTCAAGGCCCTTGTTCTTTGCGGCGAAAGCCAGGATGGAGGACGGCCAAGAAAACGTGAACTTCTCCAGTACCGACACAGTGTTTTGACGGTCAACGACACTCTCGTTGTAGTAGACGTCGGGGCGTCGTGGAATGGAAAGGCTTGCAAGGACGAGGAGTATGCCTGCAACGAATTGAATGATTGATAACGTGAGATGAGCATTTCTCGGAAGTGGACGAACTTGAGAAGCCCATAATGAGATGTTCTCAACAGCTACTGCAATGACGATGAAGCAGCTCGATATTCCGGAGCAAATTCCTAGGTTGTAGCGCTGTAGCGAAGATGGTGTCACAAAAACAGCCACAGCCTGGAACAGCACGAGCAACTTGCAGATGTCAGAAAAAGCCGCTCCCGAAATGATTGATCTGACTTACCCATGTCCCGAATTGAAGCCACTGTTCGATGGTCAAAGATAGATCCGGGCGCGTGGTGGTCAAGACAGCTGTTGCTAGAGCGTCAAGACAGGCCACAATCGAGATTAATATTAGGAGTAATCGTGGTATGAAATCGGAAAATGCTTCTTCAGACTCTTCGGTAGCCACACCATCTTTGTCTTCGTACCGGCTAGAAACATGTTGATATTGATCCTTCTTTGCTCGCAGTCGTGCGATGAGCTGGTAGCTGGCCGGGATGGAAAGAAATGCCACAGCCACCAAGCATGCTATCGACACTGCGACAGAGGCTGTGGTATGATGTACAGCCATGATGAATTCCCCCAGCGATCACGATGTCAACAGGGTTGGACACATCATGTCCTCGACACCACTTCCTGGAGCAAAAAGAAATGAAAAATCCGAGGTGGAATGGGCCTAATGTTTGATATTCGACCGAAGTGGCGGACGTATGACGGTGGCTTTTGTCAATGGTGGAGATCGAGGCCCTCGCAGATTTGATGTCAGAACAAGAGGTAGCGGCACTTGGAAGGTTGAAGGAACAGAGATTGAAGACACCAAATCTGCTCTCGAATTCTTATACAGCTCGAAAAATCAAAATCGCGGTTTCCGGGGTGTAGCATTGAAATACGAAGGTCCCGATGTAGAAGTGAACGGAGATTGGCGAGCTTCTCTCCCACATGGACGTGGCTCGGTGGTAAGCAATTCTCCCACCATTGTCATTGGCGAGATTTGGACGATCAAATGAGTCACTTTGTTAGCTCGTACTCGAGGTAGGTAGGTAACATGCTATGGAGTTCTGCAAGGCATCTTCATCAGATGTTTGGAATTGAAAGGATTACATGATCAAACTGCCAGCGCTAAGATATCGCCATCCAAAGCCAGACATGCTGCCCGGAATCCTCAAGAAAGAAGGAATCACATTTACTCTGAATCAATAATCACCACCTCCGCTTCTGCCTCTCCTATGCTTTCCACCTTGAGTATGTCACTGGCATTGACATGAGTCACGTATGCACCATCCCCCTCATTCAAAACTTCTCGTCCGTCCAGTCTGATCTTGGCCTGGCCACCCTTGGTCTCAGGAAAATGTATGTACACTTTCCGATCCGTCTTGGAGCTGACAGCATCGCCGCCGCCAATTGTGTAGGTGAAAGCACTGCCCTGGGGGATAATGCCTGCTGAAAACACAATGTCGGCATGGATAGGGATGGTGCCCTCCTGCGCAGGGACTGCAGCCTTCTCCTCTTCCAATGTAGCATCGGGTCCTGCCTTCAGTGGAGTAATGATGGTCACAAAGCCTTTGCGCTTGTCCTCTTCCTTGAAAGTATTGGTATGATACGCGGGTGGTAGGTTCCTCTTCCAAGGTAAAGCCCATATTTGAAGGAAGTGTGTCCACTCCTTCTTTCCTTGGCTGTCTTCGTTGAACTCGCTGTGCGAAATGCCCCGTCCTCCAGTCGTGAATTGAACATCACCACGTTGTAACCGGAAGAATTTATCCTTGTCGTTGCTTTCGGCGCCCTTCTTTAGCATCGAGTCACGATGTGTCAGTTCTCCAGACAGCATGTAGCTGAAGATTTCGGCATTTTGATGGAAGTGGGTTGGGAAACCTTCTCCTGGCTCGACACGATCTTCATTGAGGACGCGGAGAGATCCAAACTGCGTGTATCTCGGATCATACCATCCTGCAAAGGAGAAAGTGTGTTTTGTCTTGAGCCAACCGTGGTCGGCACCTCCTCTTGTCTTTGAGGGTCGAGGGACGATTTTGGCATGCGATAGAGAGGACATGGCTGCTTTCAAGGTGGTGGTTGCTTTCATAGATTGTTCTGGAGTTGTGTTGGTATTGTTGCTGCTGAGCATGTAGACTGCTGTGATTGCTGTGATGAGGGCTGTTACTGTTATGATGAGAGTGTTTTTTGAATGGAGCAAATTGGACAGCATCGAAGAGAAAAGATACATATATACTTAGACCTGTGAAAAGGGAAAAGAGTTAGATCATGGTAGAGGAGACGAGAAGCTCCTTGTGAGGATTATTTGCAGTTTGGTCATGGATTTGTTGCAATTGGAAAATGGGTCATGCTTGGTTGGTGGTTTACCAATTCTTGTGTAAGCGAAGAACAGCTGCGGAATCTCCGAGCTCGATTGTGAAGAGGCGCAGGGGGGAAGAGCCAATCGCGTACCTCGTTAGTCATCACCCCCGCATTATCTAATCAATCAATGATCAATGACATCTTCTGCCGGATTAACCCCAATCAATGCTGTACGCAGTACTACTACCTCCGACCACTACCTACTCAACGCCTCATTCTTCAATTCCACTCACTTGAATGTACTGTGTACTCTGATGAAGAGACAACGACCGGCTAACATTATAGAAAACCCCTTCGTCAAGCCAGAAAACCAGTCCTGGGAAATCTCGCCTCCAGCCTCGCTGAACAGATCGGTCTCTCCACCACCAACCAATCCCCGACGACGCAGTAAGCCAGCCTTCAACTCCATACCCACCAAGTCGGACACTGCAGCCGTAGAAGCAGGTGAAGTCGAGATCGATGACCATGTCACATTCTTCTCATCCAAACTCCTCGTTGCAACGCGACCCAAGATCGAAGGACAGCCTCGGCTGGCCCATAATGAATGGCTAGACCTTTATCAGAGAAACCTCAACGATAGAGGTCACCACTTCGTTGTACACCAACATGATCATCCCGTCGCTGGAACGCACTATGATCTTCGCCTACAATGCAATGCGACGAGCTCGATCAGCTTTGCCATCATGTACGGCCTACCAGGAGACCCCAACAGCAGGAAGTTAAATCGCAATGCCACCGAAACCAGGGTCCATAATCTGTGGGTGAGTTTTACCCGACGATCTCGACATTATTCCAACCCCTGGCCCGGTCATGCTGACAACCTTTCAGAACCACCTCATCGAGACAGCCTCATACGAAACCGGGACTATGCTTCTCTGGGACACTGGCGAGTACGAAGTCCTCCAGGATCCTCCTCAGTCCAACAACGACAGCAACACCGACTCGGATTCCGAACCTGAGTCACCTAGCGTCGTCGAATCCGAGCCTGCGAAACTCCATCGCGCCTTTCAAGCCCGCAAGATCAAGCTCCGACTCCATGGCACTCGTCTGCCAAAGAACTACACCCTCAACCTCCGCCTGACGCACGAAAACAATAGACTTGTCCAGCCCGAACCACCAGCATTCAAACGCCGCAAACGCTCCCAACCGTCAACCGCTACCCGCCGGCAAACCCACGCCGAGTCGTCGGACTCTGAGCCAGGCTCGAACTCTAGCTCGGGACCCAGTCGTCCATCAACGCACGATCAATCAAGCCAAAGCTCCTTCGAAAAGGCCAGAGCAGGCGACAGCAAACGTATACCGAAATTCGGCCGTAACGTCTCGTCCTTACTACGCACGACCTCCCCACCACGACCATCACGAAAGCCTCCTGGCCTTGAACACCAATCTTCAAGTTCCCTCTACGCATCGACGGCGACAGCGAAAGCCATAGCGCCTGCTGTCGTACCTTCACACTCCAGCGATCCCGTCACTCCCAAACGAGACAACCCTCACCATGGAGACGAGGACCGGACAAAGCACCAGACCACCTCCACCGTCACCAACACTGCACACCGACCCGACGACGTACCGGAGTCCAAGGAAGACGAAGAAGTCCAAATCCGCCTAAACAACGCCTACCCAGGCGCAACGAACAGCATTGTACGTTTCTCCTTCTCCCTTTTTTTCCTTTTCCTGCTCCTTCCCCCCTTTCCTCCTTCTTCCTCTGCCCTTCACAAAACCAAGACCAAAACCCAAACCAACACCATCCATCTCATCTCCGCCTCCCACGCCGCCCTCGTCTCCACTCTGCTCCCCCTGTTCACGTCCCCTCGCATCCTAGTATAGTTTTTTACCCTTTTCCACCGCATTAGGCCGGGCTGGGTCTGATCCCCCGCTAACAACCGTCCGGACGCTGACACACACCTGGCAAACGTGCAGAACTCAATCCACCAGCGCAAATGGTTCCTCTCCCTCGAGCGAGAGGCATGCGGCTTCCGACCGACCAATCGTATCGAATTCGGTCGGCGCGTCTGGGAACGACCACGACCACGAACGCCTACTCCTGCTCGTACTCGTACTCGTACTTTTCCTTCATCTTCATCTTCACCCTCCCCTTCATCAAACGGAAACGGAAACGGAAACGGAAACGGCCTAACGTTAGGCCCAGGAGGACAGGGCAAAGTCCACGCGCAAGACCAAGGGCAAGTCCAAGTCCAAGTCCAAGGCCACCTACCTGGTGAAGGTGAAGGTGAAGGTGAAGTCCATCTCGGCGGGTTCCCCTCATTCTATGTCCGGGGCCGGGATTTCGAAACGAGTGTCCTGACGGGTCGTCTCGCAGCGGATGTAGCCCGTGACGAAGGTCTTGTCAATTATAAGCCGAGAGGTGGCTGGACTGCCGTTACGGATTGAATTCCCCAAAAGGACTATGATGCCAGTTGATTCGGCTGGAGAGGCCTTTCAATTTAAGCTTGACCTTGACCTTGACCTTGACCTTTTCCATGCCAAAGGGGGTTTCTTTGAGCATGTTTTGATGAATCATTATCCATACCTAGGTATATATTCGACAATATTTCTGTTCACCATTGTTCACCATGTGTCCCGTTCCGAAACCGAATCGCTAATGCATAATATAAACGCCCATTCTTTTCCCGCCCTAAGTTAATAAAGGGAGGACAATCCATCCCCCAAAAAGAGCACACACACAAAACATCCTCGCCGACCGACGATGAACCCCGGAGAGTGAGACCGCCAGTTTACACATGCTGCGGCCTGAATGGCTCATACGCCGTCCCTCGTTGATCCATATACCCAGGACCTGGCTGGCGTGGTCCCTGTCCCTGGCCGTGGCCGAACGTATTCAGCGGCACACTCTGCTGATCACTCGGCCCCAGATACGGGCTCCCCACCCGCTCGTACGTGTAAGGCGTCTTTTCCGCCCTTGTCCGGCGTGCCTCGCGGCTCCCGGGGTTATACGGACTCCTCCCACTGCAGCAGCAGACACTCAGCAACCAAAAGAATGCCGCGCCCACGGCGAACGCGCTCCCGATCCATGTGACGCTAAGCACCCTTGTGCCCACTTCGCTCTTGATACCGTAGTCCTTCTTGAGCGTCTCGTTCAAGGTGCCTTTCACCACAATGTAGACTGCCGTCGCGGTGATGCTGGCGCCCAGAACGAGCAGAGCCATCGCCGCGGCGCAGAACGTCGTGAAGAAGGATCCCCACCGACTGAAGATCGCGGACACGCCGACCAGTAGCGTCACGCAGGCCGCGGTCAGGCTTCCCACGTACAGGTAAAAAATCGCTTTGCTGGCAGAGTGGTACACGTCCAGGCCGTCGCGGAAGGACTTTGGCAAGTAGTCGTCGATATTGACGCCCGTGTCGTTCAGGCCCCAGATGCTGATCGGGTTGAACCAGAAGTACGCGTGGGGGTCGGTGCAGTTGGCATATGTGTCGTCGCCGTTCCAGCTGCAGTAGCTGCGCATGTAGACCGTGTAGTAGTCTTTCATTCCCAAGGACTGTTTGGCCGCTTGCAAGGCGCCGCCCAGGATGGTCTCGTTGTTGCTGGATGTCACATCGCCGAGGAGGTTTGCGGAGGATGTCAGGGTTATGTTTGTCAAGTCGATCTGTTCAAGCAACGGTTGTGTTAGTCCTGCAAGTTCCCTCAAACAAGAAACCCTCTCACACGAGAAACGGGTGGCTAGGTAATGCTGACCTTGAGGAAATATAGATCGTCCACCGTGTTGTTGCGGTCAAACGTGCCCGCTAGGAAGACTAGTACTAGACATACCAGTACAGCGACGGAAAGCAGAAATGGTGCTGTGATACAGCACACTCGGCCTGCCGAGACCATGATATGTCTGTAGTGTAAGAAAGTCTCCTTCCCTTCAGATGTGAGAGAGGCAAGTTTCAGGCCAATTCAGCCTGCGCTCGTTTCTCTACTCCGTAAACAGATTTGGAGCAGATGATGAATTTCAGAAGATGATGCGTGCGGGGAAGTGACAGGAAGACGTCGTATGCTTGATCACGCCAAACGGTGCGTGAGGCAGAAGAGGATAATAAGGTGATGTGCAAGTATCGTGGAGGACCTGAACAAGGTCGAAGAGGTGTGCGATGTAAGAGTAAAAGTAATTGTCCTTTCGGTGTCCCAAACTCGACGTAACTTGGGGGGCCGTAAGCACTTGAGTCCGGTGTTTGAACTAAAAGGCCACTGGCCACAGCCGCAGTCGTAGCCTCACTAGCCGCAGGCGAAGCGAAGGGTCTGGAGGTGGTCAAGATGTGGAGCTGATCTGTGAGATCGATTGCTGAGAGTTTCCAACGATGATGAGACGGGGGAAGATAAAGAAAGCTGAGATGAGAACAACGAGTACTTCGAGATCGATGAATATACGGAGTAAACAGAAATGAATCTGGTCCAAACATCTTTTTAAGGGCTTGCTATTTGAACCGACGGGCAAGGCCAACAAGATCCCCCCAGTTGGGTGGCACAGTCGTCGTACCAGGTGGCTCAGCTGGTGCTCCATATAATATTCGTGTGCGCCCACCCGAGCGAGATCTTGATGGAGATGGTGATGGTGAATTGGGCAAGTTCTGGTCTACGAATTCGGAGAGGCTGAACACCGTATACTACCTACCTAGGTACCTACGAGGATCTGTGCTTCCCTCCGGACGAGCTGGCAATTGTCGATTCTTTCTGAAGCCGCGAGATGTATCGAGCAAGTCTGCTTCGCTTAATGAATTGGAGGTACCAATACTCCGTACTCCGTACTCCGTAGATACATGCCAGTCATACCTAGTATAGAATGGATTGTACCGACAAGCAGCTGGAATAGCCCGCTGCCATAGGTAGGTAGCTTGGCTCCGTATTGATCGATTTCCCCCAGACCATACGGTGCCCGACTGCGATCCAAACAAGCGAAGACGTAGACTTTTAGTACTCTCTAAGTTAGAGGGAGCCTCGAAAAAGTCGAACGAGTACTGTGTATGTTGTGTAATTGTAAACCGGCCGAAGCTGAACTCCAATGACCACCAGTCAGCATCCAACTACTATTAATAGTCCTGCCTTGGACCAAGATCTCTTCCGCCCAAATCAGCAGAAAAGCATGAGCCAACAGCCGATCAAGGCCAGTCATGGTCTTCTGTGGGCTTAGCAAATACTGTAACTTCACTGTCCGTCTCAAGGCTGACCACACGATTGAAAGACCTTGTCCGTGATCGTTCCCTCAGCGTTGCAGGTAACGGACGAGCCACAGGACATACGCAACCACAGCCGCGCGTGTTGGTCAAACCACGAGTCACCGAGAAGAAAGATCAGCCCGGAGCCACGTATTCAACTCTTCTTCCATTATTTCATTATGCTATCGACTACAGTAACAAATGTGACTCGTGCCTTCAATTCATGTTTGTCCGTCCTTTCTCCCTATCTTCAATCAGATCGACCGTAGCTGGTTGGGCATGTATTGCTGATTTGTTCCGAAGATAGAGAGAAACATGGCGAACAACCACATCCTCAACAACAGACAATCCTCATATTGTCCATAGACCTCAATTCAGATAATACACATATCGATTAGTGCGCGCCATGATCACGACTCCTGCCTGCGCCAACCAAGAAACAAGGGTATTTTTTCTTGACAAATCGCGGCATTTCCATCACGCAAGCGTCGACACAATTTCGATCTCGCTCAGAGGGACTCGTTCGAAGGATTTGACCCGGAGGGACATCTAAGCGGGCACCTGATGTTGACCTGTTCTCATTGTCAGTACGTGTGCGCGACCTCGACGTCCTTGATAGGAGGCTCACCATTGGCACCTTCACGGTGTTCGTCTTCTCCCTCTTCTTCGTCCTCCTCATCTTCTTCGTCTTGCTCATACTCTCCGTGCTGGCCAGCGGGAACCCAGCTGTCACGGTCATCCTTCATGGGCTTGTCTTGATCGGCCAAGTCAACACCACCCTCGCGCTTGGCAGCGTTCTTCCTTCGCTGGCTGAGATTGCGCGAGCGGGTAGAAAGCTTGGAGGCCACTTGAGCGCGGGATGACACCCAGTTGGTCAAGGCATCCTCGCAGTCCTGGATGATAGCCTTGGAGGCCTCATAGCCATCGTAGGCCTGTCGAGTCTCACCAGGCGTGACAGGGGTGTCATCAACCAACTCAAGCAGATGCTTGCCATATCCGGCAATGATGGCCACCTTTTCGCTGTGCTCACGAATGGCGTCGAATTGGTAGGTGAATGCTGCCTTGAGCTTCTCGCGGGTAATGTTGGAGAGTTGAGCCTCGGCGACAAGAGATTCGGCTTCGGCACGGACGAGTTCCTGCTCCAGCACCACAATTCGAGGGCTGTTGGGCTCCTTGTACTTGAGCTGAGCAATTTGGTCCGTGATTTTCTGCTTGCGGTCTCGCGAAGGCTGAACGGAGGCTTCGATGTTGCGAATGGACTTAATGGTCACACGGTATTGGTCATATCGGTCCACGAATTGATCTTCGAGCTCGCCCATTTCGTAGATGAGAACACCGAGCTTGTCAGTGACGTCGCTGACGTCCTCGTCGCAACCTTCACCCCACAGAGACAATTGTTGCTGTATAGCATGATTAGAGAGATGTTTGGCCCAAGGAATTACCAGAGACTTACAGCCACTTCCATCCGTTCTCGTCCTACCAGCTCCATACTGCGCATGACGTTCTTCTCCATCTTGACGAGCTGAGAGAGTTTCTTCGCGAGATCTGGGCCGAAGGCACCAGCGGTTCCTTTTCTGAAAGCATGTCCTAATTCGCCGTCAGATGGGTTTGTATAACAAGGAGTGGGCTCACGTACCAAAGTTGGCTCGACCGAACAGACGGCCGCCCTTGGTGGAGGATGGAGGCGGGGGAGGGTTTTCGATCTGAGAAGCAGTGGGAGCGCGCGATTGGCGCATAGAATATGTGCGGTGCATCTTGAGTGATTGTAGTGAAACGGATGAGAGGAGGAGGGACTCGTGCTCAGGTCGATTGAGCAGGAAGGCGAAAGAGGTTGGTTAAAGGTCTGAATACAGATGACAGGGTGTTAGCAGAATTGATTCGAAGTTCGAGATACTGCAATAGGCTGAGGGTAAAAGTGACTGCGGTGGTAGGAGTTGGAGAGTAAAATGAATAATGAATGGCGCCGAGGAGTGCGAGCGAAAAGGTGCAAGTTCAGCAAGATGAAGGTGAAGGTGGCCCCCGAAGTGGATTGAGATGACGTGCCGGATGGGAGCGGGAGAGGAGCTGGAAAGATGGTTCAATGCAGGTGAGGTGGGCAGCACAGGGCAACGGGGCAGCGTAGAATCGCCTGCACCAGCCCGTCCCTCGATCCATGTAGGCCTCACAAGCCTAGCAGCCTAGCGAGCCATGCCGGTAGCTCACTAACTAAGGCCTAGTGAGCCCCAGCATCGAGCATCAAGCATCCTTTTTCCAGCTCGTGCCATCCATGCACAATGCATCAAACAACAGCTGTTCCACAAGTCACCTCATCAATAATCTCGCCGTCCAAGTGTCTTTGTTATGATGATGATTGGGCCCGCCACAACAACGTCATCGTAAGCGCCGCTGACCCGTACCACAGTACAAGGTACGAGTCCTTCCTCTGCAGAAGAACAACAGGCAAAGCAAAACAAGGAGAGATCAACTTACCAGAGATAATCCAACGTGTGTGCCGCTTGTAGAGAAGAGGTGGAAAAGATTTACAAAAGACAATTCAGCCGGCGCAGGTACAGAAGATATTTCGAGCTATAGGATTCTGGAGCTGCAGCTAGTCGAGTCGAGTTGTTGTGAGTACACAGTATGACGCTTTGAGAAAAACAGATGTGTGATGATTGATAGGTATGGCAACGGCTTAAGGCTTAATAACCCGCTCACGATGCAGGTTACCTGGTACTCCGTAAGTATTATGTGGCTTGAATCTGGTCGTCGAAGCAACAAGCCGCTCACGTCATCGACACGCCTTGCTTTATTGTGCTGAGGGCTGCGTGGGCAGTGGTGGGCTCATCAGGCTACGCTATTACTGTTAGGTGACTGTCAGAAAGAAACCCAGACACCAATTCAAACTCAGATTCGAGGCCTCAGATTCCACATGCATCCATACTACTAGTCGGCCTCGAATTTCTACTAGAAGAATGGAGTCCCTGGGGATAAGTTAGCGCACGAACCCGTGGGCGCATACAAGCTGAACACTCTGAACCAGTCCATGACATCTTGCACAGCCCGGTGATCAGCGCTGTAAAGGCCAGTCCCGCCAGTCCTGCCAGGAAGACTCTCCGCGGCTCTCACAGATTCTCTCGGTCTCTTCCATTCTGAATTGATGACGATCAGGGGGCCACTGCAACCGACCGGAAATGCCAGCTCTGGACCTACCACTGTAGGTTAAAGCTCTCACTTTAGTCACTCTCCACTACCATCACCACTTCCACGTTCTCGACTTTCGTTGAATCTTCTGGTCTGCCAAGCCAGCTGCTGTGCTCTTCCACCGAACCTCTTATCATGCGGCCCGATCTTTCTTTTACGCTTCACCATCTGAACTGTGCCTGCACGGTCCCGTTTGTCCCGCCTCGATCTGGATCTTTCCTGGCCTGTATGTCTCCTGGGGCTAGCAGCCTCGTGACTACTATACTGTGACCCACGACCACGCGTATAGCCTCTCGTTCTCGTAGGCCAGCGGTCGGTAGATCCAGGCTCGGATTCATCGTCAGACTCCTCATCGACTTCGCCTTGGTCGTCAGACATCTGACTATTACTCTCGTAATCTGAATCCTCCGAATCCCCGATTTCTGGTGCTTGCGCTCGCTCATCTGCAGAGCTCTCCCCGCCGACGCCGTCCATGTTCGTATTTCTAGTGCGGTAGGAACCTCGAGGGCTTTCCTCTAGAGGCCTCTTGCGCTTCGGATGCCGAGTCAACAATGGAGATTGACTGCTGTCCTCTCGGAACTGGTTCGCCTGTTCCTCGGTCAATTTGTTGGCTCCCGTTGTCCTGGCTATGCGTTCAGATGCCATGGGTATCAGCCTCCTGACATTGGCCGGTCTCTCACCAGGTTCCCAGAAATTCTTCGTCACCGACTCTGGATAGTTGTAGTTGTACAAAAGTTCCTCGCCGGCTCTGATCGATCGCTTAGCGAAAAGTCCAAGTCGAACTACTCCATTGCACCATAGCTTCTTGGGTTCGACATTGATGTATTCGTCCAGTTGGGAGTTGTTCATAAACCGCATCTTGTTGCCATGGTTCGAGGCATCGATTTCTTGCCCTTTGTTGATGATGAAGAGATACTCCTGGTTCAACACATGATACATGGCTCCTCGTCGATCACCTTCATTGATGCTGATAATCTCGCCGGTATACTCGCCGATAAAATCACCAGCCATAATTTCGGCTCTGCTGTAGAGGCCATAACCTTGT
This sequence comes from Vermiconidia calcicola, assembly GCA_035928285.1. Lineage (NCBI taxonomy): Eukaryota > Fungi > Ascomycota > Dothideomycetes > Mycosphaerellales > Extremaceae > Vermiconidia > Vermiconidia calcicola. The sequence continues at coordinate 949,023 of JAXLQG010000008.1, forward strand.
ACTTGACTGGGTGCTTTGGTGGTGGGTGCCGGTAGGCCAAGCTGAATCCGGTTGTTCTTGCAACGGCCCTTACGAACGTCCTCGTTGTACTTGTTGTATGAATCCAATACTTCGAGCACGCCGCATTTGCCGCACGAGAATGGATCGCACTCGCGATTGTGCGACCAACAGTCACATCGACTGTCTTTGAAGCAGATTTTGTTTCCACGCGAAGTGCACGTACATCCGCGGAAGCGTCGTTTGCAAGAATCGCCACATCCGCACATTCGCTCGCAATGTATTTTGCTCTTCGAGCAGGAACATGCTGGATTGTTGTAACACGGCCCGTCATGTGAGCACGGCACAAACGCTTCCCGGAGGTCCAGTTCGGCGCTTCTCGAAGTGTCAATGTTCGGTGGCGGCCTCCTCCTCTTGCGCATATGGTTCGGTAGTCGCTGAGCATTACTACTGTCAGACATTACATCCGCGTCCACGCTCAGATGAGCTTTGCGCGTTATGCGCCAAACCATGTATTCAAAGATCTTCATGCAACCGACGTCCTTGACAATCTGTGCAATGAGGCACGGTCCCCGCTTGTTGTTTAGATAGAATTGTAGTGCCTTATCAACCACAAGCTTTTGAGACTGTGATTGAAACGGTTGGAACTGAAGGTCCAATATCTTGAGATTGCGCCTTTTGCTGGCATCCCAGAAACAGGATGGACCGCAAAGATCATCATTGTCCAAGACATGTCGGCTCTGGACAACTGCACGACTGTCACCGCCAATGCTGCCATCTGCTTGTCGACCCAATATTTGCCCCAAGGCCTTTGACGGTTCGACACAGAAGAGACCACAAATATGCAGGTCGGTCTTGACCTTCCCCCGAACGGGAAGGGTCGTGAATTTCCGCAAGTTGTGGTCTCGCTCCTCGTCGTTGATAAAGGCTGTGAATTCTTCGGAGTCCTTAACTCCATGATCTTCGTCGGCAGGTTCTTCGTATGAGCCATGGTCAGGGCATTGATGGCGGAAGCATATGACGCAGAGGCTAAGGTCTTTGCTGCGTTCCTCTTTGGGGTCCTCATAACGTGGCTGTAGAAGTCCACCAGTGGCCACGTGCCATAGACTCACTCCGGTCTCCTCATGAAAAGCATAGGCGGCCAATCCTGCGAGCACCAAAGTATGATCATCTGGCTTTGGTAGACTTTGGAAAGTCTCACTGAAATGCACGCCACGACTCTCAGGATCAGCAAGCCCACACGTCCTGCACTTGTGCATTTGCTCTGCTTCCCACAAGTCTGGCCAATCTCCGGTAACTTGACGGTCGGGATCAAAGTGGCCTGCAGTGAAGTAGTACAGCACATCGCTGGCTTGTATTCTGAGGCACGAGAACAACTCCTCCGCCCACGGCTTCCAGAGCCAGACCCGCTCCTGGCAGTTTCGCTGAGCCAACAGGCTATCGTAGTTGTTTTTGAACCTCTGCTCGCGCTCTGCATACTTTTCGGTAAATTCGGGGTCTTGTATTTCATCTTCTGCGTCATATGGTCTGTATTTGGCGGTCCGATAGCCTGGCGCCAGACAACTGGAGGAGACTCTCCCAATGGCCTTATACTTCGGAAGAATTGTTCCGCCGGTGTAAAAGGGTGTCTCGTCGGTCGGAATCACCTGCAGTTTCCTACTCTGAGGTTTAGCAAATGCTGCCAATTCAGCGTCGCTGGCAGGTCTTCTCTGCTTAGTGAGAGCTGCGAAAGGATCCGCTACCACTGAATCCGTCTTTGGCACGGAGTACACTCTCGTGTCCAATAACGCCTGTCTCAGATCGGCCTGGATTGTTTTCTCACGCCATGAGTGCAGGTCCTTTCGTAAATCCTCCAGAATGGCTTTGATTGTCTCAACCTTAGGTTCAACACGAGCTGTTTCCGTAGAATCACTGGATTCATCAGATGTGTAACTCTCATCCGCAAGTATGGTGTGATTCCCACTGACTTGTCCCTGACCGTCGGGTATCGCTTGGGGTCCGAGGTTGGCTGCATCGATCTCTCGAGCCTGTCTACCCAGCACCTGTGCTTCATCGGGCATATTATCGCGTTCGGAATCTCTGAACAATGGGTCTCTTTGCCGCACACCGATGACCTTTGTAACGTGCTGCATGGTGTTGGGGACGGCTGACTCGAAGTTTCGAGTAGAAGGATTGGTTCTCTCTTTGCTAAACAGAGTCTTGCGTACTAGAGGAGAGGTCGTCGCAGTAGATGGACTGATAGTGTTATTTGGCCGTGGCAAGTTCAGAGACACTATCTTCGACCGACGTAAGTCAGTCGAAGGCCTAGCCGCATAAGCGCAGAGATCTCCACGTTGGCTGCAAGCGGTGCAAGGCGACAAACCATCGCACTTTGATTTGACACGATTGCAGTTAATACAGGCCAGAATTTTGGATTGACGACTAGGGTCATTCTGCACAACATGATTCGTTGTGCTCGACGAGCCGCGGGCGATGGCATTTCGGTCCAAATTGTTCACCGTGTCCGTTGGGGCGTTTTGGGGTTCCTCTTCCAGATTGTCCTCGATCGAGTCCGGAAGACCTTGGTTGGACATGCTCTGTAGTGTGCGCCTCACCGAACTTTGAAGTGTCTGATTTATCACAGGAGCGAAAGTCTGGTTGAGAGTGGTTGAAGGGGTCCCTAAACTAGCCTGCGTTGGCCGACGATGTAGATCTTCGCGAGGACTCTGTCGAGCGGGAGAGTATCTAGGAGAAGATGTTGGTGTCGCGAAACGAGCTCTAACAGTACTCGAGGCTTTTGTGGATCCTGTTCGTGGTTCGACCTCGCCGCTCGGTCGGCTCTGAGGCGTCCGACTTGGCGCATGGACGTCTTGTTCCTGTACAGCAGGATCGCGCATTGCTGCGAGCGTTGGATTAAGTGCCCGCGATATGAGTTGGGTGGTCGCGAAGAAAGATTGTGGAATGGACATGGGTCGAGGAAGCGAAATCTGCTCGCTGCCTCTTTGCAGCGGATTTGGCGCTGCCTGTAGTGACGGTGTAGTTTGATGCGTATTTACAAAGGAATTTGGTGACTTGTGATTGGACTGGCGCCATCGATTGATGGAATGATCAGACTCATTTTCACGTGTCAAATCAATCTCAACTATACGGTCGCCTTTCTTTCTGGGCGCTTCATCTTCGGAGTCACTCAAGACAATGGGATCGATCTCGTCGCCGTTGAAACTGCTCGAATTCTGTCTCTGGTGGGGTGCTGACGCTGACCCTCTCGGGTAGTCTCTAAGACGTTGATTTGCTCCATCATAAGGAATTCGGTTCTCCTGCCCCGGGCGTCTCGGGTGCGACACTTTAGGTGATCCGGTATGAATGTCCATCATTGATCATTCATGTGTGCGATGAAGTGTCAATCACGCGTCGGAAGACGCGACTTAGTGAGGCGGCAGTTTGCCGGGTGAGGTTGTGCCCGCGAATTGCATATCGTGAAGCCAGCCATGCAAAAAATCAGACGATTTGAAAGAGAAGGCTGGAACGAATAAGTGTTGGTCAGCTGAAAGTGCAATGGAAGTTGAAAGCTGAGGACTGATGAGGACAGTGAGGAGATGTCACCCGGCACGATCAGGCTATCCTAAGCGAGGATAAGCTGGCTGCTCGGCTGGTACCTCGAGTCATGCCTAACTTACCTACCTTAGTGAGCGAGTGAGCCTGCACCGCTCCTGCCCAGACTGTCCAGGGGTCTTGGCTTGGCACACTTCAGCCTCGACACTACCTAGGTAATTAATAAGGTAGGTAAGGTAGGTACCAACACTGCCATTTCGTCCCTTTCGTGCCTTTGTGCCTTTGTGCCTTTCACATCCACACTGGCATGGTGCCCATCAGTAACAGGGAACACAGCTATTCCTAGAATTGACCATCTTCCTCGCAGAAGGATATTCCCTTTGTTGCGCTGCGAGTCAATTATTTGCCTCAATGCCATGGTCTGTCAAGGTGAGCCTCTACGAAGCACCCGAGAACTTCAATGCTAAAATTTTCCCAGTCACAAGCCGCATGTCTCCCTGTTAGCGCTCTGCGACTCGCAAGAGTCAATGAAGACTGGCTTCTATTCGTAGGGCAAGGGCCTCATCTCAATGTCTACGACCAACATGGATTCAGACGCTTCTCTGTTCAAGTCTTCCAAGCCCAGCCTATCCATGGTATCCTGACACGCTCTGACACCGCATCTCCCAGCAACGAGCATGCCCAGCATGTCATCATCTGGGGTGGAGTCTTCGTACGAGTCGGCAGGCTGACTACTATCTTTGCCGAGAATGCAAGTCCACAAGCATTCAGGACACAGATGCAGTTCGCGGACGAATTCAAGGCAAGAGACTGGATTATTGATGCCGTCTTCGCCGGTTCTAGCATATCTATGCTTACAGCACACAACGTGCTTTTGAACTTCCATATTATCGAGAAGGGGCCTAAAATCAGCTTAGACACTGAAAATGTCCAGGTAATTCATGGCCCAGGTTCTTTTCTTTACTCAGGGAACCTATGTGTTGCCACTCCAGATCTAATTATCGTGGCTGCTGGGACAGTCTTCGGGAACGTTCTGGTCTGGACTTGTTCCCAGAGTGGCACTGGCCAGGAAAGGCCAGTTTCTGTGAAGCACGTCTTCAATGGACACAGAGGTTCTGTTTTTGGTGTCTCTATATCGGAACAGTTCAATCGGGTGGACAAACCTACTCGATTGCTTGCAAGTTGCAGCGATGACCGCACCATCCGATTGTGGGACATCAGTGATTGTGAGGACTCGTCTCGGGGGCTAGACCACCATGCTACCACAACCGCAACGGGCTTCAGTGACGCCGAAGAAGGTGAGAAGTTCGAGCTGGCCTCTGCCTGGGGTCACGCTTCACGTATCTGGGGAGTTCAGTTCGTACCCAATATCGCCAACGACCCCGGCTCCGATCTGCTGATCGTATCCAGAGGGGAAGACGCTGTATGCCAGCTATGGTCTACTGAAACCAGTCAGCAAGGATGTTTGCATCTAAGACCTCTGTGTAGTGATCGGCATCATGTAGGCAAAAACGCCTGGTCCATGTCACTTGAGACAGACGGCCAATGCCTGACTGTCGTTACTGGCGGTGCTGATGGTCAGGTTATATTGAGGCCGTTCGATTTGCTCAATACAAGCAAGGAATTTTCAGTCACACTGTCAAAGGCATTCACCGAGATCACCAATACATCGCAAGCTCTGAAGCAATATCTCCCAATCAAAAGAGACGCGTGCCTCGCAACCACTGACCAAGGTGATTTGTACCAAGTGGTCTTGCAGGATGGAGAACTGGGATGGACTCACCTCTACAAGAGCTCCACAAGAGGCGGTCTCTTGCTGTGCAAGGCTGCCGCACTGGGGGTAGTGTTGGTAGCTCAACAGCGAGGTGACCTATTTGCCTTGAGGCTTGATGGCGGTAATGATTTGCTACCCATAACGCTACCCTTGAGCGCTGGTATCTCATGGATGCGAGTCGCGTCTCCCAATGGCAGCCTTGCACCCACGACATGCATTGTCGCATCGTTGGGAAATAAAGAAGCTCTCATTATCTGGTTGGTTTGGCAAGGGGACTCTCTTGAAGCTAAGCACACGGTGCTCCGACTACCAAACACGTTCGTCTTGACGGCTTGTTGTTACGACGAGGCGAAACACATACTCCTCCTGGGCTCCCGTGCAGGTGCACTGGCGGTGTATCCCGACGTAACTTCTAACTTGGGCATGGTCGAGGAACCTCTATGTCTTCGCCATGTTCATGGCACAGATTCTGTGACTTCGATCACGATCCTTGAGTCTTCACCAGCACGGAGAGCCCTGAAGGATGAATTGCACATTCTCACTACAGGTCGCGATGGCACATATGCGATACATGGACTCGATGTACATCACCTTGCGCTTTCCACAGTCCACATCTCCTCTGCCGCTCTCGGTCCCAACATTGAAGGCGCATACCTTGTACTATCTGGAGCCTCGCCGGTCTCTGATACATATGACTTGATCTTATATGGTTTCCGGTCAACATCATTCGTAGTTTGGAACGAGACACAGCAATCGACCGTTTTATCCGTGGAGTGCGGTGGCGCTCATAGGACTTGGGCATACGATCACTCTTCGGTCTCTACGTATGGGGCCAAAACTGATTTATCTGCACCAACCTCCGCGTCCGAAAGATGTGCAGAATCATTCATATGGACCAAAGCCGGCAGATTCAACTGGCATAGAACACGAGGTCCAGGCCATACAGTCATTCAGACTGGTGGTCACGGCCGAGAAGTCAAGGCAATAGCTCACAGCCCTAGACATGTTTCAGGGGCAGCCCTCATCGCCACAGGAGCAGAGGATACGAATATACGACTCTTTGCGGTTTCATCCCAACAACAATACACATCGTCTCTTCCAGAACCGCGGCATCAAGCTTACAACAACGTTACTCAGAGCAATCCTGTCTTCCACAGCATAGCAACTCTCAAGCGCCACACAACAGGACTACAACACATTATGTTCTCTTCATCCGGTGAATACCTCTTCAGCAGTGCCGGATTTGAAGAATTCTACGTATGGAAAATTACCTTCGATGTGCCCTTTATTGGCGTTGGAGCCGTACTATGGGACATGATGCCGAAAGGAGCGGACGACTCAGACGCCAGGATAATGAGCTTCGATCTCCGAGAGGAACCCCGGCAAAGTGACGCATCTTTGCACCATGACCAGGAACATAGCCGTCCAAGGGAATGTTTCATGCTAGCTTTGGCGTATTCAAATGGCAAGACGAAAGTCCTTCGATACACACCATCTACGGCACGCAAGCAGGGTACTTTTGAGACTCTGCAAGAGATCACGCATGGCTCTTTCTGTGTTATGCAGGCATTTTTCCTCCCATCACCAGTCCAGAGACGCATAGTATCGGCCGGCACGAATGGCTTCCTCAATATCAGTTGCCTCGATTCTTCCATGGTTTTTGACCCCTCGAATACCGATTCCCGGGTCCTTTCTACTTCAGCAGTGATGGAAGTCCACAAAATCCATCAAAGCAGTGTTCTCTCTATGGACATTACCGCGCTTGGCTCAACAATGCATTTCATTGCTACTGGCGGCGACGACAACGCCATGGGCCTGACTCTCCTGACAACGAGGCCGGCTTCAAATATGACCAATGGGCCGGACACCGACTGCTGCGAGACTTACCACCAGCACGTCCGAACAATCGTCATTCCCAAAGCTCATGCTGCTGCGGTCACTGGTCTGAAGATCGTGGGCGTGACACCCACGTCAGAGGGACACAATTTAACCGTGGTCACTGCAGGCAACGACCAGCGCGTGAATGTTTGGAAGGTTCATATCGGCCTTGACCATGCTGCTTCTTCGATCAACCAGCCATCCAGTACACAGCGAGACAATAATAAGCTACTGGAAGACATTGAAGTGCAGAGAGCCGGCAGCGCATGGACGGGCGTTGCGGATGTTAGTGGGGTCGAAGTCGTTCAAGATCATGTCGCAGGACAAACGGTGTTGTTACCACAGGAGGAACGTAGAGTGGCGGGCGAGTCAGGCAACGCATGCAAGATCATGGTAGTTGGCGTAGGTATGGAATTGTTCAGCGTGAGGTGGTGAGGATTAGTGCTGTGAGAGAAGGAGGGAGACTTCCTACCTTGTCACGGAGTATTATAGATAGCTGAACCTGGAACCGACTTACTGAACATCTGCATAGAAATGGACTTCTTGAAAGCGCCTTGAAGTCGAAGACTGGTCCGAGTCCGAGACACCCGAACCGACATATATCGTACTATGGATGAGAACAACAAACGATTAAGAATCCAAAAAAAAGATTGAAGAAAAAGATAGTTTCTATGGGGATCGAACCCATGACCTTCTCCGCACTTGGGTGTAAAGGAGACGTGATAAACCACTACACTAAGAAACTCGGACTCAATTTGTGTGGCGAATCAGAGCTAATTTTGGGTCCTAATAAAATATATACAGCCAATATTTAAGGCATCCCCGCATTTCGCCCTTCTTCTGTTTTGCCTCCTTCTAGGTGTCCTCTGTGCCTCTCCAACAATCAACAGCCTTCTTTCCCATTCAACCAATAGATCTTTCGACAACGCCCAAGCCTGTGGCCATCTGTTTTCGAGATGACCTCGGGATGGACGATGATACCTTATGCAAGACACAAAGATGACTGGGCTTATTGGTGAGGGGATAACCACGGCCGGTTGTCTCGAGATGACCTCGGGATCCGACTCCCCTCTCGAACGTCTTACTTGCCTTTCCAGTGTCCTTGGAATACTGGGCCTTGCTTTCCATTACGCATACAGTCAAACAACGAACGCTTATTTGAGTTGCAGTTATATTCACAGTGCTTGCTTCCGTTCGAAAAGAATCTATAAAGCTCGCGTTTCTTTCTGTTCCAAATCCCTAGACTCGTTTGTGTTCCCCGAGCTCAAAACTCTATATTATATTCATGCAAGATGGAATACGACACATCGACCCTTAAAGACCCTCCCATTACACCCGGACACACAACTGAAAAGGCCAATGCTTGCTCCGCCAGAGGCTACATTCGAGCAAAGTCTGAACAGGCCGATGTCTCTGTTCTCAAGGAACCGCTTACCTTCTCTTTCTCCGGCCGGACGGCGAAGAATAGAGTATTAAAGGCACCAATGACCGAGAGACTATGCTACTGGAACAAAGAAGGAGAAGACATTGTGTGTTTTCCACCACGCTTGATGTAGCAAATGACTGACGAAACCTCGCTCTAGTCTGCCCGAGGTGTACCAAGCCCTGAATATGTGAATCTATATCGCCGATGGGGAGAAGGCGAGATAGGCATCATCGTGAGCGGCAATACAATGGTTCATTATGACGCCGTTGAAGCTTATGGAAATCCCATTCTGGTCGACGATCATGATGGCCGGGTTGCCAAGTACAAGGAAGTAACCGACGCTGCCAAAGCGCATGGCTCGCTCATCGTCGCTCAACTGTCCCATCCCGGGAGACAAGGCAACAAGTACCTCAACCCTAACCCGGTCAGCGCGAGCGATGTCCATCTGGCCATCAAGTGGGCGGGCAATGAGTTCGCAAAGCCCAGGCCCATGACGATTCCTGAAATTAAGGACATGGTGAAGTCATGGGGCGAGACGGCCTACCTATGCTACAAGGCCGGGTTTGACGGAGTTCAAGGTAGGCTTTGCTTCCATTCCAAAACTCTGGGACTACAACGACGCCAACTCACCTTCTCCTTTCAAAGTGCACTGTGCCCATGGCTACCTGCTCGCGCAGTTCTTGAGCCCAACCACCAACAAGCGCACCGACGAATATGGTGGGGACCTCAACAACCGATCCCGAATTGTGTTTGAGATCATCGAAGAGATTCATCGCCGCGTGCCCGACCCATCGTTCATCATCTGCGTCAAATTAAACTCGGTCGAGTTCCAAGACAAAGGCACGACACCGGAGAACGCGCGAGATTTGTGTCTCAAGCTCGAAGAAGCGCGAGTCGACTTTGTCGACCTGTCCGGCGGCACGTTCGAGGCCAGGGCCTTTGAGCACAAGAAACAAAGCACAGTCTCACGGGAGGCGTACTTCATCGAATTCGCCGAATTGATTCGACCGCTTCTCAAAAAGACAAAGGTCTATGTCACAGGCGGGTTCAGGACTTCAGCAGGAATGGTGACGGCCGTTGCAGGCGGAGCATGTGATGGGGTCGGCATTGGAAGACCCTTGGCTGCGGAGCCGTACTTGGTCAAAGAACTGCTACAAGGCAAGGTCAACGGCGCGATCGAGAATGCCGTACCCTTGCCGCTGAACACCCAGGCGAGTGGCACGCAATTGCATCAGATCGGCCATGGCCACGCACTGGTCAGTGACTGGAGTGTTGAAAGCGAGGTCAAGAGGTGGATCGAAGCGAACGAAAAGGAGACGGCGCGGAAGATAAGTATCCTGCCCAAGGTCGACAGTTCGGGATACCCACCTCTCAAAGCTGAAGCTGGATTCGCCTACCTGCAAGTGTGAGCCGGACGTACCTCCCCCATAATGGTGCATACTGGAGAGAACATAGAACATAAAAACGAGGTGAGAAGAGGTAGACAGAACATAACATCCGCTTCGACTCGGAAATGCCGGGGAAATTTCGTGATTGTTGATTGACTTTTCAGCCGTTTGTTATTTCGATCTCGATCGCGGTTCCATGTCAACGGCACATTCTCTATCTCGATCTGTGCTTCATTCATTGACGCCGAAGATCTCTTCCCATAACCATGCCACTGGACAATATGCTCATGCTCACGCTTTTTGCTCAAGCCGACCGAGCCACCAATTTTCGCTTCTCACGTCGCATCCATCCCTTGCAAATCTAGAATTTCTGGAAAGACTTGACAGCCTTTCCGGTTCTTGGCAGGACACGGAGGACGTTGAATCGGACCTAGATGAACAAAAACCATCAGTACGCCGGAGATTTCGCGTTCGCTCGAGAGATTCCCTTACAGTCTTGCTGAGAGGTCTGCATTGACCGACAGTGACTTGGTCACCTTCCTCGACACGGAAAGCGGGAGAGACGTGTGCGGCAAGGTTTTGATGTCTCTTCTCGTATCTGGCGTATTTGGGAACGAAGTGAAGGTATTCTCGGCGGATGATCAGGGTTCGGTGCATCTTGGTAGAGACGACGGTGCCGGTGAGGATACGGCCTCGGATAGAGACCATACCGGTGAAAGGGCATTTCTTGTCTGTATTCGCACCCACGGTCAGCATAATGTAAATTTCACATTCGGCCGCGTGCCATTGTCCAAGTTGCCACCGTCTCTTGTCACACAATCCTCTCCTCCGGCCTGAATACGCTCTCCACAGCAGGGTGATGGGACTAACCAATGTAAGCACCCTCAATGGCGGTCTTTGGTGTTCTGAAGCCCAGGCCGACATCTTTGTACCATCTTCGTCCACCCTTGCCAATTTTTCTGCTCTTTGCGGTCTTGGATTTCTGGTTGAGGAAGATGTGAGGCTGCTTTTGGTAGGCGCGCTCGGACTGAACTGTCAACTCGGTCGCCATGTTTGCGGTTGTCGACAGGAAGGTTGCGCAATTGAGAAAGGTTGTCGTCCGAACGTCTCGAAATGCAAGATGTGGAAATCAACGAGGAGTTTTCCTGCGCACATTGTGGTTCTTGGCGTCGAATTTCGAGCTAGCCTGTAAAAGGCAAGCTCAGCCTGCAGACTACCACGTGACCTGGTGTTTACAGATGGCCCTTAGCGCGATTAACCTTCTAGTGGAGGACGTGAACCTGGTCGTTTCGATAAACATACATTGTTACCATGCACTACCATTGATTTTTGTATACCGTAAGGTTGTAGCGCTGTGGAAGTCTGCCGCGCGATCGCAATGGCAGGCTCTACTACAGATCGGAAATTTAGCAAGCCAAAGTTGCGACAGTCAATCGCGCATGTACCGAGCAGGTCCACCGCATTGAAAGACAATGTCACAACCGACATTGCTGCTCTTCATGCTCAACATAATGTGACTCAAGCATCCAAGAAGCGGTCGCGTGGGAAGAGTCTCGGCCCTGGAGGACTTGAGGCATTGACCGAGTCAAATGGCAACACAACAAAGGTAGCTGCCACTTCTCACCTTTGCTGGGCGCAATGTTGACAATAAACAGACTGCAGAAGCTTTCCAGATCAAATCAATCTTGAAACCTACAGTACCCCTCACGCCACCCAAATCGATACCTACATTTGACGAATTGCGAAAACGAAGCACAGGGAAGGGAAAAGGCAGATCACCAGCCAAACATGGCGCCGAAGAACTCCTCATTGACTTCTCGACACCGGGGCCAAACAGACAAGAGGGCGGAGAAATATCGATGACAGGAGCAGAAAACGTTGCGGATCCGTTCAGTCCTATTGCGAGTCGGACGCCCAGAAAATCTGTGGCCGCAAATGCAGACACTCTGGAACGGGCGCAAGAGGAAGAGCTGAAGCGCCAAGCAGAGAAACAAGCAATCCTGGAACGACGAGCAGCGAGACGGAAATCTCTCGCGAATAGGCGGGTATCATTTGCACCAGAAGCGACCTTGCATACCTGGAGTGTCATGGAGCTTGCGGAAGACTCTACCACAAGCTCGGCCTCAAATTCCACTCGAAGACAATCGTCCATGACAGCACAACAATCGCCAGAAAAACCGTTGCTTTCGCCAGAGAAATCTACCTCACTATCTACTCCTGTGGAACAAATAGAGGACCCTATGTCTCAAAGCTCACCAGCGCATCAGCGGGACTTGCATCAACAAAAGCATAGGAGAGCCTCTGATGCTTCACAGCCGATGTTGGATGAGTCGCAGGATGAGGTGTTTTCCTCTAGCCCGTCAGGAGATGTAACCACGAACAGCAGTCCTATGCGCGTGGAGGAAGGTATCGAGTCCTCTGATGAGTCAGACACAGATGGGGATACTGCCATGAGTATGGACGATGCCACTGCTCACACAATGAACTCTCAAGATTCAGAGTCCAGCACTCATTCTAGCTTGGAAGAACGGCTACGGCAGGCAGTAACACAGGCTGGAACTGCAGGAATCGAGTACGATGAGGATGAGGATGAGGAGGAAGATATGTCGATGGAGATGGCGACTGGAACCGTCACACATGCATTCCAGCCTTATACGCGAAAGCAGTCCTCGAATTCCGAAAGAAGTGCTGTCTACGATCAAGAGAACATCAATCCTCTCATGGCGGCTCATCAACGAGAAAACCCGGGCACAGAAATGGACGACGAGTCACAAGTCCAGTCAGAAGACATGAGCATGGACGTTACCATGGAAGTCACCAGAGCTGTTGGTGGTATAATTTCCCGACAATCTCCAGGCAAAAAGAGTCTAAAATCGCCTAAAAACCGTGGAAGAAGAAGCAGCATTCATCCTCGCCGGTCTTCTGAAGGAGAGTCTGCCTACGATGAGACTATGGAATTTACAGTCATGCAAGGAGGCATCCTGGGCGAAGAGGATGAGTCGAGTCCGCAAAAGACGCAGACACTTGCATCGGACGAGATGACAATGGAATTCACGAACGTTGTGGGCGGAGTTCTTAGCAATGCAGGTCGACGTCAGTCTGTTCTGTCTGACCAGCTCGAAGACAATGAGACCATGGACATGACGACAGCGTTTGGTGGGATACTCGAGCCTATTGAAGAGCACACCGAGCCACAAACGGATGCGGATGAAGAGAAGACCGTGGCCATGGCCATGACGAAGGCAGTGGGCTCCATACTAAACCAGCATTCGCCTGCGACGAAACGAGTGACTAGACAGTCGGCCGGAAATGCTTCAACGCCGCCACGAGCACAGGCTTCTGAACAGACTACGCCGAAGACAACTCCAAAGTCTCAACTTCACTTGGCTTCCGTTGCGTCCGAGACTGGCAGTCCAAGCCTCGTCCTCAAGCCTCAATTATCTGGCAGAGCTCAAAGAAGCGCTACCAAAGCATCTACGACGCCTCAACGACCACCGCATTCAAGCAGGTCGACTAAGTCGCCCAGTCGTCCTCAAGCAGGTACTCCGTCGCACCAGATCACTCCACTTCCTTCCCGTGCTCCAAGCCCCAACAAGACGCCTCTGTCAGCGAATGTGACCCAACGAGGTGCATCTCCAAAGAAGCTCTTTAAGGCTGAGATCAAGGCCAGAGCTTCGCCGGCGTCTGCAAAGAGAGAGGTCAATCTCAAGGCCAACACGCTGTTCTCGCGAGATGCAGAGACCGGCCAGCAAACGCCCAGCGTCATCCTACGTGCTACAAAGACCCAGTTAAACCGACGACGATCCAGTGGCATCGGCATTGATAGAGATGGGATCGGTTCGCCTCGTGTTTCTGAGATCCTCGATAGAAGAGCTTCGATTGGTGAAGCGTCAGCGGAGTTCAAGCTCGGCAGTACGGAACCAGCAAGATTGCGCTTCGAAGATCCTGAGCTGCTCGAACGTGAAATCGAGGTGGAGAGAGCGGAGGAACAACGTCGAGAGAGTGGCCGTTTCATCATGGAACAGGAAGCGAACGGACCCGAAGAAGAAACGGCTACCTTGCAACTCAAGGAAATGATTGAGACAATGTCTCCGAAGAAGCCAAAACCTGGAAAACCGAAGGGTAGAAAGAGCCTTGCTCCTGGTGGCGCCAAAGGTCTGTTGGGGAAACGACCAGCAGAATTGGACTTGGACGACGAAGACGAGGCTGAGTCAACGCCAAAACGTCTCAAAGCCGTGTCTCGAGAAGGAAGCCCAATCAAGAAGGTTCACCTTCCCAAACCACCCAGCAAAGATGAGACCACTGGGAGACTGAGTTTGAAGCTGCAGAAGTCATTGCAGGAAATGGCTGGCACGGGCAAAATGACCCCAACTATCGAGATACTTTCGCCGACGAAGACCACCGTACCAGCGAGCCCTGCGGCAGCCGGCCGATTCAAGGATATTGCGACGAGTCACGAAGACAGGCCCACCTCATTTGAGGACAAGCTTGACAACGTCGTCGGCGCCATCGACATTACGACGGCTCAGATGGAAGATGGCTCTGACCAAGCCGAACAAGAAAAGATCTCCCTGCAAGAATTTCTCAACATGACCAACATCCACTTCATCGAGCTTTCGACCACTAAGAGGAGGCACACCATGGCACAGTCGATGCCTGGGGTAGAGTCGGCAGAAGGTCTACAAATTCCCAGCATGCAAATGAACTTCGTTGCAGCAGCCACGACGTTGCCCCTGCTGGAGTTATATCAGCATGCTACCCGAGAGCTGAAATCATACATCTCGACTGGTCGCAAAATCATTCGCTCAATCGAAGCCGAGACATTAGCAGAACAACCACCACTTTTCCGGGAGTATCTCGATGCACGTCCAGATGTCAAGGTGGTCATGGATAACCAATTCCGCAATGGCAAGGCAAATGCTCGCCTGCAGAGCAAAGAGGGGTGGTATCAATGGCGTGGACAATTAGTGGAAGGTTTGAAGACAGGTTTGGAAGGTATCAAGCAAGGCATGACAGCTGACCTTGAGCTTTTGCGCCAACAGCAAGAGCATCTGGCCACGGTTGTTCCTTGCTTGCTGCAGGAGCAGTCCGAACTTCAAGACCAAGCCAACTCGTTGCGACAGAGTCTGGAAGAACTTGATAGCGCCGACCATGAGGCCTTGGTCTCTTGTCGCGACCAATTGCGACGTGCTGATGAGCATCACCTACAAAAATCGGCACATCTGGAAGATTTGCAGCAGCAAATGAGAGAGAAAGACGAGGCTCTCGTATCGGCTGCGGATTATAGGGCCGAACTGCAAGATCAGATTGCGGAATCCGAACGAGTACGCGAAGAAAACAGAGTGTTTCCAGTCGCGGATGTGTTGGCTGTTAAAGCAAAGGTCGAAGCCCTTCAGAAACAGACTGCCTGGTGCCTTTTGACCGCCGAAGAGGAGGTTGACGAACCAAACGAACTCGGTCCTGCTTTTGTCATGAGGTATAAGGGCGAACTGCAACTTTTCTTCTACCCTCAAGCCTTCCAGTGCAAGCTCGCCGATTCGGGGCGGCGTCGGTCTGGGAGAAAGTCTACTTCTGTCTCAGGACCGTCTGCACCTATCAGTCTGACCTATGCTCCTGAGCAAGAAGACTCGGAAGCTGGTCTATCGGAATTGCCTACAGAGAAGCGCTTCTTCCTGCAAATGATCCGAAGCCAGCTCCATGCTTTTGCAATGATGCCCAAGGGAGCAATCACTGCGAAGACATTGCTGTCGACAGTCTCGAAGGGCTGGGATCTAGCATGCAGAGTGTCGGAGGAAATGAGACTTCTCAATCTGCTCGGCATTACCACAGCATCAATTCTAGGTGATGAGAAACTTGGTGTCAAGATAGTGCTGCTCTTGCCCACCCAAGGGCGAGTTGACATTCAGTTCGCCGTGACAGTGACGATATTGAATGATGGCGAGGTTGTCGGTTCATCCAATGTCACAGCTACTGCCGTGTACGGGCTTGCGATGGAGCTGCTTGCCGGGAAGAACAGGAAGGTTCAGAATGCGTTGAGCAAAGAGGTCGAAACTCGGACTTTGGGCGAAGGCGCTTGGGTGAATGCTGTTCATGGCTTTAAGGCCTGGATCAGCAGCCAGGAGAAAACAAGAACAAAAGAGGACAAGAAGAAGCAACCGTCGACTACTGACGAGGTCGTCCAGACTCCTGCTCCTGCTCCTGTTGCAGCTGCTGAACCCGCGACAGTGGCACCTATCATCGCCGCGCCTGCCCCAGTGGCTCCCAAGCGCTCACCTCTTGCGCCGAAGCGAACAAATCTCGTGCAGAAGAAAGCGCTGCCCATTGCTAAGCAGCGACTCGAGAAATTCAATCTGTCGCAGTCGCAGCAGTCATCTCAGCATGGCCTTGGCCTTGACAAGGAGAACTTCAACCCTTCGCTCTCGGTGTCGAGTAAAGGAGGGCAAGCCGTGCCTGTGCCTGTGCCTGATGATGGCAACAATGACCGAGAGAAGGATTTCCCATCACGCCCAGCTATCCCACCAGATATGCAGGAGGTCATGATGCACACGCCTATCAAGCGTGTGGGAGCTTTGCGTCGCAGTCCAGTCTAAGACGGATGATTTTTTATGAACAAAACGGGTTTGGATGAATTGGGGGTGCGGACCGGACTGGACTGGGAATGGAAGTTGAGATTTGTTTTCTTGGGCGATACTATGTTAGTACCATAGCGTACCTCAAGGCGGTGGTGTTTGTTGTTGGATTTACGGGTGGGTTTGATTTTCGTAGCGGACAAGGACAAGTGGCAGGGCAGATTGTAAGAACGTCTGCTTGTTACATGCAATCACGACCCAGGCTGGTGCGGCCTACCTAGGCACATAGGAAGCAAAAATGTTTCTGCGTACCAAGTAACATCGTAATATATCCGTACAAGCAGCTTACCCGATCCATCTCGCTCCCATGCTTTGTGCATGCAAATTTAACCACCGTAAAGCTGATTGCCGACTGCCTTCCATCAGAGCCAAGTTAGTATTAGGTGGCAAGTGGAATGTGAATTGCAGGACTCCTGCTTGACGAGGGCGTTTTATTCAGCCTTACCTAGGTATGGTACGTTTACATTTACAAAGGGTTCTGCGCACACCCTAAACTAAGGTACATGGCTCAATGCACCTTGTTCAACCACGGGCTGTAGCAGTAGTAGTGTAGCAATGTACCGTTACCATCCACCACTCTTCCCACCGAACCCACCACTCTCATCACTCGCCGTTATGGACTTTTTACCCGCTCCACCAGGTCCACCTCGCTGGCTCTTCTGTTGTGCAGCCTCATGCTTCCTCAATTCCTCAGGCACACGACTGATACTACTCTTCATGAGCATCTGCTTCAGATCGTACATGACGTCCGTATCCTCATTGCCCAAAAAGGTGATGGCCACACCACTCTTGCCTGCACGACCGGTACGACCGATACGATGGGTGTACGACTCGATGTTGTGCGCCATGTTGAAATTGACCACAAGCGACACGTCGGGTACATCGATACCACGACCTGCCAGGTCCGTGGCGACCAGGACATCGGTCTTGCCGTCGCGGACAGACAGCAGCGCCGCCTCACGCTGCTCTTGCGTCTTGGAACCGTGCAGTGTGACGGAGCTGAATCCCATGGACTTGATGTCTCTGGCCACAGCGTCGCAGTTGCGCTTGATATTGACGAAGACAATGATGGGCGGTCGGAACTCGCCGGACCGGAGGATCTCGTTGAGTCGCTTTTTGCGCTTGTCTTCGCCAGCGACGAATTCGACGCGTTGCTCGACAGTCTCGACCGCCTCGCCAACATTGCCGATGGTCACAATGGCCGGACGGCGGAGGTACTTACGCGCAATGCGCTCGACGGCTACTGGCATGGTGGCTGTGTACATCATTGTTTGGCGGTATCGTTCTTTGCCGCCGAGGGGCCGCGACATGGCGCGAGCATCCTCTGCGGCGTCGGAGTCGGGTTTTTCGTTGGTAACGGGGAGTGCGTCGAGGATCTTGTTCACAGGCTCTTCAAAGCCGAGGTCGATCATGCGATCTGCTTCGTCCATGATAACATAGCAGCACTGTTCGAGAACGATGATCCTCCGTTCGATGCAGTCGACAAGACGACCGGGCGTGGCAATGATGATTTCTGCACCGTTGCGCAGGTTGTATGCTTGTTCCTCGATGGAGTGACCACCGACAATGGACACAACGGTGAAGCCGAGCGGTGTGGCGAACTTTCGGGCTTCGAGTTCGATTTGTTGCGCCAGTTCACGGGTCGGAGCGAGGATAATGGCATATGGACCATTGTTGCGTCGCCATTCGTCTTCATCGAGGCGAGGTAGCTCGGCGATGTAGACGAACAGCGGAAGCAGGAATGCTGCTGTTTTACCGGAACCGGTGACTGCGACACCAATAAGATCGCGATTCTGCAGAGCAATGGGAATAGCAGCTCTTTGAACAGCTGAAGGCTCGGTGTAGCCAACCTGATCGATGATATCCAGTAAGCGTCGTGGCAGATTTGACTCTTTCCAGTTGCGCATGGGGTTCGGGATGCCGCCGCCTTTTGTGGCGATATTGAAGTCTTCCTTGAAGATACGCCAATCTCGCTCCCGCATCTGGTCGAGTCTCTTCTCACTCCAGTGCTTGTCGATCGCCATACGGTTCGACTCTTCTTTCCGTTTCCGTTCCATCTCCATGATCTCCTGTGCTCGTGCGGCTCCGCCCTCGCCGTCTCTCGATTGTAATGCATCTGCATATTTGCGAGCAGCCTCGTCGGCAGCTTGCTCATCAAATCCTCCTAGCCGGCCTCGCCCAAAGAAACTCCATTGTGCGCGGTTGTTGTAGATTGGATTGTAGTCTGGAGTGGTATCTTCCTCGGCATTCCACTCAAAGTTGAACTTCTTCTCGGTCGTTCGCCGTCTCTTCTTGGATGCGGAGAATGTCGAAACATTTATGTCTGCACCCATGTACCGCTGCTTGATCAATTCTGTTGCTGCCTTCTCGGGTCGGTCGTCATCGGCTTGTCGCTTTTGCGCCCTTGAATCGCCACCAAAAGCTATGGACTTTGGTGCCGCAGGTGGATTGAGATCAACGCCCTGATTATGTTCTCTTGACCGCATCGCACTAGGGCCGGTAGGAACATCTCCATTTCGCAGAGCTCGCGGTCCTGTTGGGGCGGTAGATGGCTTGGGCCTCTCCGTCCCAGTCGGCGGGTATGGTGCACGATTTTGAAGACCCCCATTTTGAGGTTTAGATGCCTTTGAGGCTTCTACTTCCTTTGCTCGCTTCTCCAAGGCAAGTCGTTCGCGCTCCGCTCGAGAGAGAAATTTGGGCTTGCTTGCTGCCAGGTCGGCCTCCCTTTTCTTCCTGAGCAGTTCCTCTACATTTAGAGGCTGGACCCTCGGTTTCGTCGAACCCCCCCATCCTTTCTTCTTGGTGGGCAGGCTGGTGCTATCGGTGGGTGGTGGAGGAGGAGGAGTAACGCGAGCGTTGGATGGAGGGGGAGGGGCCGCTATCCCAAGTGCTGGTGCTGTTGGCGGCGGCGGAGGCACTGTCGCCGCAGAAGGAGGGGGCGGAGGTGTCTGTGGTCTTGATACAGGGTCAATAGGTGGCGCAGGAACGTCAATATCGTGGTGGCCGTTCACCATTGCATGCGCCATATTGGCGTGGCGGTTATTCCCCGGGTGGTCACTCTGGCAATGACGAAAGAGGGAGACGGTGGCCCAAACTACACGAGGGTCTGGGTATAGTGTTAAGGGAGTGGGAGAGATCGCAATATGGTATGAGGCAAGTCTTCGTGGAGGCCAGGTAGATAATTGTTGAATAGCGAGGCAAAGAATATCGACGGAGAGCCTGCCGGCGGAAAAAGAAATAGCGCAGTCAGACCCATTCTGAGACCACTACAAACGGTTGATCGAGCTGATGAACAGAAAATGGCATGGTCAGACAATAATGCCATGTTCTGACGTGAATATGTCATTTCCTTTCTCTCTGAGCCACCGGAGACATGCTCTACGGCGACACATAGAAGTAATGCCGCAAATCTTCACACATGTACACAGTACTGTGTTTGCTGTCCTCCGTATGCTCTAGAGCAACCTCTTGACTGCAACGGAGCTGCAGAAGAACCTATATCAACCTGGCAGGGGCTCTTCCTTCCGAAACTTCCAAGAAGCTACTTCTTTGGCGTCTTGTGTCCATCATACGTGGTATAAGCCCCATTGTACAGCCCACTATTCCCACCAGCGGTCAATGATCCAGCGTTCTGGTTTGCCGCAACGCCAGGCGTGTTGGCGGCGAATTTATCCAGCTCGGCTCTGTCCATGCCAGTGTACTTCTGCAGATCCTCGTCCGAGATCTTCGAGGATCCATCCGCGTTGCGGCCGTTCTTGAAATTGGTAAATGCTTTGTACTTGTCGCCCAGGAAGCCCATGTTGGAGGTTTTGGCGCAAAAGTCGCTTCTGGCTTCAAATATCTTATATAATTTCTGTCGAACTTTGTCTCGTTACGGTTGCAGGTATTGGGCGTGTCGAAGATCACGTTGGGAGGTGGTGTTTCTTTATCTGGGCTGCTTACCACATTGATGTGAAGGGGTTGTCCTATATATACAAGTACAATCTGCCAGTCGCCGTCTCAACCGTGCATTGGCCGTGTACACCCTCCCCCACATGACTATATTGCGGGATAGGTGTTTTAAAAATAGTATCGACCAACGATCGATCATCGCTTGAGGCCTCGCTTCTCCATAATCGACCTTGGGTGATCTCTCTTGTCCACTCGTGCCACCCATTCCTCTACCTTCGTGGCGCAAAGTGGCACTACAGGCATAGGGAACAAAGCTCGAGCGATTGTTTGGAACCAACTATACGAATACGTGTGAGGGATCCAAAGACGGTATACTCACCAGTCCATATGACATACTCCCCCGAATTTCTGCTCCAGACCAGGCCTCGATATGGTTCGGCTATCCTGATCCCCGGATGTAAGGCAGATACAACATATCTGCTTGTATAAGTGCTTGTATAAGTGCTTGTATAAGCATGTCCATTCTAGCCTCTTCTCACCTCTTGCACTGTCCATAAGCCTTATTGCAAGCACACCATCTCGAACTCTGCGGTACGGAACGAAACTCTCTGTGGAACTTCAGTGCGAAGGCACCATCAACATCATTTGCTGTAGGACGCCTGACCTTGGGCTATAGACTATCATACCGATACAACAAGCAAAGCAAAGCAAACGTCAATTTCAGTCTACATATCCGTGTCTCTGCCCCCTTTTCCACCCTTCCTCTTCCGCCACAATCAACATACACCTCTTTCCCGCAGCAAATAACTATGGCCACCTCCCATTCCAACACCATTTCAATCCACAAGGATCTCTCAGGGCCAGAGGGCTTCGTCCTCTCCGTGAAAGTCTACATCTCCCCAGCCGACGTCCCGCGCTTCTTCACCCTCTTCAAACCGGTCTACGACGCCGTTTTCGCCGAGCCCGAATGCCGCTTCTTCATCGTCGCCCAGCCCTCGCCCTCACCACAGGAAGAAGACCAGAAAGTAACATGCCTATCCTGGATCGAAGGCTGGTCCAGGCCGCCACAGTGGTTCATGGCCGTGCAAATGAACAAAGCTTACTACGAACCCTACATGAGCGAGACGACGGCCATGTTCGTCAGACCGAGATGGCATGAAATTCTGGTGCCAGAGGAAGGCTTGTGCCATTTTAAATTACCCGAAAGTGCGACGACGAGCTGAGACATATAAAGAGAAAAGGCATCAGAGATATGTCAAAACATTATTAACATTTGTGATTTCGGAAAGGCGGGTAACAACTGAACTAATCCTTTTGTCTGCCTTCCTGTCTGTTTCTTGAACAGGCTAATTGTGTGATACTCAAGTCGTCATCGTCAATAGTTGCCGTTTCATGGCCTCGGTTTTGGCCGAGTCGATGCACGCCAAAAGGTATGCTTGGTTGAACCTGGGTGATACCTGTTTCATACCAGTCCGCTATGAGCACCTTCGGCTTCAGGGGTATCTCATCGATGGCGGCTAATTGCCCTTGTCAGCTAAAGCAGCCAAGGAGGTTCTCTTCTAGAAAAGATCATACCTGTCCATTAATCAACCCAGTAGCCTTTCCCAAATCAGGTGCAGTATGCGTCTTAGCCAACTTCTGCACCGACTCGGGCCCATTGATTTCTCGATCGAGGTTCATGTACTCCTTTGCAGCATCCTTTGTGCCTCGTTCCAGCAAATACTTCATGTACATTGTGACCAATTCCTGAATGGTCTGCTCAGGCAGTGCCCTCTTCGTCATGATCTCATCCACCACTCGCTTGATCTGGTAGTAATGTGTTTGCTCGAAGTCACTGCTCGACGGCTGATCAATCTCAAATCGGAGATAGGATGTCCAGAATTCCGGACTTTGCTGGTACAAATGCGCATTCTTCTGGAATAATTGGCGAGCTTCTTCGGCCGAGCCCTTGACCTTCCACAACAATTTCGCCCACTCCGCAACAAGCGCTGCCTTCGAAGAGGGGTCGATCTGTAAGTCGATTTGTTCCTGGTAGACTGCGACAGCTGCTTCCAGCCCAGAATGGCGACGAGTACAATTGGCCAGTGAAACGATAGTCTCTACATGGCCTGGCAAATTGACCAGGATAGCCTCGTGAATGTCTTTGGCCACATCGACTCTACCAGTCATCTCTTCGAAATAAGCATATTGAAGTCGTGTTTGTGGCAGGGCGATCGGCACGAAGAAGCATGACGCTCGTTGGTAGATGTTTCTCACTTCCTCTTCCTTGCCTGGTTGAGCAAGCATCCATCTAGCATACCGCAACCAGAACTCATCATGCTGAGCACAAGTGACCAGGCATCGCTCGTGCAGAAACTGAGTGCGCGTGTAGTCCCCTTCGCCTTCCTCGAAGTCGAGGTACTTCCGCCAATTGGTGAGTTGACTTTCGTCCAATTCCGTGACATGGAAGTAAGGTCGCTTGATTTCGGATTCGTAGGTCCATCGTTTTGTCGTCTCGCTTTGTGTCTGTCTGAAAATCTCAAGATGGTAATTATCGATGCGTGTACGGAGCTCTCTTTCAACTTCAGCTTGGTTTCGACCAGCTTTGTACCCGGCACCTTCATTCTCGATATCCATTTGCAACTGAGTCAGAGTTCCGGCAGGGGCAATAGCAGTTAGCGGCCGCGTTTGAGCCCACTGCCGGTACTTTTCGAAGTAGCGAGCATACTGGTGCATTGGGATGTGTATGATCCGGCTCAAAATGGCGAATATCCGGTCGGATGCTTCCAACCGTTCTTCGAACTCGATGTATTTATCCCAGAAAGGATGGGCAAGGAAGTCCAGACCAACACAGGCGGCACCTCGCTCGAAAAGCCTAAGTGAACATGTTAGTATGGTAGAAGCCATGTGCGAGGGGTCAGGAGAGAGGGAGAAGAACGGAGGGGTGCAAACAGGTGTTTGTACGTGATGTGAAGATAATCCTTCAATCATTCTGCAGCAACATGTGTGATCCTTGCGGGCATGACGAATGGGCACCTGAGGGCCTCCTTTGTCCGGGAAAAGAGCAAATCAAAGCGCCTGACTGATGACTTGTGAGAAGCAACTCCAGCAGGATAATATGGCTTATGACGATTCTCACCAATCTTTCGACGGCCATCGTCATCCCAACAACCTGTCGGTTGAGTGTCGAGTGCTGTGTTTAGGTCTTTCAATGAAGAGGGAATTGTCTCTTGTATACTTACTCTCGAATAATGTCGGAGTCGTGGCTGGTTTCGGTCTTGAACGAACAGTAATTTGTCCATAGGTCGACTGAATTGGTGATGCTTGCGACACCTCGTTCATACACCTGTCTCAGTCTCAGATACGGTCTCTCCTTAGATATAGCCCAAATCTTACCATTTCCGCAGCTTCTGTGCCAGCTATCGAGAATTCAAGGTCGGCATATTTCTTCCAGTAGCCGAAGAATAGAGGGAATTTTCCGAGGAAACGGTCGTATACATTCCGGACAGCAGTGATAGCCTGAGAACTCGAGTTTCTGTTGATTCCTCCTTCTAAAGACTCGCCGGTTCGCACGAGCTTCTCCCAGACCTCGAAGTTGTCAGGATCATCATTCTACAGGACACAATCAGCATGTTCCGACTCTTGGACACTACCGCTATGTCCATACCACTTCTGTCAGAAGCTTCCGCAATTCTGTGCTCTCCTCATCGTTGCCTCCATAAGCGTCCATCTGGCCGCAGCCTGATTAGGATTGGATTATCGTGTTAACTCGAAGCGAGCAGCGCTTTGTTGGGAAGGAGTGGGCGGTCTCGAAACTACTTTGGCAGGAACGTGCAGCCGCAGCCGTAAAATATAGTCAGAATTAGTCAAGCAAGCTGTGATGGAACATAAAATGTGAGGCAGAGAATTGAGATCTGCGGCTGAAGAAGTCCCAAAGATTTCGATCGCGCCAAGTCTGCGGTCTCGCCGCGGAGCAAATCCTCGAGTTAAAATGTCCGTGATTGTCCAAGAACTGCACAGCTTCTGTGAAGCTGCATCTCGACTTCCTTACTCATCATCATACTCGATCACCTACGCGGCCCCTGGAGCGAATTGCCTTCTGGATCATCCAGCCATCGATTACCCAAGAGACCGGAATTTAAACGTCGTTCTGCCTTGAGGACAACATTCGCGAGCCATGGCCGAGGCCGTGAGAGCATTCAATTCGTCAACATTGGGCCTGCCGAAGCGGTTACTGGATTTTTTCGCTCGATATCCTCCTGAGTTGTACTCGGCAAAATTCACTGGAGTCACGCTTCCACTCACGCGAAAAGAGTCGAAAGAAGCTGCGATCGCGCGAAATGTTGCATCTTCTGCGGCGAGCGCTCAGACGAGTCAGACGATGACAGCAGTTGCTGCTACATCAGAAGAATTGACACCTACAACACCTACACTTGCATCCTCGTCTGCCGAACAGAAACTTCCTTCGAACCCGTTCCTGCCTCGAAAAAACTTCGTGACGGGCAAATGGGCAGGCGCAAAAATTGGTCTGAGGCGGCAAGCCGAATTAGTTAAATTGGCGAAGGAATATGACATTGAAGAGTTGTTACCTCCTAGTCGGAAGTCGACGGTATTCAAGCAGGCACGGCTACTCGAGCAAGGTCTACGGGTCAAGGGCACAGGCGAGGGCCAGAAGGTTAAAGGGCACGCATGGGAGAGACACGTTGGCGCTACTCTGGAGAAGAGGAGGACCGCCATGGAGAATATGCCAGAACTCGTCAAGGAATGGAAGAGGGTAAGTCTCTTGATGCTGATGCTTCATTTATAACGGGCGCATATGCTAACAAACTTCTTACAGCGTGGCCACGGAAGAGGCTGGAAGAAATACCCGAAATAGAATCGACGTTGCAAGTCCGCACAAATCTAGTGCGCAACTTAAGTCCCCGGACATTTCCCTGGATCTTGTCAACATTATCAGTCTTCAGACAAGCCCTTGCTGCGCCTGAGCTTGACCATGTGTCTGTTTTGCGCACTCTTCCACTGTGCTGAAAGCAGTGGAGCGCGGCAGTCCAGACTGCTCACAAGCTTGACGTCGTGACAACCCGGCCATAGGAGCACCAACGGTGGACAGGATACCATGTATACATGAGTGCTGTACAGCTTCAGTGTACAGGCTGTATATAAGTACACCACCATTTGTCGTGGTTATGTAAGATAGGCCGAGGACAGAGAATATTGAAGCATATCTCTGCACATTTCAAGCATTTCCTGGCCTTCGCGGCTTTCGACGCCGGTGACAAGCACCAGTCGGAGTAGAATGACGCTGCGCTCATGAGGCTTGGAGTAGGTCCAGGCTGGTTCTCGTTGTCAGTAGAGGACGCCTTGAAAAAGATTGCTTGCTCCAGGTCCGGTGAGGGCGGCATGCCAACAGAGTACGCCAGCAAAGTTGATCACAAGTGTGTACCTATCCTTGGACTATATCAATATCTTACAATTCCTACGCTTGACCAGCGTCATCCACAAACACACCAGTAGCCCAGCTCCAATCAGCATGACGAAGCCACTGAACAGTTGTAGTCCGAGATAGTTGCGTCCGTTGTCGCGGATAAGCGCTCCAGCTATAGGACTTCCTATGAGGGAGGCTGTAGCACCAATGGCTTGAGCCATCCCAAGTCGAGCCCCAAGCACCTTCGGGTCCGGGCAGACAACAGGGAAGATGCTGGGTGGTAGGGGTATAAGAGGGCCACTGAAGCCGCCTGTCGACCGTCAGTATCTAAGTTCTGACGTACATTCATTTCGTCTAGAATTGAGCTTACCGTACAACGCTGCATAAGCGATAAAGGACGCAGTATCATGAATACCAGCCCAGGCCAAGCACATTACCGCGGAAAGCGCACCACTAATGAGCCATGGAATCATGACGCCGATCCGAGATGCGATATAGGCAGCAAGAAGACGTCCTACAATGGACACAGCTTGTGCAATGACGATGGTGTAGAGAGATAATGATCGAGACATCCCTAAGTTGATCTGACCATAGCTAGGTATATAGATGAAAGGGACCATATAGCCGAAGAACAACTGTGAAGAATTAGCATAAAGTGTACTGGACCCCATGATCAGGATGGAGGCCTACGAAGAAACAGGACCAACTGTACAACCAAAAGGGCAAGTCGTTGAATGCAGCTTTGTCGAAGAGTTTTCGAGCAGTGCCGCTGCTAATGTCTCCGGTATTGCCAGCTCCCCATAGCAACAGGGGAAATGCAATTAGGTATGATGCTATCATGATGAATCCCATGATCCTGACCGTCCAAGCGAATCCGCGAGAATCTATTAGTTGATCGAAGGTGATGGTGTAAACTATACCGCCTGGCCCGGAAACGATTAGCGTGGTTCGAGTTTGTGCCACGAAGAGTTCTTACCGAACGGTGCACCACAGGTAACGATGCCCAGGGCTATTGCTCGACGTCTGGAGAACGAACGGCTGACAAGTGCGATTCCCGGGACATACAGGATTCCGGTCCCCAGGCCCAGGCATATACCTTGCGCCAACATGATCTGATAGTATTCGGTTGCCAGGCTCAACATCATCAATCCGAACGATGACAAGGCCGCGCCTCCGAACAGCATTGTCCGGTAATGGCCCAGATCAAACAATGGTCCAGAGATAACGCCAACAACGATTAAAAGATAGGTTGCAACGGTGCCGATCCATGATATCGTGGAAGAAGACTTATTCGGCAATAATATCAGCTCGTAATAGCTCTGGAACATGCCAAAAGCAAATGTTGTTCCCCTGTAAAGGGTGCTATTGTTAGCCAATGCCATATGAAGGACATCTGAGAGGACATACCAAACATTGAAGAATACTAGCCAACATCCCAACACTTGGAGCCATGCTCTGGTGCCTCCATCAGGAGCAATCACTGGCGGCGGTGGTGGAGGAATGATCGCCTTTTCCTCGATGGGAACGTCTTTGGGAAGTGCCGATTCGACTGGAAGAGCTTCCAACCCAAGTTTCGAGACTTCGCTATTGGACTTCACCATATTCATTGGAGGTTTTGGGTTATGCCGGGGCCAAGTCTTCAAATGTGCTGGTTTTGTCCACGCGCCGGCCTTCTGATCGTTCAATCGTCTATACTAGATGGAAGCGGAAGCTGTTTGCCATTGAGTAACTGGCAACAGCCGTCTCGGAAGCCAGAAGTCTGGAAATGAGAAAACCTTGCGGAAATCGTCAAATAAAACAAAACATCAAAGAAGATAGGAAGTCAGGCACGATGACTCGCATATAAGGAACAAAAGAGGTCGGCCTGACAATTGTATGGGGTAGAGGTTGAATTCGCAATGGCAATGATCCATTCCGCCCTTCATCGGTAAAGATTTCGCTGTTTTGTGCAGTACCGCAGAAAACATACCGAGGTCGACGGACCAGTCATGGAGCAGAAGAACCGTCGTGGCCAGCGCGAGATCATCATAAAACGGATCTGATGTGCCGTGAAGTGGAGAAGAAACAGAGCATTGGGGGAGATGGAGATGTGATCTTTTGTCATCAGAAGACGTGTTTCTTTCGTTGCAGTTGGGCCTTTGTGCTTTTATCACCAGGAAATGTCTGGAGCCCGAGTCATTTGGCGATACAACACGAATTTGGAGCTTCACAAAATGTCCAGCAATCATGGCCTCAAAGTTCGCATTGAACATTTTCCAGGTCTGGAGTTGATGTCGTTTGACAGCCCGCGAGCCTCAATCGGCTAATTTGTCTTTGCGGGGATGAATCAGCTTGGCGCCGCCCAACTCCGTCATCTCGATATTTTTGGCCAGACTGCTTGACGGCTTGACGGGCTTCCAATTCGCGAGGTAACTTACCTGGAACGTGCTACCATCGAAATTGGCCCCAAGGCATGTATCATGCTCTGATTCGGACGCACCATATAACTTCGAGGAAAAAGGTTGCTAGTCTCAAGGCGGCTGCGAAGACTTGCCAATGCTTTGCCCTGCTACGGTCAGGAGGTATGCCGGGGGTGATGTATGTCCAAGGAACCGATCGAGCAGCCGTCCAGAAATGGGTTGATACCGTCCATGATTTGCGGTATAAAGACTACCAGCTGGTCGCACCTGTGAGAGCTGTCTCGGAGTCGCAGGAGAACCCACAAGAACCGCGTACCAGTGCAGGGAGCTTGGAGGAGGTTGGCACAGTCAAGGAAATGGCAGCAATGATGGAAGCAAATGGGTTGCTAAAATGGTGGCGGACAGCCATGGGATTTGCTCGTGAATGAGTCTACTTCGGCATCTTTCAGGCCCGAGGACATACACGAGAGGATAGATGGTCGCTCCACGGAGGTTGCTGAGTCTGTTGTCTGTCGAGGCTGTGTATCGCAATGCTAGACCAGGCCATGAACTTGGCTCACCAGTTCTATGCAAGCTCCATACCATGCTATGCTGCAGAACAGATAATGGGCGTCTTTGCCCACCCGGATCCGCAAATCGCTGTGCCAGATACCAAACCATTCCGACACATATCTTACAATTTCTGGTACTCCAGCTTGCCCTCCAACTTCTTCGACTCGGCAACCTTTCTGACAGCCTTATTGAAGTCGTCTTGGTTAACGGCGTCTCGGTAATCCTTGATGGCGAACAGACCAGCCTCGGTCACCACGTTTCGCAAGTCGGCACCGTTCAGGCCATCGCTCATCTTGACAACGCTCTCAAAGTCAATGTTGCCTTCTGTCACAACACCGGCGGCATGAATCTTGATAATCTCCAATCTTCCTACCTCATTAGGCAGTGGAATTTCGATTTTTCGGTCCAATCTGCCCGCTCGCAGCAAAGCTGGATCTAGTGTATCTGGTCGGTTGGTGGCCATGATGATCTTCGTCTTCCCCAAGTAGTCGAAACCGTCCAGTTGATTGAGCAACTCCATAAGTGTTCTTTGAATCTCTCGGTCGGCAGAAGTTCCTTCACTGAACCGTCGACCTCCGATGGCATCGATCTCGTCCATGAAGATAATACAGGGCTCATGCTCTTTGGCGTACCCGAACATTTCCCGGATCAGCCGAGCAGATTCGCCGATATACTTGTCGACAATAGCCGACGACACCACTATACAATGTCAACCTCGATGCCCTGCAAGTAAGGGTACAGAATCTTACCTTTCAGGAAATTTGTGTCTAGACTGCTTGCCACTGCTCTTGCCAACAACGTTTTTCCAGTACCCGGAGGACCGTAAAGAAGAACGCCCTTTGGTGGTTTGATTCCGACTCGTAGGAAAAGCTCAGGGTTCTTCAGTGGTAATTCGATGACTTCTCGCAGTTCGCGGATCTGTTCGTTCAGACCACCAATCCCAGCGAATGAAACCTGTCCAGGGTCTTCTAGAGACATATTGTAGACTAGGGGGTCGACTTCTCGAGGGAGCATCCGCATAATGGTGAGGGTTGTCATGTCAAGCGCCACTCGGGTGCCTTGCTTCAATTTCGCCTTGTCAACCTTCGACCGGCAGCCAACAACGTATCTAGGACCTGAAGATGCTTTGACGATGACTGCGATACGATTAGCATGCTATCGTTGCGATAGCGTTCCACAAACATACATCTCTCCTCATCGAGTTGTTTTAGCACTTCGCCGATGATTTGACCGACACTCTGTAAGGCTTTGATATTGTCTTCTGTTGTCTCGAACTCTGTCTGCAACCCTTTGATATCCATCCGCAGGGCTTTTAATTTGGATTCCCATTCTCTTGATTCGAGTAATTTGTTCTTGTATTGTTCGAGCGCTTGTTGCCTCTCGGGGTCTCCGCTGCCGTCCATCGTTGGTGGTTAAAGGGGAGACCGGACAATGAGAAGGTGGAAACGTGGGCGTCAGAGAGTACCTTCGTGAAGGGGTGGATGCGACGTAATGGAGATTGAGGGGAATTGCAACAGGGTTTGATGTGTAGATGTTGAAAGTTGCACGTTGAACACTGATGTCGATGATGAAGCTTGCCGCAGGTACCAAAGGCACCAAAGGCTACACGCGGCGAGGACAAGATCGCAAGGCTGGAAGCTAATCCGAGCATGAGCCTGATCACGTGGACTGGCCAACCATCATGCGAGCTTTTGTGGCTGTCCCAAGGCGCCCAACTTGAACTAAGGCAGTTACTGGCCCGTAAAGGCGGTGACGGTGTCCTTTGGAGACACGGGAGGGCAACGGAGGGGTACTGCTCTCGGCGATCATTATTTCACATGGTGCCATCAGTGCCCATGACGGTCCTCCCAGCTCCCAGCTCCAGCGGTTTATGATGAAGTTTGTAGCGAAGCCGTGCAGGCAGTTTGCTCAATGCCCCACCAAGACAACAAAAAGTTGAGTTGCTTTTCACTCCTCTCAGCTTGCCCTTTCCTTATTATTCCTTTTGATTAGCATAAGTGTATTCATTATTGCTTCAATCCTTCACCTCACCTCACCTCACCTCATCTACAACAAGCAAAAGCTCGCTGACTTAAATTTCTCATCACACCACTACTTGAACAACCATACAGTAAGTACCTGACTACCCAATGTAGCTTGCCAACTCAGCTACATGCTTATGACTCTCAACATTCATCTTCCTCTGCACACCTCACCTCTTCTGCCCTCACCCTACTTCACTCCCTCGCAGCCTCAGTTTATTCCCTTTTCTATTCATCCACCCGATATATCCCATTTATTGACCCCCCAGCAGCCATGCCGATAGTCAAGATCCACGCCCGCTCCGTCTACGACTCCCGGGGCAACCCGACAGTCGAAGTCGACGTTGTCACCGAGACCGGCCTCCACCGCGCCATCGTCCCCTCCGGTGCCTCTACTGGTCAGCACGAAGCCTGCGAACTCCGAGACGGCGACAGGTCGAAATGGGGTGGAAAGGGTGTTACCAAAGCCGTTGACAACGTCAACTCTGTCATCGGCCCAAAGTTGATTGAGAAGAACATTGATTGTACCGACCAATCTGCTGTGGACAAGTTCCTGATTGACCTTGATGGAACGGACAACAAGACCAACCTCGGTGCCAACGCCATTCTCGGTGTCAGTCTGGCTGTTGCAAAGGCTGGTGCTGCTCAGAAGGGCGTCCCACTCTACGCACATGTCTCCGACCTCGCAGGCACCAAGAAGCCATACGTGCTCCCTGTTCCCTTCATGAACGTCCTCAACGGAGGTTCTCATGCCGGTGGTCGCCTTGCCTTCCAAGAGTTCATGATTGTTCCTGAGTAAGTGCTGAGCCGTAAGATCCGCAAGCTCATACTGATCAAGTTACTGCAGTCAAGCACCTACTTTCTCTGAAGCCCTCCGATGGGGTGCTGAGGTCTATCAGAAGCTGAAGTCGCTCGCCAAGAAGAGGTACGGTCAGTCCGCTGGCAACGTCGGTGACGAGGGTGGTGTTGCTCCTGATATTGAAACCGCCGAAGAGGCGTTGGATCTGATCACTGATGCCATTGAGGAGGCTGGATACAAGGGCAAGATGAACATTGCCATGGATGTTGCTTCCAGCGAATTCTACAAGGAGGCCGAGAACAAGTACGACCTGGACTTCAAGAACCCTGAGAGCGACAAGAGCAAATGGATCACCTACGAGCAATTGGCCGACATGTACAAGTCATTGGCAAGCAAGTACCCTATCGTCTCCATCGAGGATCCGTTCGCGGAAGATGACTGGGAGGCATGGAGCTACTTTTTCAAGACCTCGGACTTCCAGATCGTTGGGTGAGTATTGCTCTCGCGTCGAATGACCTTTTACTGACTATGTTAGTGATGACTTGACTGTGACAAACCCCGTTCGCATCAAGAGAGCAATCGAATCCAAAGCATGCAATGCTCTTCTGCTCAAGGTCAACCAGATCGGTACTCTCACAGAGTCCATCCAAGCCGCCAAAGACTCGTATGCAGCAGATTGGGGCGTCATGGTCTCTCATCGTTCTGGTGAAACCGAAGATGTCACCATTGCCGACATTGTTGTCGGTATCCGAGCTGGCGAGATCAAGACTGGTGCACCATGCCGATCTGAACGACTGGCCAAACTCAACCAGATTCTGCGCATTGAGGAAGAGCTGGGATCCAACGCAATCTACGCTGGCAGCAACTTCCGCAAGTCTGTTAACTTGTAAGAGGACTGCTAGAATCGCTCGTGGTTAGGCTTAGCCTAGCAAAAATATCATATTGATACACCCGCGGGTTACCCTTCTTTCAAAGGTGGTCGACATAGGACTTGTTGGTGAAACAAATTCATGGGAGTTGACCCAATATACAGTACGCCTTCTCTCGCAATGTTCGTGACAGAAGGCCCATGTGCAAGGAGTACAAGTCAATAACGACGATTACGTCGGACACCCTAAGTATTGACAGGCACCGGTTTGGGCTGCTAGGGCTAGTGAGGCTTGCACGTGGGCTTGGCTGCTAAAGAAGAGTAACTTATAAAAACTGACTCACCCCGACCGTGCCGCTTTAATAACCACTCACCCTCCTCTCACCTTCGCACTCACCTCGCTCACCTTAATAGTACCGATAATTATCGTGTTATTTTGAGTCAGCTGATATCGCACGAAATAAGCTTCCCGTAAACAAATTGCGGCTAAGTAAAGCTGGAAAAAAGTAGCTGCGAACCCGAATTTAATAACTACTAGCTAGCAAGCTGTAAATGGCGCGCGAGGAGTTGGATACGCTCGACCATCCGCAGTGCGAACTCTGCATGTACAGCTTTAAGAATGTTGCGGCTTCTTGTGGTCACATCTCCTCTCTGCTCAGGATTCCTGACATGAGCCACCCGATTCAGTGATATACCACGCAAGGTCAGCCCCGTCAGTGATTTCACGTAGCGTTTTCCCCCTGCCGAGATACTGAAAGCGGTTTTGAGTCTTGTATTCGATTTTCCAATCCTCCCACCGTGGCTCGCTCATAAACTCCAAGAAGTGTAGAGATGAGCCTGGCCACGGACCCCATACCTTGCCCTCGACCTTTCCATTCTTGTACCTGCGCGCCGTGTTAGTCATGGGCGAAGAATGGTGGTGGATTCGGTGAATTACTACCATGATCGGCAGGGAGAAGACCACACCAAGTCCTTCATCAATTCATCCTTGTACTCTTGAAAATCATCAACGGCTCCAGGAAGCGGCGACATTGATTTAATGTTCTGGGTCTGTATCTTGATTGCGGCATCAAACGCATAATGGACGCATCTCTCAAGACACGGGATCAAAGCACCATTCGCGAGTGGGAAGTTTGGGCCGCTGGTCACTGAGGCATTCCGTTAGCACGGGCCGTGACGAGGGTAGGGGACTTGCTGAAATAGTTTGGAAAGCCAGCCGCAGCGATTGAAAGATATGATCGGGGTTCGTCGACCCACGAGTCTCTCAGATCCCTACCGGCAGGGCCGATGACTGGGAAGAACGGCCGGAACGAGGTATCAAACCCTGTGGCACAGATGATTGCATCACATTCTATGTGACTGCCGTCAATCATCTCGATACCTGCCTTGGTGACTCTGAGAATTTGATCTGTCCTCACGTCAACATTGTCTTGGACCAGCGCCTCTAAGTAACCGTGTCCTGGTGTGATCCTATTTGAATTAGCGAAAATAGGTGAGGGCTGGGACTGGACTCACCGTCGGCACCCAACAGCAAACCCAGGAACCAAAACTTTGGCAAGGTGTGGCTTTTTCTGCAGTCTCTTTTCCATGGCCTTGCGAGTCGCTTCCACAGCCTTCTGTTGGAGCTTGGAGTCTTTGTATTGTAGATCGAAAAAATGATTCATGACGGAATCGACCTCCTTGCGATATTTGAGAAGGTCTTCCGGGTTTTTGCGCCATTTGGCCTTTAGTGCCTCAGGAATTTTCGTGTCTCGCCCTGCCGGAGCAAACTGCTCTGCAAATTCGGGCACGATCCACGTCGCGGAGCGGTTTAAGGAAGTAAGGTGTTTGACAGCCATGGGAGCATGAGCAGAAAGCCTTCATCTTACACAATCCCCAAGCATACCTGGCTGTATTTGTGGGACAATCTGTATTGCAGAAGAACCAGAACCGATGATTGCAACTTTCTTGTCCTTGAACGAGTAGTCACCGTCCCAATGCGCTGAGTGCGCCAGGTGACCTTCGAACTCCTGTAGACCAGATATGTCTGGCCACTTCCAATTGCTTTGCAGGGAATGATACATCAGCGAATCGACTGCGTGACAATCAGCAGAGACCTACTTCAAGAAGCCGCAAGCGTTGATGACGATATCGGCAGTATCGACGAAATCCCTGTTATTCGCCGAGTCACGGATATTCAGTTGCCATAGCCCCTGGTCTTCTTGCCACTGACAACCCAACACCTTGTGACGGAGTTGAACGAATTCATCGACTCCGTAGGCTTTTGCGCGGCCTTTGAAGTAATCGAAGAGCTCTTCGGCACCCACATATGCGTGGGACCAGTTTGGATTTCCTTCCCATGAGAAAGTGTAGGCGTGAGCCGGTACATCACAAGAGCAGCTGGACAGCCAAGATGCATCAGTCTCGACCACACATGACGATAGGGAAGTAGGAGCTTGTACCCAGGATATCTGTTTTCTAACCAGGTGCCCGTAACATCATCGTTCTTCTCGTAGATGACCAAGGTCGCAGGCTTGTCACAAAAGCGTTCACGAAAGATTTTGGTTGCCGCAATGCCCGAAAGTCCGGCGCCGATGACAACAATCTTGATGGGTCGAGGCTCGCCCAAGTATTGATCGCTCGTTCGAAACAAAGCCTCGAAATTGGTGTCCAACCCGCTGCTGATACCGTCAATCGATCCCATTTTGACGTTTCAGGATTATCGCGCTCTTGACATGGTCCCTTGAGCTCTCACCCGAGTGACAGCATCGGACGAGACGCGTTGACAATATGGCGTTTTGTGGCTGGGAGGACATCCTCCGCGTTGTCCAGGACTCAGCCCTCCGTGGGATTCCCGAGCCATGGTCACGTTTACACAGCACACTCTACGAGTACATGAGGAGCCGTCCGTGTTTGATCGCTCCGATGCTCAGTGTTTGAGGTCGCCCTAGCCAAAGACGGAAAAGCGGCTCGGTGTTACATCTCCACGGACAAACCTGGCTGACAGGCTACTCGTAACAATTGGGACTATCATTGGACTTTCCAAGTATCACAGAGCTCACAGCACGCGTAGGATGCAGACTGGGCGAAGGTGGATTCTTTGACGACACCCTGATTGATTTACTACTACGAGTACTCCGTAGTAGTTGGTACTTATGAACTACGCTTGCCAGTGCAACCGGGAAACGGATCAACGGCGGCTGCGGGATGCTGGCGAGTGGATTGGATCCCCGCACGCCTAAGGTACCTACAGGTACCTACCTAGGTAGGTAGCGAGGGTAGGTACCCTCCGGGTCTCCCTTCATGCCGCCTGTTCGATCGCTCGTGTCACGCCTAGGTCTCCCACCAGCACGGGGGTCGTCAAACGGGGTATACATAACCTGGAGTAAACCAAATGTCAATTAAATCGGCGCCCATGCCCCGCAAAACTTGCTTCCTTCCGATTGTCTTGTTCTTCCACCTCTGCTCACCTGTTGGGACCTTCCACTTGGCCATCGTTCATCTACCTAGGTAGGTTACAAGCAGTGCCTGCGGCATCTCTTGAGTCAGCACCTCTGAAACGACGCATTCTTTTACGAAACCGAGCTTTATCTAGAGTGTGCAAGAAGATGAATAAACAAGCCCAGGAGCCACTCAAACAACGACACACTCGTTTGGCGTGTCTGCAGTGTCGCAAGAAGAAGATCAAAGTAGGAAATCAGCCAACCTCCGCCCACTTCTCCACCCCCGCGGCTCAATGCCAACGATGCTAACTAAGCCTTTGTAAAGTGCAACAATGGACAGCCCAAATGCTCAAACTGCCAGCTTTATAACACAGAATGCGTTCTTGGGGACGACAAACGCAAGTAGGTTTGCTGTGCGGTAGATTTGATGAGCCAAGTCTGATACCTGGCACCACAGAATCCAGTCGACGTTCAAAACCATCACCGAGCTTACTGGCAAGCTGGCAGAAATTGAAGCACGCTTCGCCCAGGCGTCACAGGATCAGGGCAGCTCTGAAAAACGTCCTTCAGTGGACGCCATTGCGCCACCAGCCGGGCCAATTCAACCTTCTCCGGATGGAGGCGAACGATTGAATCCTTCGTCAAATGTGTCGAATGTGGCTGTCCCATACAACACGGCCAATCCCGACTACTCTTGTTTGACTCCTTTTGCCTTCCGAGACGTCGATTTGGACTTCTGGGACCTATTCACAGACGCACAAGTGAGCGCGGCCAGGATGCCTGATATGGGACAGCCGTCCAACATGATGGTGGACTATACTATATCAGAATCATGGGAAGACGTGATACAGGAACAACCTTTATCACGGATTTCGTCCGTCACATCCGTGGGAAGCCGGAAAACCAAACCAAGTTCGGCTAGCCAGAGTCCTTCAAGCAACCATGGCTTCAATACGGACAGCTTCGAACAAGTGACGCAGAGTTCCGAAGACGACATTACTCAACAGGTTACCAGACGGCTTGGTCGTATGTGTCTCGCGGAGGACGGGCACATGCGATATTACGGAGCTACCAGCCATTTCTCGATGCTTCCCAACGATCTGCGAACGCTTTATCCAACGGACACGAGAAGTTTGCGGGAGGAAGGTGAAACAATGATCCAACGGGCACATTTGGGCTGGATCCGGGACCACGAATACGAGCTTCATCTGACTGCCCTCTATTTTGCGTGGCATAACACTTTCGTTAACGAAGTGAGGAAGGATGTATACTTCCACGAGAAAGAGCTTTATTATAGTGGCTACGATACGCCGCTGTTCTCGCCCGCGCTCGAGAATGCAATGTCGGTCAACACGAATGTCGTACCCAGATATCTACTGACGTGGCCTCCAGTCTTGCAATCGGCGCCCTGTACTCGGCAAGACAGCATTCCGCCATTCAGGAAAGTGCGTCAGACCTATTTGGTGCGAGAACCCGACTATACCTCGAAGTGGAGATGGATCGCCCGACGATAGCCACAACACAAGCAGCAACGATTTTATCAGCTTTTGAGTCGGCAAACGGCCATGACTCCCGAGGTGAGTCCTTCTACTCGTTCAGAGCCAATTTTGGAACTCACATTGTACAGGGTGGATCTACTCTGGTTTGCACGCAGGAATCGACATTCTGCTCCGAACTAACAGCCACAGGGATCGCAGTTCAGATGACGACGGATCTTGGCCTCCATCTTCATCTTGACACCAAAGACAGCCAGCTTTGCCCGGACGAGGACACTCGAGGCCAAGAACACCTGCGTAGAAGTCTTTTTTGGACCGTGTACGCTGCGGACATGTGAGTTTCCTGCCCTTGTAGACCTGACGAGCATAAATTGTCTTTCGCAAGGAGACAGAAAAGCTGATCAGAGACGTTTCCAAGCACTAGGTTCCATAGCACTTACAGTGGACGCCCTTACTTGTTGAACAAGCTGAGATACGATGTCCCTTGCGTGGATGTCCCAGATAAAGGCGACTGGCAGCCGTTTCATGCGGACGGTACTCCCATGATTCTGCCATCCAATTTTGACGGTTCCGCCATTGAATCTGTCAAGACCCACGTCACACAGATGGCCATAAAGCTGCGGAAGATTTACGACTCAATGTAAGGCACAAAACATGGCCTGTCTGGTTTGCTTAGACTAAACCTTTCCAGATATTGTGGGAACGGATCTACCTCAGAAGGCGCGATGATCTTGGTTCCGCCCTTGGCTCTGCAGTTCCAACAATGGAAGGCATCGTTGCCTGCAGCGCTCCAGGTCGACTATTCAAAAGAACAGTCTCATCCAGCTCCAGCACCGATTGTGCTGCAACTTCAGTAAGCTGTTTCACCTACCTGCACATGTCGGGCGAAAGCTGATCCTGTCCCAAGCATGTTGTACCACCAGAACCTCATAATCCTCCATCGGCCATTTGTGGACAATGAGCCAAATTCAGACTTGCGAGCAGGAGAGATCTGCACGAACTCGGCGAGTATTATCTGTCGACTACTACAAGTGTTCAAAGCCAGTTATGGCCTGCGCTATATCAATGTCCAAGCGGTGGCGGCCACGATCACCGCCGGAGTCGTACACGTGTATGACAGCTGCATTTACCCGGGTTCAAAGGGGAAAGCAGCCCAAGCCAATTTTGTAATTTGCATCCAAGCTCTGGCTGACATCGGCCAGTCATTCAAGAGTAGCATCCACGGACTCGAAATTCTCACCTCTTTGAGACGCGCCTGGCAACAGCAGCTGTTCAAAGAAGCCGGGTCGAAGCGACGCTGGAGACCTCCATCCGATTTGGGAGGAGCTCGGGTGCATCGTGCTCGACCCTCAGCTGGGTTTGGCAACTTGGACGGGCGATCATAGTCAGCGCAGTAGGTATCGAACCCGGGTTGCAAAAGCTATAATGACATTGTTCTCAATAACGTGACTAGAATGTATGCTAGGCTTTCAGCGACAACTCTCTATAGTGGTCATTTGCCACCTCGTCGCAGCGAGCTCGATAGTCTACGGCGCTGCCATTGAAAATCACCAGAGTCCTTGTTCTTTTACCGTCAACGTTGCTGTTGACACCAGTAATCCATGAGTCGACGTCGTTGATCAACAACCCTTCACTGCATTTCTTGACGTGCTCTGTCCACTCTTTCTGGCCCTGCTGCGTGGCCTCAATGACGGCGATACTGTTGTCGCGTGCGTAGCCAAGGAGTTTCGCGATCCATTCAACGCTGTATTCAATACTGCGCGGGAAGTTCCCCAATGCCGAGTGTGGACCCATGGTCATCAGCATATTTGGAAAGCCGGAGACCAGGAAACCCAGCTGCGTCTGCGGCCCTGGGGCCCACAGCTCCTTCAGGCGTTTC
Source organism: Vermiconidia calcicola (assembly GCA_035928285.1). Lineage (NCBI taxonomy): Eukaryota > Fungi > Ascomycota > Dothideomycetes > Mycosphaerellales > Extremaceae > Vermiconidia > Vermiconidia calcicola. Next base: position 988,377 of record JAXLQG010000008.1, read on the forward strand.
CCATCTTTCCCGACGATGTCAATAGCGTTGAAGCTTCCGGTTACAGGGTCGAACCCGGTCGCTACAATCCAAGTTGGATAGTTAGCAAGTGTTCTGCTGGCGAGTCGAAAAGATTTAACCACCGCAATGCAGCGGGCTTACCATAGATAATGACATCAAACTCTCGTTCTCGCTTTGAGGTTTGGATGCCCTTCTCGGTGACGCACTCGATAGGCTCTTCATTGAGGTCTACCAATTCCACGTTGTCCTGGTTGTAAACCTCGAGATATTTGGTCTCCAGTGGGACTCGACGGGTGCCGAACCCGTGGTCCTTGGGAATCAGTTTCTCGGCCACTTTCGGGTTCTTGACACGTTCTCGGATCTTCCTGGCAACAAAGTCGCTCAGAAGGGCGTTGGCATTCTTGTCCGTGTACACATCACTGAAGTTGCCCATCCAAAGACCAAAACCCGGCTCATAATATCGCTTCTCCCAAAACGCTTCGCGCTCCTCCTTCGAAACGTCCAGAGCTTTGCGGGAATCGAATTCGTGAACAAAGCCTCCGGGGGTCTTCTTGCAGATGTCGAAGATCTCATCGTACCGGCCTCGAATGCTTTCCATTTCGTCGGCTTCGATCTTTCGGTTTCCCAATGGGGAACACCAATTTGGTCGTCGCTGGAAAACCGTCAAGGTGCCGGCCGTTTTGGCTACCTCTTGAATGGTCTGTATCCCGGTAGCACCAGTCCCCACAACTGCAACTCGCTTGCCAGCATAGTCGATACCCTCTTCGGGATACAGACCGGTATGACTCCAAGCGCCCTTGAATTTGGGTATTCCTGCGATACGTGGCAAGACCGGGTTCGTCAAAGATCCGATGGCAGTGACGAGAAAATGTGTTTTGAATATTTCACCGGACTCGGTTGTCACTTTCCACTGGTTTTGAGCCTCGTCATAGTGTGCTGAGCGCACACGAGCCTCGAATTGTATGTTGTCGCGCAGCTTGAACTTGTCCACCACAAAGTTCAGATAGGTCTCCGTTTCGGGTTGAGGGGCAAAGTGCTCCTTCCAGTCCCATTCTTTCAGAAGGTCTTTGGACCAAGAATAACAGTACGTCCAGCTCTCAGAGTCGAAACGTGCACCTGGATATCGGTTCCAGAACCTATCCTATGCGATTAATGTCTCAACCACTCTGCGAAGATCAAAACGTTATCGTACCAAGTACCTCCTACGCCGCTGCCAGCCTCAAGAACTCTTGCAGAGATGTTATACTCCCGGAGCTTGTGTAGCATGTATATACCTGATATCCCCGCTCCAATCACGAGAACCTCGACGTTTTGTTCAGGGGCGATGGATCCCATTTTCGGATCGTTCTCTTTCTAGAAAGCTATTTCAATATCGGTGATTCGAAGATTTCCGGAATCGCTGGAAATATCTGCGGGATATATCTGCGTCAATATGGACCCAGCTTTTCAATGAAAAGGCTCAGCAAGGGAGACTACAGTATGTAGAAGTAGCCAAGGTACTTTTGAGACCTGCGACTTCATCACTGTGGTCATGGTGATAACTCCTCCACGGCTCCACTTCTCCGCGTTACTCTTTATGGATGGAACCTCCGTGGAAAAGATCGATCTCCGCAGGCATGCTGCAAGTGTTTCAAGGGGATTGTCTAGGTCAGAATGAATTTGTCTGGGCAATGGATTCGCGTCAGTCGAATCAGAACGCTGTTTGCCGGTCCGGTATGGAGTCGAGTGGCCACAAGATGTAATGCCGTTCACACGATCAGGGTATACTCAAGAAAACTGATCAGTCTCTTGCATTTTGGTCAACGGGCAGACGGGAATCTACAGACCACTCAAGCCCATGCAATGCACTCGATCTTTCGTGTTGCCTTGGCGGTTCTGTTCAACAAACTCCGTCTATCTCATTTGGCGGATGTTACGGTGCAATCTTCCCAGCTCGGATGGTTTTATAATATAACGTCCAAACAGACCTGGGGTCTGCCATCGGAAGATACCTAAGTATTGAGCAGTATCGACTTAGAATTCCAACCACCTTCACACTCTTGCTTCAATTTCTCTTTGTCTTATGCATTCCCTACACACCCCCTTATCTCGACCACCGCTGTCATATTCTTAAATGAGGCAGTCAGAATAGTTCTTACACTTCCGCCGACTCTAAGTATGTTGTTGGCCTTTCACCATCGCCTTTGGACTCGGCCAATGGGAATGATGTAGAAATCCGACCATCAGTCTCATTGCGCATCATATCGTTGAATCTCTCCTCGATGATTTCGCGCGTGATAGCCTGTTGATGGACGATAACCAAGTCTGCATCGCCAAAACTATCTGCAATTTCCTCCATGGGCTTGTGCAAAGTATCCGGGAAGAAGAAGAAGGCCGTCACGCTGCCCAGAGCAGCAAAGATGATGAAGATGAGGAAGAATTTCCAACCGATGCTTTCGAAAGCTGTGGGTGCAGCTTGCAACCAGCAGATGTTGATGGCATTGTAGACCATGAAAGCGATAGCGCCGCCTTGCGCACGCAAATGGCTGGGCCAGATCTCCTGAATGTAAAAAAATTCGGGCCCATCGAGGCAGAGTTCGAAGCTGCAGCCGAAGAGGTAGATGAATGCCACGGCGGCGGCCTGTGCAGACTTGTTTGATCCACTCAGAAAGTTGGCAACCAGTGCGGTGTATATGATAAGACAGATACACTGCAGTGCGAAGCCAGTCGCCATCAGTTTAGGACGGGAGACCTTGTCAACGAAGCTCATGGCGACTATGCTGCAGAAGCACAGTGTGGCGGTGTAGCCCGATTGAAGCAACAACGTGTCCACGCCCTTGTAACCCAATTCAGTGTACAGAGTAACACCATAGTCTAAGAAAGGGTCAGTTATCAGCTGCAATGAGGTCGTTTCTGAAGGCGGGGATGACCTACTCTGAACGACGATCAAACCAGCGCTCATGATGGAGAAACTGAGCATGGCGGAGATGTATGCGCGTTTCCGATACGATGGCCGCGTAGCGATCAATTTCCAGCTGGAATTCTGCATTCGGTCAAATTCGATCTGCTCGTGAATCTGGTAGAATTCACGCTTGGTAACTTCATCGGCTGGGTCATGTTTGTCAGCGTTAAGGGCTTGTAGAATCTTCCACGCCTTCACCGACTGGTCCTTTGCAATGAGATAGCGCGGGCTCTCTGGGAGCCAGATAACGCCGATGAAGAAAAGGATCTCAGGCACTATCGCAATGGCAATCGGTATACGCCAGGCATTCGGGGAGTCGTAGTAATAGAAGCCAACACCGACGAAACCAATAATCGAATAGCCGACGTTGATCATGACCGCGTGCACGTCACAGAGTTTCCCACGGTGGCGTGGAGGCACAATCTCGCTGATCCAGAGAGGGACACCACATATGGCTTGAAAGCAACTAAATTCAAAATGGTCAGCCTTCGGAGCTCAAAAGTGGACCAAGGAACAGGAATGCATACCCCCAGCCCAAGAAGAACCGAAACACAATGAACATTGCTACATTGACAGATCCAGCGAGCAGTGCTTGCGAAACAGTGATCACGCCGACGGCAAATATGATGGATGGTTTGCGGCCGTATCGATTCGCAAACCAACCGTGCACAAAAGCACCCCATGTCGCACCAACGTAGAACATGCTCGTCACAGCTCCAGTGAGGGAAGCGCCGTTTGGCCCATCAAGGGCCATCTTTTTAATGAACGATGGCTGTCCCAGTGTGGTGCTAATCACCGAAGCTGTCATGCCCATGGATGCTGAAGCCATGCACATGGTCAGGACCATCCAGAAGGTCTTGGCCTTGACGGGGCCCTTTTCATTGACTTGATGCATGATTTCGAGCTTGCCAGGGTGTATTGCTGTGCTTGAAAAGGCCCGTTTGCCGCGAGCGATCGAGGTGGTGGGAGTGGATCTAATGAAGCTGATACTAGTACTTGTGGCAAGCAATTTAGTTTTATAGGCTTTCCCAAGGTGGATGGTCTTGTGGTATACCTGTCAAAACGCGGTGGAGTCGAAGGACCCACCTCTCCACGGAAGCGTGCTCTATAACTCCGGGGGAATCTCCTGGGGAACGGAGGTGTGTCAGCCTCAGGTCGAACTTGATCAAATCCAGAGCACCCAGACTGCTATCTTTCATGCCCATGTCATTTTTTGGAAGACTAAACTTACGGCAAACCAGATTGTGCTGTCAGCTTTTCAAAGCTTGAGCGTTACTCGTCACAGCCGTCTCAGGGGCTCGGCCTTACGTGATTAATGCACGTACGGGCATTGTGCTTGAGATAAACAAGAATATTTCCACCGGGCCCAAAGAGATTCCATATTCCGTGGCTGATTCTATACTCAATGAGTGACATGAAATCTCAAAGGCAAACATGCCCAGATCATCTGTTTTAGCCACTGGAGGTTGGTGCCTTCAGCCTTATGCTCTAATACGGCTGAAGCGTGTCCGGACCGCTCTTCTGCACTCTTCCCAAGGAACGAATGGTTAGATTGCAAAGCTTAACAGCCCTTTTCGATGGCTCCATCAACGTTGATGACCTGTTCGCATTCAGTCATATGAAAGTCTGCCGTGGTAGGAAAGAACTTACGCTTCCGCTGATGTAGGCCGATTGGTCGCTGAACAGGAACAAAATGACTCTCGAGACCTCCTCAGGCTCGCCTATGCGACCTAGCGCAGTCTTTTTGACCAAGATCTCGTTCACTTGATCGGCATTGCCCAACGCATCAGCAAGAGCTGTCCGGATGATCCCCCTGTGAACAGGTCAGCCACGTTGATGAGACAGAAGAACGATTAACTTACGGAGCAACAGCATTTGCCCGGACACCTCTTGGGCCGACCTCGCGAGCGAGGCACTTGGTCAAACCAATGACACCCCACTTGGCAACAGCATATGGTGAGTTGTATTCGGGACCATATTGGCCCGCTATGCTGGCAGCATTCACGATAGATCCATGACCTTTCATATTATTCAGTTCGGCTCGGATGGAGTTTTTCACTCCGTTAAGGTTGGTCGCCAGCAGGTCGTCCCAGTCGTTGTCCTTCAACACGCTGAGGCCGTACCCTTTCCCGAAGAAGCCTTGATTGCCGACGTAGCCAGCCATATTCGCTGCGCCGTCCAGCCTGCCGAATTTATCTGCTACCGCCTTGACAGCAGCATCAACCACGTCGGCATTTTGGACATTGCATTCAAGGGAAAGGCCTTGTCCACCTAGCGCTTCCACTTCTGCCAGCACGGTGTCGGGCTTGCGTAGGTCCAGAAGACCGACATAGGCACCCTGTTTGGCAAGCATCAGAGCTGTTGTCCGGCCCATACCGGAGCCAGCACCGGTAATAATAAAGACTTTCCCTATCAAGTCACTATAGATGGCAGTGCCGTTCAGCTCTTGGAAGGATGTCATGTTGAAATGTTGCTGTAATCCCACTCACTTTCTGCAGGGCCACTGTTGTGGGTATGTCGAATTAGAACTGAGCCACGCCGTAGAATTGTAACTCAGGATTCTTAAATGCGTAGTTCACTGCATACCTAATCGAAGCGAGGCAAAAGCCCTTCATACCAAAGCATTCCGAAGACACAAACACACTAGCGGGCGCCTGGCTTCAACCCAGCGTCGGATGGTGACACGGCCTTTGGCAGCCGCCAAATCCACGGAGTTACGACCACACCCGTGGGGACATCTTAGACAAGTCTCCAACCAACTCGGGAGGGACTCAATTTCCGCAACGTCGTCGGGTCTCAGAAACTCAGAAGAGGTGATAAGTATTGGAAGTGAAGGCTTGTGCTGGACGATGAGGTATTTCCGCATACAGTATACTGAAGATTCTCTCTCCATTTTAGGGCTACTTTTCCACTGCCCCTCTCATCCTGGTCCAACACAATCATGGGATTGGCTTCGTTGCTCATACAAACGCTCCAGCAATGGTGGTGGGCCGTCTTGAGTCTACTGTACTTGGCCAGACTTTTTCGTAATTATTACAGACTACGGTTCATTCCTGGTCCAAAATTGGCCGCTTTCACAGACTTATGGAGATACTTTCATGGAAAGCGTGGCAAATGCATTGACGACTATGAATTGCACAGGAGATATGGTTCCAAACTACTGCGAGTGGGGCCCAACCAAATATCAGTCTCGGATGCCACCGAAGTGACCAAGATTTATGGGCTGACCCCTATTTTCAACAAGGCATGATCCCAAGGTATATCATGGAGGAGATCAAAGAGGGCTAACCCAGGGCAGGGCGAAGCCTACATTACACACACCTTCAAGAGCTTGCGAGGAGAGGTGATTCCCAATCTCTCCTCCACTCGAGATGAGAAACTCCATGCACGTCTGAGGAGACCAGTGAACAATGCCTACTCCATGAGTACGGTCGTCGACTATGAGGATCTGGTAAACTCTACCACTGACGTGCTGTTCCGAGAACTCACAGAACGCTTTGTACGGCCTGGCGTCGAATGTGATTTCGCTACCTGGGTGCAGATGTATGCCTTCGACGTCCTTGGCGAAATTACGTTCAGCAAACGCTTTGGCTTCTTAGAGGCTGGCCGTGACTTGGAGGATATGCTCCATCATACCGCCAAACATATGGAATACCTAGGCACGATGGGACAATTACCCTCCCTTGACAAATGGTTTCGCTTGAACAACCCTCTTGCGCGGTTACTGGCCAAACCTAATGCCATTGTCGAGTTTACCACCAAGCATATTTATCGGCACCGATCCTTTTCCAAGGACCGAGTCAACGCGGACTTTGTCACACGTTTTCAGATGGCCAGAGAAAAGTACCCTGACATAATGACCGACTCGCAACTGATCGATTATGCAGTAACAAACGTCAGCGCAGGATCCGATACAACAGCCATCATTCTTCGTGCAGTCTTCTTCAATCTCCTCACAAATCCGCCAGCGCTGGGCAGAGTTATGAGCGAGATCAGAGAGGCATTGGCACGGCGCCCCAAGGACAAGGTGACGAAAGATCACTTCTCATGGACAGAGGCACGGCAAATGCAGTTCCTCCAAGCCTGCATCAAAGAATCTCTGCGGCTGCATCCTGCCCTAGGAATGATCTTGCCTCGCGTGGTTCCTGTCCAAGGTGCCATGGTCTGCGGTGTTTTCATTCCGGGCGGCACGGAAGTGGGATGCAACGCATGGACGGTCCATCGCGACAAAGATATTCACGGCGAGGATGCCGACTCTTGGATTCCAGAGAGGTGGTTGGATCCTGATGAGGAAAAGTTGAAACTACTTGAGAGATACAACTTCGCTTTTGGTGCCGGCGCCAGAACTTGTGAGTGATTCTGTCTCCTTTGCATTGAACAGTTACTGAACATTCACGCAGGTATCGGCCGCCATGTTGCCATGCTGGAGATATCAAAGTTAGTACCTGAGGTGTTCAGACATTTCGAGTTGGAATTGGTCGATGCCAATCGTTACAAATCAAAGGCTGGCTGGTTGGTGGTTCAGTCTGGGTTGGATGTTAAGCTGAAAGTGAGAGACCCAAAGACTTTGGATCTTGTCAAGGACAAGGCCGGATGATAGTCATATCTTGAGATCACTTAGCGGAAAAAGACGCGTAGGAGAGCAAGATGAAAACATGATACATCATACAGCTAAGGTAGCTTCTCATCTGTAAAGGTGTATTGCCTACATGGGATCTTCTCAACACCACAGAGAGGAATTATTCCCATATTGATGGACCATACAAAATACTCAACTATTAGACTCCCGTCGTAGCAGTGACATGATGCAATCTGTTCTGTAAAGTACTAGTGTCCGAGCTGCATCGAACAGTTCCATTCAATCCAGATCCCTACCCCGGACACCCCGTATTTCGGCTCTGTCTCCAGGGAGATGTATCGCCGAGGACAGTAGCCTCCATCGCACTGAGTGCTGACAAATCTTCTCTTTCAGCAGGAATGGGACGGTTATTTGCAAGATCCCACCTTGTGTTCAGACTGGGAGACCTGCGATCGCAATGGCTGCACATTTCAAGACTATCCGATGCCTACACTCCATAACTCATGCTGCAGGCCGAGTAAATGTCAATTTTGCTACTGTGTCTGAACCAAAATCTTGACACAATCCCTTCTGTCGTTCAGCAATGTTTTCAGCCTTCTTCATCAATATTTTCCAAAGGAGCAATGGACGTAACCTTGCCCTCGACATCGAGAGAACCATCTCTCAGTCCATTTATGACAGGACGATAATCTTCGTCAGTGTAGGCAATGCCCCTCCTGAATACTTTTTCCGCAAGTGTTATATGGGGAATCCCTACTTATCGGGTTTGCTTTGGCGTCCGCGGAGTCACTTTGCCGAAGATATGCTTCTCGCAGAGAGAGAGGAGCACTCTCTTACGGCGTCTTCATCCGGGCACAACGCGTGACAGTAAGGCAAGGCAGAGTCTTGATCCTGTCGAACTTCCCTGGACATAGGAAGACGTCCTCAACATACTGCACTGACCCCTGAGATCGACCACATAAACTTCACCCAGTCTCGAGACCATGGCAAAGCTCGCCCCAGCAGCAGCCGCGAGCCTCAAAGCTTACATCGATGCTGCCGTCTCAGATCCCTCTGGCGCACCGGGGGTAGTAGTCGTGGCCGTCAATAAACTTGGCGAGCCCATATTCGAGCATGCTGCTGGCAAAATTGGGCTAGGCAAGACAGACATGATATCGATGGACAGCGTCTTCTGGATCGCCAGCTGCACCAAAATGATCACGGGCATTGCATGCATGCAGCTTGTGGAGCAGGGGAGACTGGCGCTTGATGATTCAGATCAGGTCTACAAGCTTGCTCCGGTAAGCTCTTTTATCTTTCTATAGAGATTCGTGATTGCTGATTCAACCCATTGAAGGAACTAAAAGAGAAGCGCGTTTGGGACAACGGCAAGCTTGTTCCAAAAACAAGTGAAATTACTCTCAGGATGCTTTTGACTCATACCGGTAACAGCCCTAGTGGTCCATCAACATGATTTTACTAATGACAAGCTAATGTACAAATAGCCGGCTTTGGGTACTCTTTCTTCGATCCACGGCTTTCTGACTGGGCTGGACCTCTGGGACTGGACGAATTTTCAGGTTCTTTCCACGACTATCTCTCTCAACCTCTTGTCAATCAGCCTGGAAAGACATGGGAGTACGGAATCAGCCTCGACTGGGCTGGGGTCCTAGCCGAACGCGTTTCCGGCCTTAGACTCAATGACTACTTTCAGGAAAATATCTTCAAGCCTATGGGAATTTCTGATATCTCCATGGTCCCTACAGAAGACATGAAGGCTCGTTTGGCATATATGCATCTGCGTAGCGCAAACGGTGAGCTGCGTTTGCACCCGAACGGACATGTGAATCGGCGGCCTCTTTATGCCTCAACCGAAGCAGAGAAAGCTGCTACCTTTCACTCGGGCGGAGCGGGTTGCTTCGCTCGACCTAGCGATTACGCTCAAGTAATCACTCTGCTTCTCAATAATGGAACTCATCCAAGGACGGGAACCCAGATTCTGAAGAAAGAAACAGTAGAGGAAATGTTTACAAACCAGGTATGCTGGCTGCGCCCCCAGTGGCCGGCACGTAATCCACAAGACTAATCATTTGACTACAAGATTCCTGAGATGCCTAATTTTGGACGCGGCGAGGTAAGTCAGTCGTCAAATCTTCTGTGGATCTTCAATCCTGTGTCGCTATGGAAGAGGGCCCAAATACTGACCTTTTTCCTGGCTATATCCAGGCCGTGCCACCCCCGAAACGCGACCTAATCAATCCAGTACTCGAAGTCTATCCTGGAGACGGCGATTCTCCGCAGGGTTGGGGCTTGTCTTTTTTCTTGCATCTCCATGACTCGGGAACAGGTCTACATAGCAAGGGCACAGCATGGTGGGCTGGGTTACCTAATTTATACTGGTGGGCGGACCGGCAAAGAGGCTTTGGTGGTATTGTCGCTTCCCAAATATTACCCTCCAGTGAGTCTCGAACAGCACTTTGAACATCAGCGAGCTTACATGCATGCCTAGGTGATGCAAAAATGCTAGACCTCTGGGCTGGAATAGAAGCCGGCTTGATACAGCAGGTAGTGGCGACCGATGGCATCCAAAATGACGCCTCCGCGAACACTGGAGGTGTTTTGAATGTGCAGGAGATCAACTAGTATTATTTTGAACCGTTGAAGCGCCTCAAGTGTCAGCAAAACCCGATGATACCGTTCGAGGTGAAGAGGGTTAAAGGAGGGTGAGTTGCGAGCAGGTGGTTGTAAAAGCGGCGCCGTCTGGGTGAGCTTCCCAAACGACCGCCGAGCAGTTATACCAGTGCTTGAAGCGCTTTAAGGTCTTGGCGCATTTTCGTAGATCGCTTCCATCCGCAGTCACTCAAGACCAAAATTATTCCAACCCTACATCTGGAATTCACGCCTCTCTCAACGAAATCCATTAGCAGCAAGACACTCGCCGGTCTTAGTCTCAAATCACCCTTATCCTCACCTGCTATTTCAACCAGTTCTGATCTAGTATCCTCACTGTACCATGGCACCGTCCAAGAAGTGGGGTGAGTAGCCCTCCTGACATTGTGGGGAGTTCGCCTTCCTGTAAATGGCGGCAATACTATGGTTCTTTTATTGACGAGGTTGCTTAGATGACGAGTCAGAAGAATCCTCCGATGAGGAGTCTATAGACGTCCCTGTTGCCGTTGCCCCCCGGCGCAAGTTTGAAGACGAAGAAGATTCCGACGATGTGCGCTACTCCGTTTACCCCGAGAGATGAATCAAGAGACTGACGGCGTGCAGGTCGCTGATAACTGGGAAGAAGAAGAAGACTCCGAAGTAGAAAGAGAAAAGGCGGCCAAAGCTGCTGCAGCCAAAGCCAAGGCAGACGCTGAAGCCGCGGCAAACAAAAAGTCGAAGGCTCAACGGATAGAGGAACATCGAGAAGCAAACAGATTAAAACGTGCTGAAGGGGTGGAAGAGGACAGCTCAGACGAAGACGAGGCAGACAAACGGGCACGTTTACGACAAACAGAACAAGATGCCGACCTCAAGCATGCACAAGATCTTTTCGCCAATGTCGGAATGGGTCCCAAGTCTCGCTCCGCTCCTAACAAGGCACTCATAATAGAAGACAAGGAGAACCCTGGACAGACCATCGACTTATCGTCACTGGCAATATTCAAGCCGGCGACCAAAGGGCAATTCGACGCTCTTTCAGTTACCTTGGTGCCTTTGCTCACCCAGTCATCCTCCAAACCGCATTACCCTATCTGGGTTTCCAATTTTGTCAAGCAGATCTGTGCAGATCTGCCAAGTTCTGAGATCAAGAAAGCAGCAAGCGCCTTGACTGCATTGAGCAATGAGAAGCTGAAGGAGGAGAAGGCGCAGGAAAAGGGTGGCAAGAAGAGCAAGGCTGCTAAGACAAAGTCAAGTCTTGCTGCTACCCGAGACATGGGTAGAGGCATGGCAGATACCACGAGTTATGAAGACGGCCTTGAGGAAGACGATTTCATGTGATGCGAGATACTGTTTCGCTCCTCATCTTTCTTAATTCCTCCCGGGCCATTACACAAGTCCGCTTTCTTGATACGACAATAGCATTGAAGATAGACGATTCGACTTTTGCAGACAATCCATGATCCATTTTCGTTCGACTTCGAAAGCGTTGAAGATCTGTACTAGTAGTATCCATAAACCTCGGTGTCACCGTGATTAATCGGTTATTTTTGACTAAGCCACGCCAGCCCTATGTATTGGGGACAAGTCCTTCCTCACGACCCATGCTCAATGCTTTATTCCCATCTGCACCACTCATCAATATCCCCCTAATAGATCGACAAGGACACCTTTGAGCGAGAGAGGGGAAAACTTGGCTTATTCCGATGGCAATTCAATGACTATCAGCACTTGCCATCGTGGAAGGGGATCGCAGGTGTCAAGCACAAGACCATAAAACAGTATATTCGCATCCAGTCAATTGCGAAAGTTGTCTGAATGTAAGATGGAGGTTGACTCCCCCCCAAGACTTGATAGAGACCGCCACATCAAATATTGGAAACGCTGCGCTCAGCTTCTGCCTGAACCCTACTCTGCAGGTGAGGCGAGTCGAATGAGTTTTGGCTTCTTCATAGTCGCTGCTCTGGATTTACTTGGCGCCTTGGAGACTGCAACTACGGCTGAGGAGAGAGAAGGATGGATTAACTGGATCTACACTTGTCAAGTGCCCTTCACTGGCGGGTTTCGCGGGTTCACAGGGACCATGCTGGGTGGTGTGAGAAGCCAGTACAACTGGCACTGGGACCCGGCCAATCTACCGAATACATACTTCGCTTTGGCTACCTTGATTATGCTTGGAGACGACCTTAGCAGAGTCAGGAGGAACGAATGTATGAAATGGGTACGGTCTCTGCAGAGGAAGAATGGCAGTTTTGGAGAGTATCTCGGCGAGGACCATGCGATTGAAGGCGGCGATGATCCGAGACTATGCATGTGTGCTGTCGGCACATTGAAGCTGCTGCAAGGGGCGGAATCGGACATTGAAAAGCATGAAATTGACCAGGTGAGATTGCAGGAGTACATTTCCAATTGCCAGGTAAGATGGGCCATCTTGCAGTTTTTCATTTACTGAAGCCGTCTCTAGAGTCATGATGGTGGGATTGCTCAACAGCCTCTCCTTGAAGCTCACTGTACGTTATCACACAAAAGAACGCAATGATGAGCGCTGGCTAATGATGTGGCAGCTGGTCTAAACTACTGCGGCATTGCAACACTTTCCTTTCTCGGCCTGCTCCAGAACCCACCGACACCAGCACATGAGGTAGCGAGAGAAGCCGGAGTCGATACTACAGGGTGTACTAGATGGATGCTAGATCGACAGACTACATGGGTCGAAGACGAAGACGAAGATGAAGAAGAGGATGAAGTGGACGATGCTGAACACAAGAACGATTCTCTTGACATGTCCGCTATGCGAGAGCAGTTGGAGACTCAGAAGGTGATTGCTGGATTTTGCGGCAGGTGCGGAAAGATGGCAGACACTTGTTATTGCTTTTGGAATGTGGGAGCGCTGGCTGTGAGTTCGTTCGACTCATACCACCGATAACTGACTGATCCATCTAGATCCTGCAACAACATGAACTGGTCGACATTCAAGCATTGAGAAGATATCTTCTCGAAAAAGTCGCACATATGATTGGAGGCTTTGCCAAAGCACCTGGAGAACTTCCTGGTACGCGGACTTCATTCTTTGTGTAGGGTTGTTGCTAACCATCCTGCCAGATCTTCTGCACTCGTATCTTGGTCTCGCAACTCTGGCCATCTATGGAGAGCCTGCGTTGAAAGATTTCGACCCTACATTCTGCTTCAGTAAGGAAGCCGTGGAGAAGCTCAACAATGTCGCCTGGCGGCGAAGTTGACGTTATATGAATACAGGGGTGACTTCAGCTGAGTGTTGAGGCTCCCTGGGTCATGAGGAGCCCATAAGGGGGAGGCCGTGCAAGGCCATGCCCGGATTCGCCGCGAATTAACTTAGACCTCAGCCGTGATGCCATCATCCGGCGACCGCGGCGGCCAGATTCCCTCGGAGCGATCTTCAGCACAGTGCCGAAGGCGAGCTTGATAAGAGTTTAGCCATGAGACTTGTGGCTGTCATCTGTCAAAGCTTTGGATGCCACACGCATGTATGAGTTTATGACCATCGGCGCGAAGCAGCCAAGCCATGTTTGAAACGGCTACAGTCCGACAAGCGGGTTGATGGCAGGTGAGGAAAACTGTCTACACTGAATGAGAATCCGAGCTAGCGGAAGACCAGGCGAAAGAATTGGCTGGTCAGCGATCAAAAAGGCTGAAGCCGAGGATCTGGGGATTCGAAGGCGTCGATCGCTGGCCACTGGCTGTGAAGCATCCCTGTCAGCCATCCCTGTCAGCCATCTTCTTTGGTAAGCACTAGCCTATTCTTAGCGACATCATCGACCAAATCTTTACCTAGAACGACACAAGTCTCCAGTACCAAGATCTCCCTCTAGGCACGGTCCCAGCTATGTCTAGGCTCCTCGGGCCCCTCATACTCCCAAACCTTCCTCTGCTTGAGAGCATCAGCAGCGCAGGACCGCAGCACACTCACGACTGCTAGCATCTAGCTAGCCAGGTATTCGACTTATCCAAAGCACTATATACTCCTGAGAAGACGTGATCGATCGCCAGGAGGCACCTTTCCTTCGACGCTGCGAGCGTCAGCAGTAATCACGATGCCGAAGAGAACGCTATTCACAAACATCACCCCGCTTCCTTCGCAAGTGTCGCGAGAAGTCGCGATAGCCATGCTTCATAACCACGACGAGATGATCGAATTGAATCCTATGGTGATCGAACATCATCCTATCAAGACCCCACGAGATGCCCCGGCCGACGAATTTTTGGACTGCGTCTGGCAAGAGTTGACGGATAAAGTGCACTACCTGCCAGGTGGCCTTGTCAAGGGAAAGGTCAGCTACAAGGCATGCTTCCACGACACCCCCTTTGGACTTCAAACACACATCTATGCGCCGACGGGGCTTGACATCCGGGAGAAGTGGTCCATAGGCGGGTCACTGCCGGGCGAGCCAGCGGAACCACGAGAGCTGGGAGTTGATGTTCCCCGACAAGGCTTGTATCTGAGGGAGGACTGCGACATGAGATGCAATAGAATGTTGTCAGGGTTTGTCCGGAAGAACCTCGACAATGCGCACAAAGTCCTCATTGAACGTATCATGAAGAAAGCCGAGCGATTGGAGGAACATGTGCAGAACAATGGAGGAGTTCCAGCTACCCCAGGCAGCCCGATGCATCGTTTCCAGCCCGGATCTGTTATGGCCAGGTCACAATTGCTCAACACACCGATTTCCGAACGACCCATGTCTCCGCAGATGCTCTCACCTCAGCAGGACCTGGGATGGCAGGGACAGGCTAATCATCCAGCGTACCGGGCCGACGACAAGCGCATGAGCAGCTATGGTCTACCGCCATATCATGCGACACAGCAACAACAACGCATGAGTTATTATGCTCAGGCAAATCAACCCCAACAGGGCCCGAAGTCTTTCGTTGCTGAATTACCTGGGTCGATGTATCATACTGAACATTTGTCTCCGCCGCTCGACCACACGACCCGCCCTGACAACCGGACGAGCATGGTGTCGGAGTTGTCAAGCCGGGAAACGCAGAGAGGTTCGCCAAACCCACAAACGAATTCGGATCGGATGAGTACGATTTCAGACATGACGAATCAATACCGATACAGCACACAATTTGGACACGGGAGCAGCCAGTCCGAGACGTCTGGACCATCAGATCGGTACAGCATACTTTCTGAATTGCCATCTTCGCAGCAGCAGCAGCAACATACATGGAATAATTCTCCGCCGAGACAATAATGTGGCTGGACATTGACGACGACGAAGATGCTGATGACGGATCAGAGAGACAATGTGTATATGTATATACTACCTAGATGTTGGATGTATTTGAGCGCGGCGTCCCGGACGATTGGAGGACTGCGATCCAGTCCATTGGCCTTGAGAGTAAATTTATGTAAATGATTCGACTATGAGCATAGCTTGTTTTCAAATTTATCCCCCGGTTTCTCGGAATTGTCTCAAAGCTGTATTAGGCCTAAATAATCAACAGTCAAGCAGGCTTGCGTCAGCCGCCTATGGCCGAGTCAAGCGAAGTAGTTCGAGATATTCCAGATATCTGATGAGCGGTCAATACTAGTATTGTACTGAAGATAGGTGAGGCGCGTAACTACATCGTAGGGCTCACTAGGCCTGACGGGCCTTCAATAGAGATTGGGGCCGGCTGGTGCAGGCTTTCAATGTCTCTGGGGGAATGGATGTCGATCAACTAACATAATTTAGGGGATCAACCATGGTTAACGGGCCATGATGGGCCCTAAACAAGGGGTTCATGATGGTTCTAAAATTTCTTCAGGCTCTTGCAGCCCTTTCCGCCCATTACCTCTCCACCATTGAGCATTCGCCGTTGACGCCTCCACCACTACTTGTACTTACCCTTTAGGTAAGCATTAGGGGACCCTGATTTTGCTCACGCAATTGATCTCGAGACTCACTGCGCTGCCGATGTCACGCCTGGCCTTCAATACCATCACCATTCACGAACAAGACCTAGACTTCTACCCACGGCGACCGCACCGCCTGTGCGCCCTTGAAGACTTTCTGCATGTCCATGTCTTGCGCAAACCTCACAGTCGAAAGCCACGCACGACCGCGTACGCACGACGACAGGGACTGCCCTCTCCTAGACCCATCCACATGTTACCCTCACATTCACCCTCGACGTCCCGAATGAACTACTCTGCAAAACCAAACCGCAAAATCGTCTCGAGGGATGCAAGCTCCCAAGACCAGAGCGGAGCTTCAGCAACATAAAGCAAAAGTACACACTTCACACCGCCGTTGAGAAGAGCCGGGACTGACTTACATGCGACAACAGCTTGCGAGCTCCTATTCCGATCTACTCGAGTGAGCATCACAACGCTATGTGTCAGTACACTCTCTAACACTCTCGCAGACAGTTCTCGTCAAAGGAACTCAAGAACGTCGGAAACTATACTATAGGAAAGCTGATTGGAAAGGGGTCGTTTGGTAAAGTGTACCTCGCCCGACACAATCTTATAAATGGCTCTAAGGTTGGTTTTGCGCATCTGAGGAGGAGTTTTCCACTGAGACGGTGCAGGTGGTTCTCAAGGCCTCGAACAAGGAAGATGGCAATCTCGCCAGGGAGATCCATCACCACCGGCAGTTCATTCATCCCCATATTGCGCGGTTATATGAAGTCATAATAACAGAGACCCATGTGTGGTTGGCGTTGGAATACTGTCCTGGTATGGGTCTTCTGGATCTGATGCGAAGCGTACTGACCATGAGCAGGCGACGAACTATACAACTACTTATGCCAGAACGGCGCCCTTCCCGTTGAGACCGTCCAGAAGATCTTTACCCAGCTTGTTGGTGCCGTCGCCTACATACACAGCAAATCGTGTGTCCACCGCGACCTGAAGTTGGAGAATGTCCTCCTCGACAAGCACGACAATGTCAAATTGTGCGATTTTGGCTTCACCAGAGAATACGAGGGCAAAGCGAATTACCTGCAAACCTTCTGTGGGACGGTATGTTACAGCGCACCAGAAATGCTGAAAGGAGAGAAGTATGCAGGTGAGAAGGTCGACGTCTGGAGTTTGGGAATCATTCTCTATGCACTGCTGAAGGGAGAATTGCCATTCGACGAGGACGACGACGCGGCCACCAAGGCAAAAATACTCAAGGATGATCCTGCCTATCCAGATTCATTTCCAGAGCCGGCGAAGACGCTGATTTCCAAATTACTGTCTAAAAGACAGCTGTACAGACCGAATCTGTCGGATATCCTGGCCGACCCCTTTCTAGCCGACCACGCGCCCGCGCAGCAAGCCATCTTGAAATTGTCTCAACCGGCTGCTTTCTCGACACAGTTGGAGAAAGATACCTTGGAACGAATGAGAGCCGCAGGTGTTGACATAGACAAGGTTATTGAGAACGTCCTTGCGCAGAGGTGCGATGGCCTGGCAGGATGGTGGGCGCTTCTGATCGAGAAGGAGAACAGGAAGCAAGCACGGCGAGACCGGAAACGAAGGGAGAAAGAAGCAGAGATGAAACTACTACGGAGGCTGAGTGGTGCAAGTAGTCGTCTGGAAAGAATTGCGCCCACACTCCTCGAGGTCGACGAAGACGGCGTGGCCGGGCAGGCGCAAAGACGCCGGAGTAGTAGCAGAGGGAGGACCCAGCGGAGGAGCACGCCTCAGATACTCGTCAGCGACTTGCCTCAACTTCCAGAAGGTGACGTTGTTCAATCACCTGGTTCGGCCACACCGCCGCCACCCATTGACAAGGACTCGGTCCGTTCACACAGTGGATCGCGTCCACCACTTCCGCCAAAAGAACGAAGCCGACGCAGCAGCACCCTGCAGATAGTCTCAACCAACCCAGATTTGCTTGGGCCTATCCACGGCATTAACAAGCGACGTGATGGGAAGCTACGCAACCGACAATTTATGACCCAACTCACGGCACTGAAGCATTGGTTCGTCGAGTCGACGAAAAAGGCCAAGTCACCTGTCCGAGCAGCCAAAGGCAACAAATCGCTCAATGGCTACACAGAGAAAAATGTTGGGCAGAACTCGAAGAGCACGTCTGCACTCGACAGGGCGAGCAGAAACTTCCCGCCCGGCAACTCACGCAGATCTTCCTACGGCTCGGCTTTGACGCCGGTCGCATCAAATTCGGGTCCAGTAATTGCGATCAAAACGTCTGGCCCTCGCGTTGACGGGACGCGGGTAAGATCGCATCGCAAATCTCTCTCCCCATCTCCTCTCACGCCGCGCTCGTCGTTCCACCGACAAAGTTCGGCCGGCCTGCGCGGTCGCAAGTCGACCTCGTCATCCGTGTCATCGGTTCGGAGCATGCCAAGACATACGTCTCACCACAGCCATGCGTCGAGCCAGAGCAGCAAAAATAGCCTCGACACGATTCATAGTCCCGGCAGTCGCAGCGCGGCTCGGTCGCCACACAATTCGATCAAAGTGCTCCCTCACACGCCGACGACGAACAGTTTTCCCAGCAATGTTAGGATCGTCAGGACGCCGCGTGGGCCGGAGGCCAGTTTACAGCCGCGCCCGCTATCGGGCATACAGGATGAGGGGTTGTTGTCGAGCAGCACGCCACATCACGGTTTCGGATCGGGATTGATGTTCACGAAGAGGAAGCGTAGTCCTTTCAAGGGGCCCATGCTGAATGCGGCATTCTTCTCGGCGGGGAGTGTGCCGGCCGCGTTTGGGAGTCCGGCTGTTGTTGTTGGAGGGACGGATAGAGAGGGAAGCGATGGGAAGATGAATCATGCTTTTGGGTCGTTCTTGAGCGCGGGTTCGGGCGTGGGTGTGGGTCGGAGGGCCAGTGGTAAAGGTAGTAGAAGGAAGAGCCAGATCATCGAGGAGGAAGAGGAAGATGGGCTCGGGCATGGGGTTATTGGCGAGGAAGAAGAGGACGAGGTTGAAGAGGTCGATGCGTTTCAGGCGGTTGAATTGGGAAAGGGGGAGAGGGTGCAGAGTATAACGATTTGGGATGATGTCGAGGGCGAAGGCGACGATGTCGTTGGTGGATTGAAGAATTTCAAGGCGTGAACCGGCACTCGAAAATCTTTTTTTTGGAAGCCATGACATGACCTTGAGTGAGGTGGTCACTGATGTCTGATGCCACATTTTAACGCAGCTTCTCTGTGTCCGACCTGGGCTTTGGCTGGGGCTTGAGCTTGGGCTTGAATATTGCGTATGACGGCGTTGAGGGCATTGGGGGCAGCCAGCATCAGTGTTTCACGGTCGTTGATGGGTGCTTCTTCTTCTTCTTCTTCTTCTTCTTCTTCGTAATGATAATTACCTGTATGAATATCATGTCTTTCATGTCCTCGAGTCGAGGGATGTACTGTGTGTTATTGGCGACGACAGACGGATGGACGGGGGAACATATATGAATCGAAACGAAATGAAATGCAAACGGAAACGGAATGAAATGCAGTGGAAGTCGAATAGGTAAGAAGCGCGGAATAGCTCTTTTTTGGGATCCTGCTCCTGGTAGCTGTCCATCTCGCTCAACAGCAGTCACCCAAGCCCAAGCCCCTTGAAGGTGGCTGTCCAGCTGCTAGCTGTACCATACTACCCTGCCCATACTTTGAGTTGGGGAGATTTGTGATTGTGATTTCTGACTCCGAACACATTGGGTTCATACCTCTTTCGCCGGTAGATGAGCGGAGGAATCTCTTTCCTGATCTGATATGTTTCCCACTCTTTATGTTTCCCACTCTTTATGTTTCCCAAAGGGTTTTTTCCCTTGTTTCTTCGTCCGACAGCAGCCCAGAAAGAGAGGAACTATTGGAATCCTAGTGTTGGTCCCAATATCCTTGGCTCTCGGTTTTCGATTCCAAGAAGTGTAATGCTTATGGGTGGAAAGACAGTGAGAGTGAGGATGGGGTAACATTCTGTCAATGACCCGTAGGGATTGTTTTTGGCCATATTGAAACCAGGAAGCGATAGACGGGTGGTGTGTATTGGACTGGACGGTCTTTCCAGCACGGTGAGGCATGACTCTTTCGACAGCAAATTCATCCTGGTAAGCTCGCTCTCTCAATAATTCATCGGAATTTTCTTCTCCCGATGGTTCCGATCAACGCCTTCTGCTGCATTTCGTCGTCGGCAATCGCTGGAGTTATGACTGCTTTCCTCGTGGGTGGGGGGTGGCGCCGGCAGCGAACGTCAGGCTCTCGCTGACGCTACGCGATCGAACTGTCAGAACAGTGGTTCTCACGCGATGCCGACGACGGACGGTGGCGGTGCCGATGATTTGTACGTCTTCGTCGTCGTTTGCTGCATCCATGACCTCGTGCAGATCAGGACCAGTATCAGTAGTGGATGTAGTAGTGTCGACGTTGTTGGTTTCCACAGCGCCAGATTGTGTGTTTAACGGCGTGGTTAGTGAGGTCGAGTCTTGCCCTGCATCTGTTGTTAGGTCGACTGCATTGAGGTATTCTTCGTTTCCTTGTGGGCCAAACAGTGTCTGACGCTTCTTCGGCCGCAGGCTTCGGACGCTAGTACCAGCGTCGTTCGTGAGGTCGATAATAGAAGTAGGGTGTCTGGTATTTACCATCGGTACATTGGACTGAGATGGGCCTGTGGCAGAGGTGGAAGCGGCATAATCGGCACGGGCCAAAAGACTCGCTCTATGGCGATCAAAGAGCTTAGAAACGTCGATTTTGTTTGCGACTTTAACCACAGATCGCTTCGTTTCAGATGTGTTCGCCGACTTCATTGGTTTTATTTCGAGGATATTCTTGTTCTCCTCGAATGTCGCCTTCAAACTCGTCTCTGAGTCATCTTTTACCATATTAATCGAGGTGTCGACCGAGGGAAGCGGAGTAGATATCTTCGCAATCTCTAGGAGTTCCTTCATGAAAGTGTCCTCGGGTTCGGGTTCGTGTTTGATCATAGGATAGTCCTCACCGATAGGGCTAAAAGCCGTATCCCTCCTCCAAGCGTTATCTGGAATACCACATCTAGATTCGAGATGGGCATCTTCTTCAGCCAGCTGGGTGCCGGAGATCAGCTGTAATTCTGCTACAGGCTCGCGCGGCAGACCATCCACACCATCATCGGTGGGCACGACGATGATCCCGAAGGGATTGCTTGTAGCGGAGAGTTGAGCATCGACAAGTGCTTGTATGCGTCCTCATCGATACTCGGTGCATCACAAGTAAGAGCTGACGGCTTTCGATCGCGAGTCGTGTTCGAGCTGGATGGGATATCGACGGTAATTACTCCTTCAGAGGTGACCAGAAGGATTGGACCCTGCTGCGATAAATTGATCCCATCCTGGGTAATCATTCGTGATCCAGACTCGACGACAATGATATCGGCTGAAGCAGTGCCGTATAGACCATCCACAAATGCCTCGTAGCTCGCTCCCGAGGAACCTTGACTGCGCCTCAGAACCTTGAAGTTCTTCAATAACTTGTACGCGACAACTTCTCGGTAAATTGGCCGGACATCATTGAGACACTGACTAACAAGCACTCCAGATTGGTTTGATAGCTCTCCAACATAATGCATTGTCTGATACAGCTTAGTAGCTGCTGCTGTGTCCAAAATTGCAATTGTCTCGCAAGTAATGGAGGCCCAGCTCAAAAACTATTGGAAGGTTAGTAACGAAGTAACTTGGAACAGAATTGAGATAGTGACCGACCTCTCCAGTGCCTGTATAGCCTTTCCGAATCCTCGGAACTAAAGTCGAGGGTTCTTGTAATTTCTGGAGCTCGTT
This sequence comes from Vermiconidia calcicola, assembly GCA_035928285.1. NCBI lineage: Eukaryota > Fungi > Ascomycota > Dothideomycetes > Mycosphaerellales > Extremaceae > Vermiconidia > Vermiconidia calcicola. The sequence goes on from JAXLQG010000008.1 coordinate 1,010,242, forward strand.
GAATCCGAAAAACTTGCAGAGATAGGGTACAAGCCATAAGCCCGTCGCTTTGCCGAAGCGCCCTTCTTGAGCGTCTTCGTAGACATTGTAGTCGACTATAGCCAGGGAAAGCGGCGAGGCACTTTTGGCGATTAGCCCAAGGGCCCGGAACGCACTCTCTGTCCACGAAAGAAAAGGCGACCGAAAGTTTTTATCGAAAGAAAGATGACGAAATGCCATATCCCGAAATTCGTGAGTGTCCATTGTTGGAGGCGACGGAACTTCTTGAGGCGAATGTAAAAACTGCGAGCCGTGAGTCCGTGAGTAGGATTGAAAGCTCTGAATAGTAGACGAGGTCTTTGAGGAGCAGACTTTCGTTTATGATTGAAAGATATCTTCAGACGCGGATTGATCCTAGACGCGGTCGCTGGAAAGTCATTATCATTGATATCCAGGTGCTCTTCTCCACCGTCAGAGTCGGAATCGGTTTTCCAAGAGCCGATGGAGTTGGAGTCGACATCTGAAGTTGACGAGGAACGGGGATTTGAATAAGTGACAATAGTTGTAGGTGACTGACTTTCAGTAAAGCTTGAGCCCGTATATGCTGGTGACGTACTTGGCGAAGGAGTGGCAACGATTCTCCTCCTCTTCGGAGGATTAAGTTCAAAAGTAACCGGGTTTGGAGCAGGAGGTGACATGGACGGCTCAGATTCTGTCGCCCACTCATCAAGTCTGGCTTTGGGTAAGCGCCTTGTTACAGGGACAGTGGCCGCAGTTCCGCCAGAGCGAGCAGGAAGGGCGATATCAAGGGTCGCTGCAGCTTGCTCAATGTTGATGATCAGCTCGCCAAATCTGTTTTGCACGTTGAATGTGCTCCTTGACAGTACATCCTGGAATACGCCTCCTCGGTCTGTTCGTTTAAGATCGGCGACTTGTGACGAGATAGCGGTGGTTTTGAGGCCATTCCGAAAACCTTCTTGTTGTAGTCGGTCGTCATTGAGAGTGTTGAATATCTGCGTTAGCTCGATATTCGCAATGTCATAGAGTCTGTGAGTGACTCCCAAGAATTCCCGGTCCGCAGAGGTCCAAGCATGTTTTGGCGCCGATGCGTTTAGAGCGCGAACAGTGCCACTGTCACCCATGTTGATTTTCGCGTATGAAAACACGGATGTCGTTGCGCTACTCCTAATGACTCGTCCAAACACTCAAGTTGTTGTGTTTTATGAGCAAGCGGAACGGGGCAAGAGCGACGGTAGGGGTGACCTGGTGGGTAGAGTCTTAAGCGACAGAGAGTCGAATGGCGAAGAAGAGACATATTGAGGTCAGGCAATAGGTCTAACCGTGGTATGTAAGTTGTCGCAACCAAGGAACTGAATGAGAAGTGAGGTCAAGCTTGGACCCGGAACAGATGGAGTGAAAAGTTTGGCTGGTAGTAACTGCGGCCCGCAAGCAATATTGCGCTGTAGAGCTCGTATGGTATGCAGGCTATGGACTTGAAAGACTGGCACATGAAGTGAGATGAGTTTTAGATCGACCTGGCCGCTGCCGTCAGTTGTGAAGTGACGAGGGTGACTGATATGTCCGGGATCGGGAGAACTTTCCGCCGTATGCCGCCAAGCCCACTCGCATATCTGACCCTTCGAGCCTTCTGCAGGGAGCATCAAGACACGTTGAGGCGTAGTAAGGCTCTACACTTGTGGTTGTGCCGGATACTAGCGTCGTCACATATTTGCTTCCGATAAAATGCTGAGTGGCAGTAGCGGGGAATGAACTCTCGATCTCCCTTGCCACTATCAACCAGATCATGAGGATGGAGGAGGCGGAGGCTGTGCATTTCCTCGAATCTCTTCTGGGGAAAACACTGCATGTGACTGTGCCAGACGGTACAATGGCTCTGAACCAGCTACGTTTGGCAGTTGGCTAATAGAGATAGGTCGGCTCTTCACAGGGACATTTCGATGTACAGACAACGTAAGAGTGTCACGAGGAAATGCACAGGACTTGAATCCAATGTGCTAACAAACCTGTAGGACAGTAACATCATCCTCTCCAATACATTCGAGTATCGCTTGCCTTCTGGGGCCTCCGAGAGAGTTGCCATTGACAAGCTCAAAATCCCTGGACAGACGAGCAGAGCTGACATGACGTCGAGATTTGTCGGGCTCATTGTGGTTCCGGGCAAGCAGATAGCAAAGCTAGAAGTTGAGGACAAGAGGGAGTGGCCCAGTGGACAGTCTTTATCGTTGCGATCAAAATCATGACACTCTTGAGCCTGGGCTGTAACATAACACGATGACCACTCGCTGTCGAGTGTCATCTTTAGTGTTGGCGTTTGAAGGCTCCAGATACTCGTATGTCATCAAGAGAATTGAATGCTGGACGAGGTGATAGATCGCATGGTCGATAACGCGTTCACCGCGTTCACCGTATCTGCTAAGCGAAGATGTTCCGCTCGTGGCTCGGTTCCAGATGGTGTGAGATGGCTTCGTACAAGTACCTACCTAGTTCGCTAGGTACGTGAGATAAGATGGCCATGTGGTTGTGCTTCGTGCTTCCGGGCTTGCCACGAATGGCAAAGCACGAAGAGAGGAGACGGGGGAGAGGATGTTTGGCGCCAAGGAAATTCCAGGCTGCAGGCTCGGCGCCGTTTGGCTCGCTTGTGCAAGTCTCCAGGTCAATGGATGCCCCGACCGCCCCCGGAGCTATAGAAAAACAACGGTCCGGGAGTCATTATTACAAGTACCTGCGCAGCGTAGGCTAGTGATGGCAGTAGGCTTATTTTGCAACAGAAAAGCATCAACCACAAAGCACCGCTCTACTCATTGTTCCTAGCTTTTCACCTACTCATTATCTTCACATCTCGTGTCTGCATTCTGTATCTCGTGACGCCGCCGCCGACTGTCCTTCCTGTACCAGCTCGCCAGATCCTGAAGGTAAGTCCCGCTCTTATCCTGCCCTCCCGGCGGTGACGCAACATTGTTTCACCGCAAGGCTCCATGCGACATTTGGGTCTCCTGGGTCAAACTGGCGTGGCTTCTCCGCTGGAACCGCTCACTACCAAATCCAACGATATCTAGCTCTTCAACTGCTAACAATCTGCTTGATTCCATTGCAGGCGAGATAGAGGCACGCCTCGACCGGACCAGTGCATACTGAGAAACCCTTGCCGCGTATCCCTACCACCGTATGAATCGAACAGACAGCTTCAACGACATCTTTTCTCATACCCACACCTGTTTGCGAGACGAATTCACCTGAGCATACGACACGTGTGCTCCTTCCCGAGTGCACAGTCATCCAGCCGCCAAAACGCATTCCTCAAAGCGGCTGCTTATCTCACTCCTCAAACCTCCCTGAACCTGCTACGACCACCTGTACCGCTTTCTCCATTACGTCTCGTTTCAAGCTCGCGACAATTCAATGGGCCAACAACAGTCAAAGAGCAGCGATGGAAGCAGAACACCTCTAAAAAGCGGTTCTTCCTCGAATCTGGTCCCGGACGGATTGCAGCAGTACCCCTCCATATCCAAGTCTGATACGAAGGAAAGCACTTCGAGGTCTATACGATCTTCGATCAGGAGCAAGATCAAGAGCTCATCGGTGGACAACACTAATGACAGCCCAAGAGCTTCGGGCTCTGCTTTAACCGGAATTGATGAGTCCAACAATGACAGAGGAGATGCTGCTTCGGTTGCCAGTGGCCGTTCGGGTTCTTCCAGGGTGAACAGAGAGAGGATCACAAGTGCACAGATGGTAGATTCTCCGACCTCGCCGACAGATGCAGAAGATGAGGCCCCATCGCCAGGAACTGCCACACCGGCACGCCCGCCATCACCAACCTCAAAGTCAGTGGGCAGAGGCCACAAGTCAGTTGACCGTGCTCAACGGACGGGAGAAGTAGGTGCCGTCTCTGATGAGGGACCTCACCAGGCGCACCATCATTCATCTACACAAAAGGCAGGGGACTCGATCTTGGTCAAGCGCGAAAACCAAATAAATCCCCGGGCCCCAGAGACGAAGGCTTCTTTGCGAGCCAAATTAGCAGAATTGCCTGGCGCATCACCTGGTGGAGGGATGGGGATTGGAGAAGTCAATGATATGGACCTTGACGACATGATCTCCCGCCTTCTGGATGCTGGCTACACTACCAAGGTTACGAAAGCCGTCTGTCTCAAGAATGCAGAAATCACCGCGATTTGTGCCGCCGTGCGGGAAGTGCTTCTGTCTCAGCCGGCATTGCTGGAATTGAATGCTCCTGTTAAAATCGTGGGCGACATCCACGGCCAGTACAATGACCTCATCCGTCTGTTCGAGATGTGCGGGTTCCCGCCGAATGCAAATTTCCTCTTTCTTGGGGACTATGTCGATCGTGGAAAGCAATCTCTCGAAACGATTCTTCTACTATTCTGCTACAAATTGAAGTATCCGGAAAACTTTTTCATTCTGCGAGGCAATCATGAATGCGCCAACGTCACTCGTGTATACGGATTTTACGACGAATGCAAAAGAAGGTGCAACATCAAGATCTGGAAGACATTTATCGACACATTCAACTGCTTGCCGATTGCTGCAATTGTGGCGGACAAGATTTTCTGCGTCCATGGCGGATTATCACCTAGTCTGTCTCACATGGACGATATTCGCCAGATAGCCAGGCCTACCGATGTTCCAGACTATGGCTTGCTCAACGATCTCTTGTGGAGTGATCCAGCGGATATGGACCAAGACTGGGACTCTAATGAACGTGGTGTGAGCTATTGCTTTGGAAAGAAGGTGATAGTCGATTTTCTTGCACGGCACGACTTCGACTTGGTCTGTCGAGCACATATGGTGGTCGAAGACGGTTACGAGTTCTTCAATGACAGACTGCTCGTCACGGTGTTCTCTGCTCCGAATGTAAGTCAATCGCGCCGTGGACCAGACATTATACTAATCTTACCAGTACTGTGGCGAGTTCGACAATTGGGGTGCCGTGATGTCGGTCTCCAGTAACCTCTTGTGCAGTTTTGAACTTTTGAAACCCTTGGATTCGAGTGCTCTCAAGAGCCACATTAAGAGAGGCAGAAATGCTCGACAGAACATGCTCAACAGTCCAGTACGTTATTCTATTCCTTCTGATAGTCGTCGAAGCTAATGATGCCGTAGCCCGCACAAGTATCGGCCCAGAGTTTCTAGGCCGATTCTTCATCGTGAGACAAGCCAATGTGACGGTGGTCTTCAGTGGGATAGCTTGGCCTCGGTCGCTGTTCGTACAATTGACATCAGTGAACTCGGTTGCAGGGGCAAATTCATCAGAGAACCCTTTCGGGAGACTCCGCCGAGGTTGGCATTGGGAATGCATCTCTGTGGCGCGCTACAAACTCCTCAGCCTTACGCAACAGGCGTTGGACCGGCGTTGGCCCAGGATTATGATCTTACCCATGAAGAGCTGCATTGGTTCATCTCGAAAGCGTACATTTCTGAAAAGCTCAGAGTAAGGAGAATCACAGCGTCCGAAAGACGAGCAGAAATGAGGATACGTCCTGGAAAGGCCTCGTCGAGACTTTGGGAGGAAGGACTGAAGACCACAAGCAGGAAACGCAATGACGGACAAAGATTGATGACGAGGACAAGTGATGTGGCAAGCATGGGAGAGCACGATTCACTTCCAACTGTACCGAATACTTTGTTTGAATGTTTTACAGAAGAACCCATCCTCTTACCAACGCCCAGTGTCCAACCTGAGACATGTTTACTACTTTATGGTACCATGGGTAAATGGTGTAATGAAACTCGCTTATCAAGGGGCCAGAAGGTTGTCGCTTGTATCGTCGAAGCGGCAGTTAGGCTTCTCTTGAACAAGAGGCCCTCCTACCACATGAAATGTCGTCGCTGTTGTTTGCCATCGACTGGTACCCTAGCCGCCAAATTACACGAGTTACCCTGAGACCGTAGCACACTTGGAAAAGCGATGCAGTAGATTGTCAGAGTAAACGCGCTAGAACGGAGGGTTGGTGATGAAACAGCCGGTACTGGAGGGCTCTGAGAATTGAGCTGACCGAACATCCGCTGATGAAGAAGCCAGAGTGGTGAGCAGTGATTTTAATAGGCGGTGCTAAATACTACCTGAGGTACGCGAGAGGCGGCGGCGCGTCGCGTGGCAGGGAAAGATTTGGTGGGCTGCGTGGCTCGGTGGCTGCTTGGAAACTGCACTCGTGTCTGTAGCATAGCGTAGCCATACTGTGCAGCAAGTGTCATCTCCACCTGCAACGGAGAAGCAACCAGCTATACCAACCTGCACCGCACCCAAACCATTCACTTCTTTTCATGCCGGCTTCATATTGCCGTTTGTCTCATCTCAAAGTCCTAGTACTCTACAATTGATCTCGAAACCTCAGCCTTCTTGTCTTCAATATCACGACACCCCCAACACACTGTTCTCACTAGGCCTTGCATCTTTGCTGGACCCAGCTACCACCTCCTGCAGCATACCTCCAATCGTCCACTCACACCATTGCCGATCACTGTCTTTGTTTGAAAGCTCTGCACATCTGACAATCACCAAACCATAGATCCTCAGATTTACAATACCGACCTGGCCATCTTGACTGTCTTCAACACGTTGGCCTGCAAGGCCACTCATCGATGCAATCATGAAGGCCGGTCCACTTCTCATAACATGGCACAATGACAATCAGCCCATCTACTCTGTCCACTTTGACCCTCGCGGAAAAGGCAGACTGGCAACTGCTGGAAAGTGAGTCTGCCGAGGACGAGGTCAAAAGTCTCTGCTAACCATTCTGCCAGTGATAACAATGTCCGAGTATGCATAGACAACCACCACCTTCCGAAGTCCGACTAACATTTGGCAAAGTTATGGAGCATTGAAGCTCAAGGGGAAGAGCGAAAAGTCACATACCTCTCCACACTCACAAGACATACCCAACCTGTAAATGTCGTCCGGTTCTGTCCCAGAGGTAAGTGTTTGTGACAGCACGTGGATGTATCTTTGCTCATACAATCACAGGGGAAATGCTAGCTTCAGCCGGAGACGATGGCAATGTCCTCCTTTGGGTCCCCTCCGAGTCCGCAATCACGACCCTGGCCGAAGAAAACGCCGATGACAAAGAAACATGGAGAATAAAGCACATGTGCCGGACATCCAGCGGAGCAGAAATATACGATTTGGCTTGGTCTCCTGATGGTCAATATTTCATTACTGGAGGAGTTGACAATACTGCCAGGATTTTCAATGCACATACTGGTATGCAGGGATGGATAGTCTGCCGAAGCAAGCGCTGACTCTTCTAGGTGCCATGATACGCCAGATAGCAGAGCACAACCACTTCGTACAAGGAGTGGCATGGGATCCTCTCAATGAGTTTGTTGCAACACAGTCGTCGGACCGCTCGGTGCACATATATGCTCTGAAGCTCAAGGATGGGACACCAACACTCTCTACCCATGGCAAATTCAACAAAGTGGACCTACCTGCCCGACGAATATCGTCCAACAGCCCGGCTCCTGCAGAGCTCCCACATCGATCATCGAGCGCAAACGCCAACAATCTATCCATTGCCTCTCCAGCACCTTCAAACCCCGGCACGCCTCTTACTACACCACTTCCAATGGACCCGCCTATGATCACTTCCAGCCGTCGCTCGTCCTTCGGCTCGTCACCATCGTTCCGCCGATCCGCTTCTCCTGCACCCTCACTGCCATTGCCTGCCGTAAGACCGGAAATTTCCTCACCCAGCCTCAACGCAGCCATGGGATTAGCAGTCAAAAACACAAACATATACCACAACGAAACCTTAACCTCATTTTTCCGACGGCTCTCATTCTCTCCAGATGGGAGCTTACTGTTCACTCCTGCGGGACACTACAAGCAAGCATTTCCAAGCACGGGCGATCCGACAAAGTCCAGTGAAGACATCTCGAATACTGTCTACATTTATACACGAGCTGGATTCAACAAGCCTCCGGTCGCGCATCTGCCTGGCCACAAGAAACCATCCGTCGCTGTCAAATGTTCTCCTATTCTCTACACCCTGCGCTCAACCAGCAAACCAACCAACCACATCACTATTGACACATCTTCGGCCAGTGAAGAGATCCCCCTTTTGCCTGAAGCTATTACAGCGCCGACACCTTCGTCGTTCATGGAACCGCCCTCCCTCTTATCTGCAACATCTATTCCCGAATCAATGTCGGCACCTTCACCCAGAACGGTAACAGATTCAGACCCTGTCAACCCTTCACCAACTCCTGCTTTCGCCCTGCCATATCGGATGATATATGCCGTGGCTACCCAGGACGCCGTGTTTGTCTATGATACCCAGCAAATGACGCCTCTGTGTGTCGTTAGCAATCTTCATTATGCAACATTCTCGGACTTGACCTGGTAAGCCCGGTACAATTGGGGGTAGAATCTGTTACTAACATCCAATAGGTCAAATGATGGCCTGACATTGCTCATGTCCTCAACCGATGGATATTGCTCCACATTGGCTTTTTCACCTGGTGAACTCGGACAGGTCTATACAGGCCCTCATCCAACCTACAACCACCCGGTTGTCTCAACATCCGTTCCCCTTCCTACCTCATCGGCCAATTCTACTCCAATGCCAACACCTACCGCAACAGCATCTCCTTCATTGATCAAGGCATCTCCAGTTCCCATACCGCCTTCCCATCAATCTCCTGCTCCATTCATTATTCGCCCTGGAAGTCCCGCCAGATCGAACTCTCAGTCATCAATAGCAACGATGGCGTCGATACAGACTACTACGCTCCAAAACAACCCGACCCCTACTATGGGCCATGTGCCTCTGGTGACGGCAGCTAACTCAGGCCCGCCTGTCGCCGTACCACCGATGTCAACTCCACCACAAACACCAGCAAGTATGCATGGTGGTTACCATTCCGCCGCAAGCTCTATAAGTGGGAGTGTACTAGGCAAGAGGGACATGGGAGCAACGAGTGAGAGTGAGAAGGAAGAGAGCAAAACTAAGAAGAGGAGAATAGCGCCGACTCTTATTGGACCTTCGGGGTCAGCAGAACCTTCGAAAGAGGACGAGAGGTCTTAGGCGCAGGTCCGGGTCCCTTTTGTCTTGAGAGGTGGAATTTTTCCATTGTATTATGCCCAAATTGCCCAAACACGGCTATTTATCTTCGAGCATGGCGTTGGGATTGCAAACAGAGGTCGGCCACTATGAGCCGCCGGAACGTCGGTCTTTGTTATCTTTAAGGGACACAGTTCTCAAAAAATGAAGCAGTGAGCAATGTAACAGAAGTATTGAATGATTTGCCAAATAACGCCTCATTTTTCCCTGGTGGTCACTATCTCGTCGCATTGAGCGACTTTAGCCCTTCCACGCCCTCAGTTGCTCCGTAGAGATTACACGAGAATGTCTCTGTACATGTCCGTAGTACGTTAGAGCATAAGTCCACACGTGATCTCGCGTTGGTCGCTGACGTCGTCATTACTATGGCAAGTGAGAGGCACGGCGCAAAATGTTACAGCGAATGACTCTTCCCATTTCCTCTCAATGTGTTTTCGTTATGCTGAGGGCGCGAATACAGCAAGGTGTGGAAATAACACCATGATCTTTTCGCAATTCCGATACACCACCGCAGACTGCGTCCGACGTCGTTAGCGTTCGACTCTCGCCATGGGTGTAACCGGGCTTTGGACAGTCGTCGCACCCACTGCGCGACCAACACAGCTGGCTTCCCTCAATCGAAAACGCCTCGCGGTCGACGCCTCGATTTGGATCTACCAGTTTCTCAAAGCCGTCCGGGACAAAGAAGGAAACGCCCTACGTAACAGCCATGTCGTCGGCTTCTTCCGGCGCATCTGCAAATTGTTGTACTTCGGCATCAAGCCGGTCTTTGTATTCGACGGCGGCGCCCCCATCCTCAAGCGAGAGACGGTTCGGAAACGTGCCCGGCGGAGGGAAGGCAGACGGGAGGATGCGGCCCGGACAGCGGGGAAGTTGCTCGCCGTCCAGGTGGCTCGGGCGGCGGAGGAGGAAGAGAAGAGAAGACGCGCCAGACCGAGGACACCGGAAGGAGAGCAAGATGAGATAGCGGACGACCAGGAGCTGGTGTATGTCGACGAGCTGGGGATGTCGGCGCGAGAGAGACAGGCTGGGCGCGGCGAGAAGTTCAAGAAGAAAGACCAATACCACTTGCCGGATCTGGACGTGAGCATTGCGGACATGGGGGCCCCGAACGATCCTCGTATTATGTCGCAGGCGGAGTTGGAGGAGTATGCGCGGCAATTTCACAGTGGCGAGGATGTGAACCTGTATGACTTCAGTAAGATTGATTTTGAAAGTCCGTTCTTCTTGTCCCTGCCGGCGGGCGATCGGTATAACATTCTCAATGCCGCGAGGCTCAGGAGCAGGTTGAGAATGGGTTACAGCAAGGAGCAGCTCGACGGGATGTTTCCGGACCGCATGGCCTTCTCAAAATTTCAGATCGAAAGGGTCAAGGAGCGGAATGAGTTGACGCAGAGACTTATGGGGATCAATGGGATGAGTGAAGGGGACTGGTTGATGCAAGGGGGTGGGAGAGTTGCCGGGGAGAAGGGCAAGGAGTATATACTTGTCAAGAATGATGGCGTGGAAGGAGGATGGGCCCTGGGTGTGGTGAGCGATAAGAAGGGCAGCCAGAGAGAGAACGCCATTGATCTGGAGGAGCGTGAGGATGCTGAAGACGAGACGATGGATGAGGAAGACAATGAAGATTTCGAGGACGTTGCGATCGAGGGATTGAATCGAATACCCAACCTGTGGACAAAGAAGAGGAAAGCTAGAGAGTACGATCGCGATATGGGATATGACGATGCTGTGGAGGCGATTGCAAAGAAGAGGAAGGCTGTCTATGAGGCGAGAAGGGTCGCAGGCACGAACCGTCCTGAAGTCACACAAGTGGTACCGAATGCAGAGGCTAAGGAGGCGGATGACGATGCGCTGTTTGTGCCTGAGGACAACGCTGATGATGAAGATATCGATGATCTCTTTGAAGATGTTCTGCCTGTGGAGATTACCCGGCCAGAAGAAGACGACGATTTACAACGAGCTATTGCTATGTCTCTGGAGGAGCCGTTTGATGTTCAAGATGCAGGTGGAATTGTCCCCGAGCAAGCTGTGCATGAAAAACCAGGGCCGGCGGATGAGGACGAAGGGTTCGATCTGCACGCAGCCCTTGCCGAGTCGAGAATGTCGAAACATAAAGCGAAGACCAACGTCAGACAACGCAGTCCTTCGCCGAAGCCAGACCTTGCAACTCCAAAATTCGACGGCCCATTGCCATTCGAATCCATCAATCTAGGGCAGTCGCTTTTGGGCAAGAAGAAATCGAAGAAGATCCAAGAGGACTTATCTGGTGGGTTCGATCGGGACCTAGGAGAAGATGCCTTTCGCAAAGAAAGACCTCCGCAGCCCATGCCAGCCTGGTTCAACGCTGCTCCAAGCACGAATGATCTCAAGCATGCTCCAGAACCTGAACATGACTCTGGGCATGACGAGTACGCGAGGGACTCTGCGCGTGAAAGAGAGACAATTCGCAGGCACGATACCAAAGAGGTCATTGATCTAGAGGCTGAAGACGAGCCGGGCAAGGAGGTTCGTCCGATCGAGATTGAAGAAGGAAATGAAGAAGACGCTGATGTCCCTGATATACCAGAGCCATCTCAAGATATCACGACCGAGCCCGAGATCCCAGAAGTCGAAATGCCCACAATTAACGAAGAAGAGGAAGCAGAGCGACAGGAACGCGACGCCAAGCGCGAGCAACGCTATGAAATGGCTCGTCAAATTGCGGCAGAGAACGACACCGATAAGATTCTCATGGACGATGTCGCCGAAAAGGCACAGGCCGAGCCCCCTCAGCCGTCGAATGTGCCTGATTTCAACCCTGCCTCGGCCACATCCCCATTGAAGCCAGACACAGTAGAAGCAGCAGGGAGTGATTATGAGGAAGTAGAATGGAGCGAGTCGGATCATGAACAGCCTACGACCCCCGGATCGCTTGGCACAGTCGACGATGACAAGTCTGAAGACAGAGCACCAAAAACTGCGACGCCGACACCTCCAGCGGAAGAAGACGACGACGAAGGTGAAGATTTCGAAGATGTCCAGATGTCCACTCCTCCTCCTACCGCCGCGCCTGCAGGCCAAGAATACCTGGCCATAGAAAAGCCCATGGCTGTCGACGCGCTAGAAGACCCCTTCCTCCTCGACGAACCCCACAACGACACTCAATCTCAACCTCAAACAGCCATCGCCGAAGAAGAATTTGAATACCTCTCCGAGTCCGAAGAAGAATTAATGCGCCAACTTGCAGTCGAAGCCGAAGAGCATGCCCGGTTCGCCTCGTCTCTCCACAACCAGCGGACCTCGGAACAAGCGATCAGAGACTACGAGAGCGAACTGAAACAATTACGCAACCAGCAAAAAAAGGACCGCCGCGACGCCGACGAGGTCACGCAGGTCATGGTCCAAGAGTGCCAAGCGCTTCTCCGGTTATTCGGCCTCCCTTACATCACCGCACCCATGGAAGCCGAAGCCCAGTGCGCCGAGCTCGTGCATTTGGGCCTGGTCGACGGCATCGTCACGGACGACTCGGATATTTTTCTTTTTGGCGGCACCCGCATCTACAAGAACATGTTCAACGCGGCCAAATATGTCGAGTGCTACCTCGCAAGTGAGCTGGAGAAGGAATTCCTCCTGGACCGGCGGCGGCTGATCCGCTTTGCGCACCTCCTGGGTAGTGATTACACCGAGGGTATACCAGGCGTTGGCCCCGTCACCGCGCTGGAGATCCTCACGGACTTCGACACGCTGACCGAGTTTAAAGAGTGGTGTAGTCGGGTCCAACTGGGTCGGCCACAGGATCTGGAAAATCAACTCACGACGCCGTTCCGTCGGAAGTTCAGAAACACGGTGCAAAAGCGGCTGTTTTTGCCGCCGGGATTTCCGGATTCGAGAGTCGATGAGGCGTACCTCAATCCTGAGGTCGATTCGAATCCGGAGCCGTTCCAGTGGGGCGTGCCGGATCTGGATAAGTTGAGGAGTTACCTGATGGCCACGATCGGATGGAGTCAGGAGCGCACGGACGAGGTGCTCGTTCCGGTGATTCGGGATATGAATAAGCGTGAGGTCGAGGGGACGCAGAGCAATATCACGAGGTTCTTTAGCGGTTCAGTCGGTGTTGGTGGGAGGGCGAATGCTCCTGCTGCAGGAAGTGGATTGGCAATGGGTGGTGAAGGGCCTGGCAATGCGGGTATTGAGGGCATGGCGCCGAGAAATAGAACTGGGAAGGAGTCGGGGCGCATGAAGAATGCCTTCAAGAGGTTGAGAGGGGAGGCGGTTAAGCGGAGAAAGGGAGATGAGCTTGAGCAGGGCGGAGAAGAGAGTGTCGTCGAGGTGGAAGAGCCGGAATTGGTGCAGGATGGGGGTGTTGAGAGCGAAGCGCCGGTTGGGACAAGCAAAAGGAAAGTGCCTTCCAGGTCGAGGAGGGCTCAGAAAGCAAACGAACAGAAAAACGGCGAGGCTGAAAATGGAGACGTCGAGCCCGATGACGATGACAACAGCGATTTCGCCGAGGACGAGGCACCGAGTAAGAAAGCCAAGTCCAGAGCGAAGGGCAAAGCTACAAAGACAAGGACCAAAAAGCGTTGAGATAAGGGGTTGGTCAGTCTGCCAATGGAAATATATCTTGCGTGTCCCAGGCACCGAGTGTCGTTCACAGGACTTAATGCCCAGAATGAAGCGCGAAAAGGAAGAGACATTTAGTGTATGTCATGATGTTTTGGGCACTGTTAGGCTCAAGCAAAATGCAACCAGATAGCCAGGGGCTGTTACCTATGCTACCTTGAGATATTTCTGGAATATAGGATTGCTATCTCCAGGCATGTGCAGGGCCATCATCGTATGTTTATAAGCCTGGGATTCTGTCAGGGTCAAAGTTTTCACGTGTTGAAACGGGTGGTGGGCTGGCATACCTGTCCTGCAGAGACGTTGTTCGACTCGTTGTTTGCCTCGTCATTGACCAGCTGCTCAAGGGGCTGGCAGGCAAGACAAGTCAGCTCTTTGGTCTGGTTCGACATCGGAACGGGAAAAGACAGGGTGTTCTTACATCGATGATGGATTCCCAGTTGGCAGAGAAAAAGAACGGTACTGAAATCCTCTCCTCGCCTGTGTGGTTGATCACGCGGTGTTTGGTAGAAATGTACAAATTGTTCGTGAGCCTGTTCAGAATAGTAGAGTTCTTGTCAATTTTTACCGGTCAAAGACTGGATGATCAGGGGGAGAAGTCCTCACCGTTGCAGCTGGTCGCCGACATTGACGACATACATGCCCTCGATGGGTGGGGCGGAGATCCATTGGCCATCGCGATTGAGAACTTCCAGCGCTCTGACCTTGCCCGGTGCCAGGAATGTCAGGACTGGGGCCGCGACGTCACATGTTAGCATGAAAACATCAACATCGGGTCAAGTCGTAGTGTGCTTACACTCGTTGTCCGTATGAGGGTCCAGTCCGAGTTTCGTGCTCGTGGGCTCGATGGGAGGATAATGAGCCACGACCGCGGAGCAGCCGGGGTGCGTCAGGTAAGGGTCGAAAGAGCCCTCGTGCAGGCCCAGAGACAAGGCGATATTGCGGGACATCACACGACCAAGGTCCCGTAACTTGCTGAAATACTGGGACAAATGCTCTTCGAAGCCTGGCAGTTGTTTCGGCCAGACGTTGCTTCCTTTCATGTACGGATCACAGCATTCGTATGCCGGGTCGTCGTTCAGCTTGGCGTCCAGGCCCCAGTCGAAGGCTTCGTTGGCGTCTGATCGGCGTCAATTAATCGACCATCACAGCATAACAGACGCTCGTGTATAGCTTGTAATACTCACTGGCCAATCCATCGACATCCGGCTTCCCGCTGCCGTACATGGGCGTATACCCACGATAGTTATCTTGGTTGTTGATGAAGAGTTCCATTTTCTCGTCGAAGGACAGTTCGAAGAACCGCTCCGCCCATTCGAACGTCTTGTCCATCATTTCGCTCGGTACGCCGTGGCCTTTGGCGTAGAACTGCAAGTCGTCAGAAGATTATATCGATGGAGGAGGAAAGTCTCTCGAAACAGGAGAATACATACGAAGCCCACGCGAATGCACGCATCTCGGACTTGATCTGCCACTGCCTGGCGGTCCTTCAGATCTGGAGAGAAGATGCCTGAGATGTCGACGATTGGGATGTCCTGGAAATCGCCGGCGATGGCGTCTCTGGATTTCTCCTCGGTACCGAAGTATCCGTTGGCTTTATTGGGGTCGCCCCAGGTTGCAATCTGTTCACCCCGAACCAGGGGCATGATGGTTACCGAGAGTAGAGCTATCTACCAGGGTTGCTAGGGAGTCTGGAGACTTTGTTAGTAGATGTGGGATCTTGAAGCGGCCATGGTTGATATAGTCTGTATCTTGCCATAAAGTGGTAGGTTGGTTCAGGAGTCGGTCTGATAAGGACTCACGCGCAACTCCGCCTTGCGATGTGAGACGAAAATTGATCGCGACAACCAGTGAGCGGTTGCTGGGAACACCCGCCTCTGGCTTGTTCAATTTGCCAATACAATGTGTCCTTCGCAATCCCGGTGCTAGGGTACTTCTTGGCCGATAAAACAGTCCTGTCTGGCTAGTGCTTGGTACGATCGAATGCAGGAAGAGGCAGCTTCGGATCATTGGAAAACCCAGTCAAAGCCACTTGCAAACACTACTGATGCTGCGCCAGCCTCTTGCGTTCACACCGCCGTCATGACCATTGATATGCCGGTAACACGTTCTCGGAAGTGCCTCCTGAAAACGACACCATCAATTCGGGATATAAGAGCGTGAATTATGCTGGTTTTCAGGCCCATGCTCATCAGACGGTAAAGAATCACCCGCTGTATTCTCCTGGTCTTGGCTTCAGGTCTTCTCGCGTCTTATTCTCTTCTTCAAGAGAACGAATGTCTAGGCGGCGTTGAAGAGCCCTCACCCATACCGTTGAATAAGGATGACAAGGAGCCCTAACATGATAAAGACAAACATCAACCCCATGAATGAGTCGGAGGAGCGTGATAAGAACGGGAGGGCCGGTCCCTGCATCGAGAAGATACTTGAGGTGACTGACATAGGAGAAATGAATAGCTGTCGGTTTGCTCAAAGAATTAGTCTTCATTATTCTCGATTTCCCATCAACAATTCATAAATCGCTACTTACCAGCACGATCTTGGCCAAACCATTGCCTTTTTTCTTTTAGCAAGGTGACGCTGTATAGTTGGACCCTGTATAGTTTGGAGATTTCCAGTTATTGCAGAGTCATGCAATAATGAAGATTGTTCAATTGACTAGCTTCTTGTGTGTGATACAGCTCAAGCTAGTCACAGAATTGTGTCTGTCGGCAATGGTCTTGAACCGAACGCGGCATGATCAGATGACATCGAAACGTCCAGTGACGACTTACATCCCGAGTACGGTCGGCGCACCGAGCTGCCAGTGATCCCAGAGTGTGCTTTAGTGATTTCAGCTCGTTGCAAGTCATGCTGATTGCCGGGAAAGACTGGTGGCTGGCGCTTACTGGATGCTCAAATTTTCTCATTGCCTGAGTTTGATTTGAAGGAAATCCTCAACAGCATTGTAGGTTTGCGACAGATCAGACGCCAGGACCTTTGTAAGATTATTTACTTGTCTCAGTCGATTACCAGTGCGATGGACTGCCTTACGATGCTTCTCCGTTTTTATGGGCGGCGCGAAGTCTTCCAGATGCGACAATGGGTTCTGGTTGATATGTCAGTGGAATCGAACAGACATAGAAGCCAGCACGTTTCGCATTCCGGTGCCACCATGATAGAGTGCCCGGGGTATTGAAGGAGGGGGCTCGCGTCAGAAACCACTTCAGGGAATGGCCCGGCGACAGTCGGAGATTCAAATGCAAGAACAGACGGCCGACGTACCTCTTCGTAGGCACGGACCACTTGTCTCAATCTTTCAACAACTCGTCGCCATTCGCGCTTCACCTGATTGAGCCGAATCTGGTAGACTTTCAGAAAATATTCGCGGGGATCGAGGGTGAGAGGATCTGTTCGCGAGCCATTCCCGCCCATCGAATCTTCATAGTACTGTGACACAGTCTCCTTTCCCTCGGCCTCGTGATAAACATCAACGAAGCAATAGGCAACCCACCTCCATTTGTCTGCGCCGGTTATCACGCAGGAGATTTGTGCCTCGTAGAGAGAATCGGATGGTTCGGTCGTTGACTGGTGGAGAAAAGACAGATCCCGGCATTGCCTCAAAATCTGGCCACTCGAGAATTGGCGATAGTCCTTGGGCCGCTCACACGGCTTCTTGAAGGTGCGTAATGCATAGAAAGGCAAGTTGAATGACAATTGGAATGTGAGCCAGCCTCCGGTCTAACAAAGGGAGTTATCAGAGTCTGAAGAGAGATGGTACTGCACAGTTGAAGGAGTGGATAGGCTGTAACGTACCGAATACTCAATCCCAATCAGGGTCTCAAAGGCCAGATGCCTGAAGATGGCAGCAGTCCATGAGTCCAGGCACTCAAGGTTGGGTGCCACTGGCGCCTGGCGACTGGGCTGCCCGGCCCTTGCCGCGTGGTTTGCGGATCGGGCTCGGAAGCGCTAAAGGTGACATCATCTGAGGTGCATTATCAACGAGACAGCACCAAAATCATCGTGGCTTCACATGCACACCTGCTCGCCTACAATGGCGATGAAAAGGCGAACCTGGGCAGCACGATGTAATAAAGAACAGGCGTCCTGCACGTCACTGGCTACCATCCTGCTTTGGCCATTCACCTCAAGCTATCCCAGCAAGATCTGACGCGAACGGTTGGTGCCGTACAGGAACCGACTTGGGTCAGTATTTGTTGCATGGTCCTGAGACATTTCGCTTTACTTTGGTCATCTATCTGGTCCGGCGACTACGAGTCCGCCCCATACAATTTGGGTGGTAATGTTTGCTGGACTTGGCATATTTGCTCCAAGACAGTCCCGCAGCAAACTGTACGATCACCGTCGATTAGTGTGGTCGTAGTAGGACGTACACTGACGAATTACGTACCTTAGGTTTCGGATGAACACATTGCCAACTTCGGCAGACTTGCTCACCACCAACTTGAAGTGTATATCTCGCTAGGGTACCAGAGCATAACGTTAATCTACGCTCTAAGGTGCGATAGAATCCTTTTCAGCTCTACCCGTATCCTTAACTAACTTTAAGAAATATTATTGTTGGCGTCTTATCCGAGTCCCAAATCTAGCACCATGACAAAATGGGTGGAGATGTCGCGATAGAGTTCAGGCTGTATCTGTCGCCAAAGTGCTGGAAATCTAAGCGAGCTATCCACCAATACTATAGGTACGATTTCTTTCAGACCAGACAGTCAATAAGCCCGCAAAGCTCCGGATGATATATCCTAGTCAGTTCGGCTCGCGTAGGTTCTGCTAGCGTTAACGACGGGCTTCTAGCGGCTAGAGATGCTGTCGTATGGTTACTTTTGTTGCTCGATATGACATCGCGCAGGAGGCGGCATAATCATGACGAAGCGGTACCCTGTCGTAGTTGCCTTGAACTTTTAGGATATTATGAACAGCTGCCTCTTCAGGTGCGGCTGAGGGTATCAAGCCAGGGGTGGGTTTGAACCAATTAATGCCATCAAGGAATTAAGTTTCAGAGCTGAGCTCTCCGCTGCATGTTGCGTGACCAACACTCAGCGACGTCATTGCAGGTGGCTGTAGATGGCTACCTAGGTAAGGTTTATCACCTTTCAATTCCACACTCCTTGGGTACCATTGCTCAGCTCATGTCACAGGTGGTGCGCTCAATCTGAACATTGTCACGAAGTTCCAATGCGGCATATCCCTGGGGCCCTCGGGTTTTGTGAAGATCAATAACTTATACTATTGGAGACTGCGATTTTTGCAGATAGGTCCAGAGCAAGTAGTTCATGCACAGCCGCTGATTAGTCCACAAGGCGCTCCTGAGCAGTACCGGCATCCCAGTATTTGTTTGCCTGAGAAGCTGACAACTTGTATACCAGTATTGCTTCATTCCGCTCTCCAAGCCCGGTGACCAAAGCAAGCTAAGTGACGAAGTACAAAGTGCTTTTGATCAGGAAAGGAGAGTGAACGCGCTTGGATTTCGCTTCCCGTGCTGGCGAATTCCTTTCGTACGGCCCCAACGACCTCGCCATCCGATTGCACTCCTCGGATTCACCAGAATCGCGCTCTGCTCTTTTTGACTTTTCAATAGATTGGTGCTCAAGCTCTCTCGCTTGTCCCTCTTTAATGGTCATCATCCTGACCATGTGGTTCCATGTCGAACTCCCTGCAGTAACCTCCCCGGATTGCAGCAGTTGAAAGATATCCCTTGATTCCTGAAACAATTGCTGGGCCCTGATGTCCAAATCGTACGCGCTACTTCTCTCCCTGTTGGCAGCGGCGAGTTTGTCAGCCGCTCTTTGCATCAAAACCTGCCTCTCTCGAACAACCCAATTGCCGCCTTGTGAAGGGCTCGGTATAGGAATACTCGTTGTAGGAATAGTTAATGATTGACCCGCCATAGTTGATGTGACACAGTATCTAATAGTGAAGCATGTTTTGTATTCGTGCTTTGGGTGTGCTTTGGTGAACATAGGCGGAACGGAGATACTAGAGTGCCCAACAGCTCTCTTATAATGCCGCCCGCCAAGGAAAAGCACACGACTGATCGAGTCTCGAACGAAACTATATTTGTGGTCAACATTTCTCCGTGCTAAAGCGCATATAACCAGGATCTGAAGGTCGTGGGTCGCGACTTGTAATTGGTGCACTTGTCGCTTAGCCTTGTAACTCCAGAACTGGCAGCTCTGCTCGTGTTATACGAGGCACGTTCGTATGTAAGCGGCTCATTTTTGGCCAGACCAGCGCCTGCCACGGGAAGGACAACATACACAAATGGCCATGTGCAGCAAGATTGAACTGCTTGGCGACACTGGTCCTTGAATAAAACTGACAAGATTGGGATTGAGTTGTGCGCTTCAGGATGGTCGTTCTTTGTGAAATGTGCCCAAGTTAATCAGAAGCTTACGAAAATGTGCCGCCCAGGTAGAAACCTGTTGAGCTGACCGGTTGTGTAAGGTAAAATGTTTGCCTCGCACACATGCCCGTAATCACATGCCCCTAATCACATGCCCCTAATCACATGCCATCAACATTACAGGGAGCAAATACGACCTAATAATACGAGCTGATCTCATCCTGTCAAATCGGTTTTCTGTGCATCTTTCTGTGGCTGACCCCGCGTTTTCCATGCGCTCGTCGATGTGTCGATGGTCGGCTCGTGGACTTCAAGGGCGCTTGAAATTATGACTGCAACACGTGAAATTCTCGTAAGAAATGCACGACAGTAGCAGAAAGTTCGAGGAATCGGTGCTGGAAACGCCCAGCGAGGCTCCGCGGGCGGTGGACGTTCTTTTGGAAGTTGGTGATCTGGGTGTAAACCACTCGCAGGCGTTGCCCACCATCTTACCCGAATCGAGAGACACAAAAGAGCGCCCGTATCAATGTCCCGTCTATAGGAAGCATGCCTCAAGAACTTTAGTATCGATTCGAGATGACCAGTGGACTGAGTCTTTATCACAGCAATGTTCTGCGACGATATCATAGTACTTACGAGAACCTCAACGAAACACGACAAACATTTTCAAAGCGACCGACTAACCGAAGGGAAGACCATCCGGCATGGATCGTGTCCGCACCCACGGACAATGTTCTTGGCTCAACCGATTCAGAGCAGGAGCAATTTATCCGCCGCGTGACGGCCAACCAAAGGGTGCTGTTATAGCCTCTTTGGGTTGCTGTTGACATGCTTCAACAGAGGAGTTTTGGCCCATCATTTCCTTACCACAGCCAGACGGCATTTCCTTTGTTGTAGTATAGAATTGTCGGTTGAAAGGAGCGGACTCCTTCAGCAGTCCGCCAGCGACGTTCAATCCATGAAATAACATTTCGTTCGTCAAAAAGGCGAAAGGAGGACCACCGTTGGACGTATTCCAGAGCCTTTGAGTCGAGGCATATGGTAGAGTAGCCTTGGGCTGTTGTAGAGTTCATGACATCCCCAGCCGAGGCACCGCTACCAACGGGGACAAATTCCGAAGACTCGTCATGTGTGAGTCTATTGAACTTTGTGATCTCTAGATAGAGAGTCTTGGAAGAGCACAACTCCTCCAATCACTCCTTCTTTTTGAGCTGGTTCTGGAGCAGCTTAGCGAAGGGAAACAGGGAGGCTATCAGCTTGTCCTACACGAGCTCAATCAGCAAAATCTTCTCTAAGGAACGAATGTAGTGTTACCATCATCCAGTCCGGCAACAGCCATACAGCCAAGCGAGCAGACGTTGCACCTGCGCCTAACCAGTATTTTCCCGTCGTGCCCTTCTCGATCTCTCGGACAACTTTGGCGCCAAACTGCTCTGGAGTGATGGCATCTTTCTGCATTCTGCCGTCGGTCAATTCTGCGACATAGTCCCGAAGCCCATAGTAATATGAGGTCTCGGGAATCTTCGGCGGTCCCATGTTGGTGAAGACATTGGATTTGGTGCCAGCTGTCACAAGGGTCAGGGTCCGAACCCCAAGGGGCGCGAGCTCGATACGCCATGTCTCGCTTCCGAGGATCGCAGCGGCCTTGGAGCTGTTGTAGATACTACCGAAGGCTCCAAAGGGCACCATGCCACTGACAGACGTGTTGTTCACGACATAACCTTTTGCTTTGATCAAGAGCGGAGCAAAAGCCTGGATCATGGCGAGGAGTGCCCAATAGTTGGTGTCGAATAGCTTCTTGCCCTCTGCAATGGACACATCCAAAGCCGGCATGACCATCAACGAGCCACTGTTGTTGACCAGGACATCGAGCTTGCCGCCGGTGACTTCTGTGACGCTCTCGCCAGCCGCAGCGATGGATTCGGAGGACAGGACGTCGAGAGTCAGGACGGTAACATTCGGTGCTTTGGCAAGAGATTGCGAGATCTTTGATGGTGTACGTGCTGTTGCGAAGACGTGATATCCCTTTTCATGGAAGGCTTCAGCTAGTCCTCCACCGATTCCGCCTGCAGAGCATCCTGTTATAAGGACCGACTTGAGTCCTGAAGCCATTGGAAATATCTGGATAGGGGGTGAGGGTCGTGGATTGTGCCCGTTCTTGTTCTGGAGAGAAGGAGGAGGAGGGGGAAAGAAAAGACGCCATGCTAACGAGGAAAGTCATACTACCTTTGTACATGAAGAGTTGACTCGTACGCAACGGAGGGCTACCTGGCATTAGAGCGCGTGTAGGATATTCTGCCAGTGAAGGCCCTGCTACGGGTGAAGATCTGTCCGGCCGTCGATTCGCGCTAACCTCGCTTCGTATTTCCACCCTGCAAGGCTGATGTTGGTGGATGGGGATGGGACCAAACACGACAAACACGACAAACAGCAAGCGACTAAGCCTGAAATGGAAACCATTCAAGGGCTTGGCATGCCGGAGGATTTCTAGTTCACCTCATTGCCAGCAGCCGACGCGCCATCTCACTCCAACCGTACTACGACGGACCAAGACAAGGGAAATAATGCCCTCGCACGGCCCATGTAGGCTGCATACCCTCGTCCACATCGAGACATGTCGAGCCCTTACTTATCAAGGCAAACAATCTCAAGGGCCCATCATGAGCCTTACTTTGATCAAGTCTGAGAACATACTAGTATCTTTCATCCGTCATTGATCAGGATCGGCGAGGATGCATTTCATCGTAACAACCGATGTCAACAAGCAGACGGATCCCGAGACGCAAAAGCTCATTAAAAAGGTTGCGCATCTGTTGGTCACTCGCTCACCGCTCTTGGTAAGTGAGTCATTTCAGCGTCTTCTGGCCAGCCCTTGGAATATCCACCGCCAATTCAACCGCCCTTCGATGCCATACCCGGCTCCAGGCCTGGTGGATTGAGATAGATTCAGGCGTGTGTGCCCAAATTTGAAGCTTCTTGCCTTGTCCTTGTGTTCACGAAACAAACTGTACTAGTACCATAAAAGGTTCAGTGCTGCAAAAAGGTGACTATATGTACTACATCGAGAAGCTCTTCTTACCTGGACTGTAGAGACCAACAACTACTGCAAACATCAAGATGGCCGACCTGGACAAACGGCTGCAGAGCACTGTAGCGACGATCGAAGAGATCCTCAAACTCAGCAGTTCGGCAGGGGCTTCCGTTGGTGTTGCGGTGAATGGGAAGGCGGTATTCAAGGAAAACTTCGGCTTCCGCGACCATTGTCGATCGAAGAGAGCCGACTCTGACACCCTCTACTCGATTGGGTCCTTGACAAAGTCAATGACAGCCGCAGCTGCTGGAATTGCCGTTTCTCAGGGCAGCTTGAAATGGGAGTCTCGAATTTGTGACATTCTTGACAACTTCCGACCAAGCAATAGGCATCTGGCCGAGAATTGCACGATTGCCGACCTTCTATGCCATCGGAGCGGTTTGCCTGGGGCTAATACCTTGTGGTATCAAGGCGGATCGGAGCCTCTCGTGGCCAAGAAAGACATTGTTCCGATGATTAACTCGATGCCCGCAAATTTCGATCTGAGGAGTTCTTGGGGCTACTCGAACTGGGGGTTCAGCCTTGCGGGTGAGGTGATCGAAAAAGCCACAGGAGAGCCATGGTACGAACTCCTATGCCAGAATATCTGGAGGCCTTTGGGTATGCATCGCACGAATACCGACCCGGAGTGGAGGAACGCCGAGAATATCGCCGAGGGGTTCTCGGGACTCACCAATGGAGAGGTCTTTGAAGTGAAATCCCAAGTTGTCGACCACTGTTCCATCATGGGTGCCGCTGGAGGAGTGGTTAGCTCAGTGAACGAGCTTCTGAAATACTACAGTTCACTCATGCACGCAACGCAAGAAGATCCAGCCGCCACTTGCTTCAAGGAAACGTCTACTCTTCTCAGCAGTCACGCTGTCCTCCACCCTCCACCTTTTGGACTGTTCACAGACACTACGTACACTTTTGGTTTGGCTAGAACCCACCTACCAGCCCGAGTCGGAGTCATCTCCGACAACTGCGGCCTTGTCAAGGAAATGCCATTGATGGGAACCGGTTCGAAACCTCAAGTTATCCTGTATCATTCAGGCACCCTATCAGGTTTTTACGCTTCGGTGTATCTTTTGCCAGAAACCCAGAGCTGTGTGATAGTGCTTGTCAATACAAAGCCTGTTTGCGACAGTGCTGACTGGATTGCACAAGCGTTGCTTCAGGAGGTGTTGAACAATGAACTCAGGCATGATTTCGTGCAGCTTGCAAAGGAAAGTGTTCAAGCACAAAACTCAAGATACCGACAGGCAACTGAAACCTTGAAGAAAGACCGAGTTGAAGGCACGAGTTGCCGCCATTTGAGTGCTTTTGTCGGTCGATATGTTTGGAACTGTGCAATTTACTTCGTCGAAATCGTGGAACAGTGCGGAAACCTTGAACTTGTCATCATGGGACGACACGATCAGCACTACACGCTCAAACATCATCACAATGACTCTTTCACGTGGTTGATGACAGACGAGGAAGAAGCAAAACGTGGGAGGTTCATCCAAAGTGCCCAAACATACAAAATTGTATTCAATGCCAATGGACGAGGCGAGATCATCGGCCTGACTTGGCCCGCCATGGGGGGCATGGACGGCAATTTTCTCAAAAGTAATTTGCAAGTCGCATGCTGAACTGAGCAAATTCATTCTCAAGACCAACAACGATGATTTCGAACGAACCCTGAAAACTCCTATACTGATAGTACCGTATGTTGGGTAGGGAGTACTAGTACTATCCGCCAAGCACGATCCAGCATGTAGAGCTTGAACGGTTAGAAGCTTCGAAAGATCGTGGCAATCCGAGCCGAATCATCTGGGCGAAAAAGTATTGGTCGACCTCACTCGACTACTGTGTACGCGTCTGGTTCCCCACATCCAATCGTCCCATGCACCCCCGATCAGATCTGCCCGCTCGCCGGCTCAGCTCAGCTCAACTCAGCACGTCTAGTTTTAACAGGATTGCACCATCGGTGCCTCCCCTCTCGCCCCCCTGTAGCTAGCCTATCTTAGCAGGTAGGAGAATGATGGAGATAAGTAGTTAAAGCACAGCTGAGTACTGACCGGCCTAAGATATAAAATTATAAATATATACTTGAAGCCACGATCGCCCGGCTTCTCTCCCCTCTTCTTTACCCTCAAAAAAAGTTACCTGGTAACTTAGTGGTTCCCATCTTCCAAGGTCTTCTTTCTAAGCCTCGTCTCCTACCTACTTCGCGCGACCATTTTCTAAAAAAAATCCTAGGAATCGACCACTATATCGGAGTATCCGTACTACTACCTGGATCCGGGTAATCAAGAAAGAAAGAAAGACAAAAATGGCACCTACAACAGGGCTAGTGGAATCGTTTCTGGCCGCGATCCAAGCCAGCATGTCCGTCCTCCTGGTGATTTTCTACGGCGGGCTAGCGGCGCACCTGAAGCTTCTCACGCCGGCCAACACAAAGGCCATTTCGAAGGTGTGCGTGCGCATGTTCCTACCCGCATTATTGGTCACGAAGATCGGGAGCGAATTGCA
This sequence comes from Vermiconidia calcicola, assembly GCA_035928285.1. Taxonomy (NCBI): domain Eukaryota; kingdom Fungi; phylum Ascomycota; class Dothideomycetes; order Mycosphaerellales; family Extremaceae; genus Vermiconidia; species Vermiconidia calcicola. The sequence goes on from JAXLQG010000008.1 coordinate 1,035,860, forward strand.
CTCGGGCTCGGCGGGGCGGTACCTGACGATACTGATCTGGGCCATCATATGCCACGTCGTGAGTTTCCTGGTCGGGGTGGTGGCGCACTTGGGACTCGGCATGCCGGACTGGACGACGGTGGCGCTCATGTTCAACAACACGACGAGTTATCCGCTGCTTCTGATCGGGGCGTTGGAACAGACGGGGATACTGCGCAGTTTGATCGTCGCACACGGTGGGGGCAGTGGTGGCGAGAGCGAGAGTACGAAAGACGCCGTGGAAAGGGCCAAGAGTTACTTTTTGGTCTTTGCGACCATCTCGAGTTTGTCTCACGTTCGCCGTGGGCCCGCGCTTGATCGATACTGAGCATGCGGCGGAAGAGGAGGAGGAGGATGACGAGGGAAAGGTGGACGAGAATGATGATGACGGCAGAGAGCAGGAGAGGGCAGCGGGGAGGGGTGGTGACGAGGAAGAAGGCGACGACAATGAGCGCACGGGATTGTTGAATCGACGAGCAAGTACGGTGTCGTTTGCGCCGAACACGTTCTTCCCCTCGACCCGCAGGGCGACGTTGGCGAGTATCCTGCCTTGGGAGGGACAGGGACCGCTGCCAGAATTGAAGCGCCGCCCGAGTATGATGCCAAAGGAGCATTGGACCAGACTAGGCCCACGGACGAAGTGGTGGTTGCTTTTCATTTCGGACTTTTTCAATGCGCCATTGCTTGGTGCCATCGTTGGAGCGGTCATCGGCTTGGTTCCACAGCTACACCGCGCCTTCTTCAACGATACGTACCAAGGTGGAATATTCACGGCGTGGCTCACGTCCTCGTGGCAGAGCCTTGGCGGCTTGTTCGTCCCGCTGCCCGTCGTTGTGGCGGGTGTGTCGCTTTACACGGCGATGCGCGACGCCAGAAGAGCGGGAGCGGATTCTACTGATACTACTGATACCAGTAATGGTGGTCGCCCAGCAGATGCAGATGCGAAGTCGACGTCGAGGTTGCGTTATTGGTCAACGGTGACGTTCATTATGGTTTTTCGGTTCGTGGTCTGGCCTGCGGTATCGATTTCGGTTGTCTATGCGCTGGCCACGAGGACGGATATCCTGGGCTCGGATCCAATGTTGTGGTTCGCTATGATGCTGATGCCTACTGGTATGTAATTGGTGGTGTCTTGCCGTTCTCTTCGATTATTGGGATCGGGATCGGGATTGGAATTGGGATTGCTAATGGAAGACCCAGGCCCACCAGCTATGAAGTTGATCACGCTCGTCCAAGTTTCGGACGCAGACGAGGCAGATGAGACGAATATTGCGAAATTGCTGACGGTGAGTGCGTTTTTCTTCTTGGGCAGACCATATCAGATCGTCTTTGCTTGAGATCTATGAGTACTAATCTGTGGTTGGCCAACAGTTGTCGTATGCTATATCGCCAATTTTGTCCTTCACTGTGGTTGGAGCTCTGAGGGCCAGCCAGGCAGCCATTTCATGATGAGAGGTGTCTGCGGTATCGGTACTTGCTGAGTGACCTTGTCATTAACTTAAGGTACTATGTGGAGGTACAATGGAAAGGGGACGACACGGAGGAAAGCAGTTTGATCAACTCGGAGCATGGGCGACAACGAGAGGCACAGTTCTGCAAGGAACAGCATCTTCCACTCGGCTCGTCAAAATCAGCAGAACCCAAATCGGAGAAAGTACTAGTACAGAGAGTATCATTTGGTAAAAAGTTCCATTCAATCTCTTGCTCAGAAGGCCCAGATAAATATCTACTACCTGGTACCTTATCATGGCAAAAGTCATCACTCTCCTCCTGAGATTCTTCAACAATGTCATCCCATCATTTTGAAAACATTTTTCCAATCCTAATGAAACAAGCTCTTCATTAACGATTGGCGCAAAGGGTATCCCGCCCTTTCAATAGTCGAACAGAATCGTACAATAACATGAAGCGCTCAAATGCCGGGTCCGCTCCCAATGTGAGTAACAATAGCCCGACCGACCTGCTGAAATGGGGTATTTGGAAGTGAACAAAACAATAAAAGATGAAGACAGACAGTCTCCTAGTTGGTCGCGGTGGAAAATATCGTCAACAGATTCACATGAATAACATGGCACTTTCCCGCCGCTTGGCCTTGACACTGGACGCATTCTCAGGGACCAGCATGTTGTTCGCACCTCCGTATCTATTACTGCCTTGTGGGGGTTGCGGTGGCGGATAACGTGGTTGAGGTTGCATGGGCATGTTGTGTGGTACAGAAACATAGCTTCGGGTCTCGTAAGACGGGTGGATAGGCGAGAAGCCAAGATCACTACTCGTGTCGACATGCTGCTCAGAGTGGCCATGGAACGCTGCCGTCATTGCCGCGTTCTGGGAGAAAGTGCTTTGGTTGTATGCTGGAGTTGGCAGATCAGTAAACATCATCCGCCGTGGTGATCTGATGTCCTCAGGGGTCAGAGCACCATCACGATCAATCTCGGCCGATTGAATAGATTCTTGGTCGCTCGGCTTCTCGAAGATAGCATCAAATTCCGTCAAGAACATTGCAAACACGGGTGCTGGGATGTTCAGAGTAGGCGAGAACACAATCCCCACGTTCTTGACGCTCATCTTGTTGCGATCCGAGTTCTGTACCACCTCGAGCAAGTATTGCGAAAGGGTTCGCAACAAGGAGAAATTGACGGCTGGCAGTTGATGTACCAAGCCATTGAATGCCGCAACCTTCTGAACTTTCTCATGCAGCTCAAGGACCTTGATGAATTCCAGGTGAAGTTCTCGGGTCAATATTGTGGACGGCAATTCACGGAGATAGGTCTTGAAGAGAGAGGCCACTGCATGCACGTCGTAGTCTTCCTCATCTGCCAGCAAGTCAACATCGCCCTCCGTGTTGAACCTGTCTTTGAGGAGTCGAATCACAATATTGGACCCGCTGAGACGGAATAATCCCTCTTCGTTGGCGGCATTCTTAGCTCGAAGGAATTCAATACATCGGTAGACCACTGCAGGAAGATATACATCCACGTCGGGCGGGCAGTAATACTCGACCGCTTCCTGAAGCTGCATGCCAAACACAGGCCTCACATGCCCGCCTCGGTGAGTATTTAGGTCGGACCGCTTGGACTGCGCCGCTTGAGGTGTTGATGCCAAGTGCTCATAGGATGATTTCCGGAAGTGACTCAACAGATTCCGCTTCTTCTGCTCTCGTTCCTTGCTACCACCGTGCCCATGAGACTTGTTACCCCAGAGCCCAGCATCTGAAATGACCGCCCCATTCATCGGGCCCGAAATGTTGACAGGTTTCGGTGGTGGATCTTGTGCAAAATCGGAAGTATGACTCGACGCATTGGACGGTGAAGACGTGTCGCCCTGAAACTGGTGTAGTTGTGGACTCGCAGAGGGATTCGATCCGCCGTCCTCAATGGCAGTCCTGTGACCAGGCTTGACATCCTTGGTGTGTGACGCTTGCACACCCGCACCGTATTGTGACTTGGACTCCGGAGGCCTTTCGTCAATGTAGTGAAGCAAAGTCTCCACCCACTCATCTCGTTCAAAGTCACTTTCTGCACAGAGTACATGACGAACATAGCTGCTCATGTCCTTGCGCTTAGGTTCCAGGATGAGGAACGCGTGCCGATATTGATTCTCCATGTCTACCTCTGCATTTGAGCCAGGTTCTGTCTGAGTCTGTCGGCCAATCCGTGCATTGAGCAATTTGATGGTTCCCAAGTGAGCTCCACCCGGTGCTTCGAAGTACCTCAGCTCAGGACTGTCCAGAACGAAGTATCGTGATTTCCATCCTCCAAAATTCTTTCCTTTCTTTGTCAGGTAGCCAGATTTCGTTGGGATGCCTGCACTGGATGGCGGTGCCGGTTTGCTCTGCGAATCTTCACCCTTCTGAAGAGGAAGACTGAGTTGTGGGTCCACCACGTCCGTAGACAAAAATCTGCATATGACCGCAGCAGCTTGCTCATCCATTGGGGTATCGAGGAGCTCTTCAAAATATGCCTCTACCGCAGCCCTCCGTGCATCAATCACAACTGGAGAGTGACCAGAGAATAACCTCCGATCTGGAAGTTTTGGCAGATCTGGACATCGAGTTCGAAGATGTTGTTCGAGACTTGGAAGGGAAGATGGTACTTTCTCGATACGCCAGAGTTCCGACGCACTTGCTCGCTCAAAGATCGACAAGCTGAACACCGAAAGTTCCTCGGGAGCCTTGATTCCAAGTACGCTATTCCTTGAAGGGCGCAATCGTGAGGAAGCGACCTTGATCTGGATTGAAGGAAGAGCGTTTGGAGGCAGCAAGAAGTCAGGCCAAGTGGGACTGACTAGTGAACGGTTGACTGGTGGTGTCTCCTCCGGACTCAAAAGTGACTCGTTAACCTGAGTGCGACCGGAAATATCGTTGACGGTGTTGGTGTCCATCTTCACCAGAGGCGATGGCCCGACCTTTTTCAGACTCTGCGGAGCAGGTGCCTCTTGACCAGGTGTGGTGGGCATAGGCAGGGCTTGTTTAGGCGCACGGGGCGACAATGGAAAATTGCCCTTTGGAGCCCGGGGCGACATGGGCAGTGCAGCTCCCATGTTAGCGAACGGACGAGGACTCATGGGGAGACCAGGGCTTCGCAAGGGCACCGATAGCTGGGTCGATGATCCCACCGACAGTGTCGACGTGGGAGAGAGATGATCTTGTGGTTTCGGCTGAGTCTGGGTCAAGGGTTCTGTCTCTGGTAGGTTGGATGGCGGAAGAGGCATGTCTTCGAGGCCATCTTCCGTCTCTCCTTTTGCCTTCTTCTCCTTTTTGGAACGGCTCCGCGCTTCTTGTTCTTTAATGACTAGTATCTCACGTTCACGATCATCTTCCTCGCGCGTTTTCCGTCTGCCACGTTCCATAAGGCTTCTGTCTTCATCGTCATCTCCATCACTGATGACGACTTCAGAGACGGGCATATCTTCCTTTGCTGGACGCAGATCAAGAGGTCGTGGAGCGGCTTTTCTGGAAGCCTGGAACGACTTTTGAGGTTTATCTGAGAGTGGTGTTGCTTCGATCACTGCGAACAGAGGCTGTGCCAAATTTGTGGCTAAGCTTTGCATCTTGGGTGCCTGCTGCAGGTGAAGAGGAGAGGGCAACATGGCAGGATCTATAGGCGAGCTCTGTGTTTGTGCGTTGGGGTTCTTGCTGGGTGTCTGCTCCTCGGCTCTCGATCTCGCATCAGGTACAAGCAGCACATTGGCCTCTCTCGACATAGCCGACACATCCCCATCAGATCGAGGCGAGTCGCCATCATCGAAGCGAATGTCAGCCGGGACAGCGGGAGTTTGCGCTTGTAAATCTTTGGCCTTCTTCCTGTAGCGGTCCCTATCTTTGGTCGCACGCTCCAGATCTTTGTTCAACCCCAGCAACAGAGTGCGTTGTTTGTCCACTAGTTTCCATAGCTGCGCATTTTGAGCTGCGGCGTGGTTCTTGTCCCTCAGAAGATGCAGCACAAGGTTTTCTGCCGAGCCCGCAGTCGCTATAAGATTCAAGACTTCTCCCCGGGACAGTTCCTTTGCCTCGCCCGGCTGCTTTTGGACGTTCGAAGTGGTGGAAATGTTCGAGATGGCGGAGTCTATTGAGGAAGTCCGTGGCATGTCTGTCAGTGGCGGTGCGCTCGTTGGAATCGGCGCATAGGTTTTAGGAGACTCGAGGAGAGGATTTGGAGGTGATTCCGGTTGGTCGTTGTCTGCTTCGAACGTAAATGTGATATCTGGCCTGGACCCCCCGTCGCTTGTGCTGAGTCCTCCTCCGGCCAAGGCAGACTTGCCCTGCGGTGTGTTTATGGGAGAGCTGCTGGGAAGGGCATCAGACTCCGTGCTCGACTGCTCCGAAATGTAAGCGTGCTCCGCCTTTCTTGATTGACCAGGACCAGGCCTCGAGCTGGACAAAGAGCTCAAGTAATCTCGGGGAATTAGGTTGTGGCCCAGCACTTTTTGAGCAGGTCTGCGTGTGGCCGAGATGTAGGTGTGAGGGTCAGCCAGCGAAGGAGACGAAACAGTGGCGGCTGTTGGGTTCAAACGGGTCTGGGGAGAGCGAGAGGTTGTGTCGCTGACCGCTGACATATCGGGAAACAATTGTTTGGCCGCATGAGGAACCCAAGATGCAGGCCTCAGGCCATTGGGATCAGGGGAGGACACTTGGAGACCGCTGACAGGCCAGCTGCAGACGGCGGCGTGGGAACGAGGGTGAGGAAGGTGTAGGATCGCGTAGGCGGTCTAACGACAAGTGTAAGAGGTTCGTCGGCTGACGCTCCCTGAAATGCTGGAGCGACTCAGAGCCGGAGCAAACGACAAGCTGCAGTTGTGCATGTAAGCGCCGGTGGAAGACGCAGAAGTTTGGAAGGGTCGATGATTGGACGCAGGTGGTCTTGAAGGAGGGTTGCCCTTTCACGCCCTTTTTCGATGATGGCGGTGATGGAGGGCATTGATACGGTATTCCAGTACGGAGTAATCGAGCATGTCCCCTGGTAAGGTAGTTATCCCTACGATCGATGCCAGCTCATGCCAGCTCGTGGGGAGGTGGATGCAGGTGATCTTCTACCTCGTATTCTGGGTCTCCCGTTTGATTATTTTAAGTGGACTCACACATGCTTGACATGAAACCCATGCCTAAAGTGAATAAGCAGCCCGTGGCAGGTGCCTATGGTATGCGCCTACCAGATACCTATCACATCTTAATAGGTACCATCATGTACTTACGCGAAGTGCCTCCACCACCCATCCACTGTTGGCAACAATCCCCATCGGCGGGCTTGGCTGCTACCTCTTGACGCGCTTCCAGTAGGGCAAGCATCTTACAAAAGTCCTTTGCTACATAAGTGTTTGCTAAAGACTAGAAGGCGACATTCCCCACGAGACCCAGGTATTCCGGTAGGTAATTACAAGTTGTACTTGGAGCCGAATCGGTTTCAGATGGAAAAGGAGAGGCTCAAACAACCGCCGCGTGCTAGGTGCCTGCATGAAACAAACATTCTTCTGCTGATTGGATTCGGAGGGGACCCTATCTAGCTAGCCCAGGCACTCCAGGGCACCGTCACCAGTTCGTAAAATCATCCTTTACAGAGGGCTAGAGTGACTACAGTGACCAACTACCGAGACCGCTCCCTCGTTCGCAATGTGGCTGGATTCAATCCACTGACCACTACAAAAATGGAGCATCCGTACGGAGTAAATCATCTGACTTCAAGTGGTGCGCGATCTCAAAGATTGACGTCTTCGCTAAGCAGGTCATCTTTTTGCTGGGCAAAGCAAGCTTTGCGGGACTTTCATACATGGCAGTCAAGCATTTCCACGAGCACAATAATGCTCCGTAATGCTGTCAGACCCAGACATGAGTTGCGGCTTAACCCTAGCAAAGCCAAAAAGACTACAGTAGTATCTGCTGCTGGTCGGTGCGTCGGTGCTCACCACGACACCCACACCGTCGATCAGGATACGGACCCTGAAAATCAGAAAGATCCAAAAATCTTCGGTCGATTCGTGTGACTGCTTTATTTTCCTGCCCCTTGCTGAACGCTGCAGAAAATATTTGGCTGGCTCGCTGAGTCAGAGTGCCCAGATTCATCAATATGGCTCCAGCTCGAAGCGAACGCTGACAGTCGTTTCAGCTGCAGCGTGCTGCAGGAACCCGAGCCCTACCAGTCCTTCCGTGTGATTGGCCTGACGCATATCCAATTAATGCGGTCTTAAAGGGTCCGCTGTGGCTTCACGAACTTGTTCACACCGATTGAGATCTCGTCAACCACTTAGAGTACGAAGTAGTACCCCCCTTTAGATTCTTCCTCTCCCAAATGGTTGCGCTGGGTATGAGCTGGCACCACCAAGTAGTCGAGATGTCGGTAGGTACAGGCCATCCAGCAGCTTGTCTGGACAAGTGCTGTGACAGGATTGTCGGTCACTGTGGTCGGCTTTGATATCATCCGAAACATCAATCCTGGCCGAGTCAATCCACGATCAAGGTCGTCTCCGCTTATTTGGCATTCCTGGGGTTGAATCTCGGCTAGTGTTTCCAGATGTCCCCCCAGACGTGAATTCGATCGTTCTTTTTCCTGAAGCCGACAGACTTTTCTTGTTTGCAGCCTCCTGCTCTCGTAGACTTTGTTGGCTTCGAAGGAGGGCTTCTTTATAGACCGAGGGAGGGAAGGCTGAAGGGTCCCACACTTCTTGGGACAGAGAAGTCCTGTATTGATCATCTTCCTCCAGCCCTACCCGGACCATCAAGGTAGGAAGAAGGCTCGGGTTGCGAAATGTTGCTTTTCGTGCCAGGTCTTCGTTAAAGTGTACACCTTTCGCTTTTAGCTCGACGAATTTCTTGAATTTAGCTTCAAGAGCTGGATTCGGTGAGCCAGGCGGAGAAGGAGGCAGCGACGTCATGGGATGGGATGCCGCAGTAAGGTGGTGGATTATATCTCGCTCAGACATGGATTGTTGTAGTTCGGACAAAGGATCTTGCTCGGCGTCGCTTCCCATGTGTTCCGGCATTGAAGGACCTAGCATGGGCCCAACATCAGCGCTCACAGCGCTTGCTCCCGAGATCCAATTCGACGGAGGTGCGAGTTCCTCGTTGCTACTCTGTCCACGAGGCTCTACGGCGGTAGAGCCTACAGGCTTCCTGTTGCGCTCTGATCCTGTAGGAGCCTTCGGTATTGACACCTCTTCTTCGTCGCCGCTACTCTCGTAGCCAACAAGGGCACTCATCCTGCATTGTCATCAATGCAAAGACTTTCGAGAGGAGGTGGATCGATAGCGGCAGTGTGCAACTCTTCTCGTCGGCGTTGGAAAAGAATTCCTGGTTGATAAAGCTGGTTCGCTGGATGTGAATATCGATCTGCTTCTTGGCTGATAATGCGTTGAGGTGCGTTAGTGCTCGACCGTAGACACTGATGTTCCAACTAAACCTAATAGGTGCTAGGCCCAGGCCGTTCCAGTGGCAGGCGGAAAGTGCATACGTCGATTGCGACTGCACAGAATACACGGCTCAGAAACATTCACAGTATTTCCATCCGACTTCCTACTCTCCTCATCTTTCATCGTCATGGCTTCTCTACTCAATGTTGGGGCTATGCCCTCAGATCATCCTGGCTACTCCTTCTCAAACTCTGCTGCTTCTACTGAGGCTTCTGGGCCCAAACAACATGGTTTCTACCCGTGAGTGTCAGAAGCTTGCAGTGATCTTGCTACAAAACAGTTGACCCGTCCTCAGATACACAGACAACGGTGGCTCAACGTTAGGAATAACAGGCGCCGACTTTGCCATCCTCGCGGGCGACACACGATCAACCTCAGGGTACAACATCAACACCCGATATGAACCCAAGCTATTCCGTATTGGCGATGAAGAAGATTCGTCGCGGATCGTCCTGTCAGTGGTGGGATTTGCAGCAGATGGTCACGCCTTGAAGGAACGGCTAGACGCCATTGCAAAAATGTACAAATATCAACACGGCAAGCCAATGAGTGTCAAGGCATGCGCGCAACGGTTATCCACAATCCTCTATCAGAAACGTTTCTTCCCATATTACGTACACGCGATTCTGGGCGGACTCGACGAGGATGGGAAGGGTGCCCTGTACAGCTACGACCCGGTGGGCAGCTACGAGCGAGAACAATGTCGAGCAGCTGGTGCGGCAGCCAGCTTGATCATGCCGTTCTTGGACAACCAGGTCAATTACAAGAATCAATACATTCCGGCTTCCGGATACGGCCACGAATTGCAACAGAGACCGATCGAGAGTTTGCCAAAAGATGTTGTGATTGGGTTGGTCAAGGATGCCTTCAGCAGTGCCACGGAACGACATATCGAGGTTGGTGATGGCCTACAGATGCTGATCATCACGAAAGATGGGATTGAAGAGACATTCACACCGCTCAAGCGAGACTAGAAGAACCATGGAAACATTCTGGCTCCCGATGGCGTTGCCTTTGTATGCATGATACGGCGAATGGGAACATTCTGAATTCGAGACCAAATGATATTGACCTGTCTCATGATTTTACGCCTCTACTGCTAGGTGAAGCGTAATGAGAAAGCTGAAGCCGCGTGAACGCCATGTACTCCCTGTCGCTCTGATGTAAAACCTCGGTACGATGCCATTGCCTTTTCCTCGTGCTTGTCGTGAAATCATGCATGGCACGTCTATCAAAATCTCTCCTTCATCCTGCTAGCCACCGTCCGCAGATTGCCATACACCTTCCCAGGCGGCGCACCCAGAATCAAACTCACGACCGCCTCTCGGGCTATCCTAATATTCTGAAAGCCACCTAGAATATGAATCTTACTATCAGCCAAGACGACTCTCGTCTTACTCGTGTTCTCGATCGCGAACTTTGTCTTTCCATCCTTGCCCGCTATTCTGCCAATGGCTCTTCCCAAATGCTCGCCGTGCAGGGTCTTCACGTCCTTGATCTCGAATGTTTCGATATACAAATCGTCCAACCGGAGCAGAGCAATCGCATCATCGACGTCGAACCCCAGCGTGAACGCTTTCACGAAATCTTCGCCCTTCTGCAGCGCGCCGGCGTCCGTGGTGAACTTGGACGTCCGTAGCTCGACGGCCTTGGATTTGATGTTCATGCGTACTTGCAGTTGGAGGTGCTCAACGAGAGGAGGATATATTTTCGGCCAATTTGTTTTCAAAGGCGACATGCGGTGTGGAGGGATGGGGACTTTGCGAGATTGTATCCGAACGGCCGTTGGAGAGGAGTCTGATTGCATGGACGCAGGTGCGAAGCGAGGGCGGCCTTCTTCGTCGATTTGCATGCCGGTATCCTCTGATGAAGGTTCGTTCAAGGGAAATGATTCTTGTGGTACGGTGACAATATCGAGGTCGCCGTTTTCATCGGCGGTGGGTTGTAATAGTGAGGAATCTTGGAGTTGTGTTTCGGTGTCGGCGATGGCTTGAGGTGCGCGTTGTAGCGCTGTAGGGGCTGGCATCGTGGAGATAGTAGCCTGGATTCTTTCAGAGGTTCAAAGATAATGGATAGGTTGAGGGTAGGTGGTGATGGTTTCTTTGCAGAAATCTAGATTTCAAGACGGTCGACCGGCAGAGAAATAATTTTCTCCGCACCGCATCGGTGGATGATGGTGGATTCCAGGATTGACGGGCTGGCAGGCGACTTTTAAACTTGCATCATGCACATGCTTTCCTCGCTGGGTGGCCGTCATTTTACCTCACCTTCAACCATAGCAGCATTCCACGAAACCAACTGCATAGACGAGTCCCGAGTCTTGCGTTGGACATTATGACCACACAGACATGACGAATGTCTTTGTCCGAAGCATACGCGATGTCTCGAAGTTTACGACCCTACCTCCCCAAACGACTCCAGTGACCCAAAGGCTTTCATCTTACTGTGATCGAAGCTTTAGATATCATGTCCCAAGGCGGATACGTTACTTCTCCGGGCAGTCGAGTAGCTACACCACCTATGCTCCACGAAACACGATCAGTTTGTCGGAGTCTCGTGGTAGAAGAGGTGGACTAGCGCAATTGCTACCACAGACACGAAGTGGTAATCCTGCAGCTGGGAACCGTGGCTTCGCCGCGCATACAGCACCGCTGGGTCTACAGTTAGCAAGAACACACCCCAGGACGTGGTCGCATGAGAGCTTTCCTTGGGTGCGGGGCTTCCATCAGTCACAACGAGGCAGATCAAAGCCAGAGATCAGAAGAGAGCGAATCGACCAACAAAAGCTGAAGAATGACACCTCCAAGGCGGAGGAGATCACTCGAGATGCGTCGAAACCTGAATCAGGACAGCATCATTCCCAGCATGAGCACTTCTACGACAGAATACACATGCCGCAGTTCCATCGACCGACAAAGGAAGAGCTGCTGGCTGCTGCGACCGGATTTTGGTCTCGATTGAAGGTACGCTTTAAGTGGTTGACCATCAAAAGCACCCGACCGTTCAACGTTGATGAAATCGTCGGTTTCATCTCATGGATTGCTCTAGGCCATGTAATCTGGATCGTTGTCGGAACCACCACCTTCGTATCACTGGCCATATTCGCCATTAACACCGTTTTCGCGCAGGAAACCTTGGCCGGCTGGATTGGAAACTACTTGACAAAATCATCCGGTCTACATGTTGTATTCGAATCAGCCATCGTGCCGAAATGGAGTGATGGAGTCATCACGTTCAAGAACGTCTTCGTGTCGCGGAGACCCGGCCAAAGCAAGTCTCGCGTCACCAAGGGTTCCCCGGAAGCCGCCGCGCAGGCCTCCTCGTTCGAAGACCCAGTCTCACCAGAGCAACAAAACTACACTCAATTCGACATAACCCTCGGCGAAATCAACGTCACGTTATCATTCAGCAAATGGTGGAATTCCAAGGGCCCTCTGCAAAATGTTGAGATCAAGCATATTCGAGGCGTCGTCGACCGGACACATGTCTTCTGGACGGGCGAAGAAATGGACCCCAAGACCTACCGCCACGAACACAATCCAGGCGACTTCGAGATCGAATCGTTCAAGATCGAAGACCTTCTCGTCACCGTCCTGCAACCTGAAGGCTTCCGCCCCTTCCCAGTGAGCATCTACAACGCGGACCTCCCCCGTCTCCGCAAACAATGGCTTTTCTACGATTTCCTCTGCGCCAACAGCATGACCGGCGAATTCGACCGATCCTTATTCACCATTCACCCTCGGCAAACTCACTCTTTTACCGGCGCCACACTGCACGAGCCCAATCCCACCGATCCGTCCAACGAGCCCTGGAAGAAGCAATCCCGCATCCGCATCGACGCAATGAACATCGACCATCTGAACCGAGGCGCCATGGGCCCCTTGTCCTGGATCCACGAAGGCAACGTCGACATCGTCGCGGACGTGATGATCCCGAACGACTGCGAAGAGTCCGTCATGAAAGTCGTGACCGACTTCTACGAGCGCATGGAAGCAGCGCTCACTTCGCGCAAACATTTGGAACTACCAGCAACAGCCTCAACAACAGCAGCAGCGCTGCGAGACGATACATCAGATGCTGGCACCCCTGAAACCGTCACATACGGCGGTGTATCTGTCGTCGATCCGGCTTCGCCCGCGCCGAAGCCGGTGAGGGAAGAAGACAAGCGCTTCCTCGTCATGGATTTGAGGATACACTTGAACGATGTGCGCGCCGTGGTCCCGCTCTTCACGCGCGACCTGTCGTACATCAACAATGCGCTCATCCGCCCTATCGTGGCGTACATCAATTCGCGCCGAACGTTCATCCCGATAAACTGTCGCGTGGTCAAACGCCTGTCGGATTTCGACGGCAGTTGGACCGTGTTCGACTCGGGCCTCATGGACGATCTGTCCGCAGAAGTGTACGATGCTTTTGCCAGCGATGTCACGGACGAGCAGGCGCGCTTGAGACGGTTCAAAAAAGTCGGCCTGTGGAGTCTGCAGTTGGCCGTGCAGGCTATCTTCCTGGTAAGTTCCCCCCTCCCCCATCTTAATACTCTTCTTGGATATGTCGTCTCATATCATGTCTACACACTCGGTCTCGCTACTGATCGTTTTCATGCTAATCGGTGATTACAGGGCATGGCGGGTAACATTGCCTGAGCTCGTTTGCAGGTGCGCGCGTGAACGACCGCCCCACGAAATGAAGAAAAGGCTTCTTCTCTCTCTAACGATTGATCCGTATGCGGGTCACGGGTGTACAAAAAATCTCATGGCGAAATGGTCTGGTCGGATGGGCGCTTCATGAGCATGGATACCTACCTAGGTATGTTATGTTTGCTGGCCAGGGATTCCAATGCTGGAGTCGGTGCCATGAGCGTATAACGGCGTTACGATGTGTCACTATACTCAGTAATACATGAAATGATATGCTCACTGCTACTATCATTCCTCAGGTCCGCTGATCTTGTCCGGTGGGAAAATCCTCTCTCTGCAAGCACAGAAATTCATTTGATCGCGAACCCTTCCCAAATGCTGAATACTATTATGTAGATGCGCAAAGCCCGATCGCAGACCTTCTCAAAAGCGCAAAGCTCAAAATGGGTGTCAGTTTGCCGTTCCATGTCAACAGATCATCCGCACGCCGTTGCCGATGTCAATCATGCGAGCCTCCAGACCTGCCCAGCCACCTAGCACTGCCGCCATGTTGAGCCGTGAAGTGCGTCGTCCCTTGCTGTGTTCAATAGCTCTCTTGCAGACCATGGGCACTCTTTGTAACGAGAGAAACCCTAGCCTGATATCCAACCTCTGGACCTCCTTTTCTTTTTATTTTCTCCCAAGTTTCAGCACCTCCCTCCTACCAACCATGTTCCCAGAGCCAACTTAGCACCCTGACTCAAGAGTCCCTTGCCCGATATGGCGTGAGGCGTAAGGTCTCATGAACTGGCCTGAGAGGCATGCTTCCCTCCCTTCGCCTTGGCAGCAGACGTCTTCCCTTTCGCAAGTGTCTTCTCCTTCTCTTTTGTCTCCGTCGCAACCTTCTTGCCCCCCTCGTCTGGTTCTGCAGTTCCCGCCTTCTTCGCTGGAGTCTTTCTCTTCTTCTTCGGCTGAATGGTGTCTACAGTGTCGTTCAATTTCTTGCACTCCTCACTCATCTCCGCCAGTCTACTTGCGACTTGCCGCAGAACAGCCCACTGGAATAAAGCATTGCCGAGCATGATCTGGCCAAACGTGTCGTTGTCGCGGTACTCGAGAATACTGCTGCTCGCAGCTCTGACGAGAACAGTCCATAAGGTAGGGTCGTTGTCTGGGTTGATGCTTCTATGGGCCGGCCTGCTGTTCACACTAGTACCCGTAGTTGGAGCGGGGGTTGTATTCGTGCAGGGACCTGCATTTTCGTCTACATTTCCGTTCTGGTTCACTGCAATTGCCCTGGCCTCTGCATCTGTAGCTGCACTCGGACTCGTCGCTGGAGTTGCGTCTGCATTGGGCACTTCATCGGGAGTTGTGGCTGGACTTTCAGTAGTACTCGACAATGCCGCCGGAGTCGGCGTCCCACTAATGGATACACAGGTGGTGCTGTTTGAGGTTGACAATAAGGACGAGGCGGAGGCCGGTGTAGGAGGGAGAGGAGCAAGTAAATGCTCCAATGTGGGCAGAAAGGAGTCCTTGTCCCAACTCAGCTGTGTCTCGATCTCGGTTACTGCCAACCCTTTCAGCTGGCTGATCCCGTACTTGTCGGCGGCCATGTACATCATTGCATGCAAAGCTTTTGGCTCCGGCACAGATAGGGCGTCTCCATCTGCCAGCACATTTCGACCCGAATCCATGATCTTGTGGATGCTGAGCTTCGCTGCTTCATCATCGTCATCGTCCTCTTGTCCGTCATCACCAGGATCGTAATACTCGCCCTTGTAGAACCATCGAATCAAGTAGGCGACGAGGAGGGGATCATCATCACCAAGCATGATTGTGCGATTAGCCGTGTCCTGGACGTGAACAGTGGTTAGATAGTCAAATTGGTATGTCTTGTGCTGGAGGACAGGTCATACGTGGGATTCAGCTTCACAGAGCTTTTCGAAGAATTTCGACGATTTCGAAAGACGTCGGCCATGAACTTTCCAGCTATACTCGCCGACAAAGATTGTGAAGTCTGGTTGTTGTTCCTTGTTGAGTTGTGAGACAAACCTACATTGAAGATCGGGTTAGATCGACAGACAAGAAGGCAGGATGGAACAACCAGACATACGTGCTCAGATCGCTATCGTCAACCTTCATCTCGACGTCCATCATGGAATACCACGGTGGAGGTTGTTTAATGCGGAATGGCATCGAAGACGGTTCGGGTCAACAAAGGAAAATCAGAAATATGAAACGGACTAAGAATGGATCGAATTGTTGTGGCAAGGAGCAAAGTAAATCAAGGTAAAGAAGGATGGAAGGATTGTTCAAGGCAAAATGAGTAGCACTCGATGAGTGCCAGAAGTGATTGAGAAAGCAGGGTTAACCTCGATGAGGCAGGAGTGACCTCAAGCTATCAAGATCTGTGAGGAGGCATCACTTTCGTATGTCTTACCCTGAACCCATTGGTGAGAATAGAGTCATGCCAGCGAGAAGATGAAGGAAGTGAAAGTAAAGTACTGAGAGGCGTAAAGAGATTGCACCTTATATCGATCGGAGGTCCAATTTGTATGCCGCAGGCACATCAAGGTGGTAATCAATATGAGTTGGATGGACCACTAACGGATGCCCCTATTCAAGGTTGATCTTCGCCAGCAGGAAAAGAAATCCAGAAGAGAAGACAATAAAGAAGTAAAGAGAGCATGTACGCACACCTCTAGTCTGCTGTTCCTTGATCTCAAAGAACAACAGGTCTGAAATAGGTATGTAGGGAACCGGTGAACAACTTCAAGCAAACATCGACCGGAGAAGAGTTTGACAGGAAATCATCCAAACAGATCCTTCGATCTCGCGCGGTAAAATGCTCAAGGGCATTTGTGACTTGTGATCTCCGGCCATAGTATGATTGCGGCCGCAGACGTATGTTCTGTTCGAGTCGCGCTGTGTAAAAAGGGTGAGGAATGCAATCGTTGGAAATGGTCAGGACAGAGGGCAATAGATAAATACATTGGGTATCTCTGCTGGAGTGGAATTAATATACAACACTTTATACAGCACTCACCAACTGGCCTAGCCGAGCCTATGCAGTCATCTGCAAGCTCTTCTCTTGCCAGTGATCTGGATCTTTTGCGATCCAGTCCTTTTTCTCCCCCAAGGTGCAAACTGATCTAAGTTCGGAAGGCAGATCGACGAGGTATTTCTGAGCGACTCTTTGAACGTCTTCTTTCGTCACATCCAATAGGTTCTCGCGCATTTTCTGGTCCATGTCTTCGGTTATGCCGTACAGAAACTCTTTGCTGGCTTCGCTACTAACACTTCTGGGTGCGTCAATGCCTTGGAAGATGCTGAGTTTGCTCTCTTCCAGCTCCCGACCGCTCCACTCCTTGTCCCGTGCATAGGCTCCAGTACGCTGGAAGACCTGAAGGGAGTTTCGGGGATTAGGATCGCGATATGACGACATCGTGAAGAGCCCACTGATAGGACTGGCGCTCGCTGAAGCACCGTATGCGCCGCCCTTCTCTCTGACCTCGGGGTGTAAGAAATTGTGAGTCAGGAGCTGACCGAGTACTGTGAGTGGTGCTTTATCGGGGGAAGAATATGGTGCGGTCTGTAGACATGTCCCAGTATAGGAGACCTGGAAAGGCAAATTGAAAAAGGCTCGCCGTGAGAGTGAAGAGCCGGGTACAGCATCGGACGAGCCAGCACCTGCAATGGCCGGCGCGCCTTGCGGAAGCTTCACAAGGAATTCTTCGATCAGGCTTCGATTCGTAGAAACCGAGTCAGGTTCACATACCACTCGCATCGAAAGCTCACTCGAGTTGCTGATAGCAAAGGACTGAATTCTTTGCAATTTTTGGATGACTTCTTGGAGGCTTCCGGGATCTTTCCGTGCAGCGTCCAATGTTCGAGCAGTTGCCTCAATCTGTGTCAATCCAGACAGCTGGTCTTGAATTCTGCCTCTGCTGGTAAGCGCAGCAGATGCACTTGTAATTGCAAAATGATGGCCACTCTCAGCAACAGCGTCCAAAGCACCAGAAGTCTTAGATTCGAGGAGCTCCTGTATGGCAGCAACAGCCTTCGGATTTGTAAAGTCGATCTCTAACAACAATGTGCGCATAAGGTCAAACATTGCCGGGACATTCCTGTCGAGCGCGTAGCCATCTAGGAGCAAGCCTTCTTTGTACTCGTCCAGGCTCCAGGGCTCAGGAGCGATAAAAGGGGCGATAGAGATACCACCAGTCTTCAGAAGAATTTCAGCTTCGAGATCTCCAACAGACTTGATGTTGGTACCCAATCGCATAAGAGACTCGGTGAATAGAGGCATCAGAAGTCTGAGTTCCTCGGGAAGGCCTTTCAGCAAGTGTTTGGCTTGGAAATAAGTGATTCCGTTGGTGGATGTTTCGCGCCACAGGCAACTGGCCTCGCCAATTTTTGAGGAATGTCGAGGCTTCCTTTGCATCTCTCGGGCAATATCGTCTACACTGAGAGTTGGGAGAGTGTCCAGATTCTTGAACTGGGAGGTCTCTTGTTCTTCAAGCAACTGGAGCTCTTGCTGACCAAGTTGAGAAATCGCGGCTTCTGGTGAGCTTGCATCTTTCTTGATCTTTTCCAGGATAGACTTTCTTCGGTCCTCTTCCTGTTTCTCTAAAACCGATCCATACGATTCAGACGGTTTCATTGTAAATTGTACGCACCCGTCGGTTGACAAGTACTTCTGCACCAGCTTTTCAAAATATTTTTCGTCTTTCAGACGTAATTTGAATGCGTTGATAATATCATTCCAGGCCAGACCATCCATGGGATTGACGCCATTGAACCATCCAGCCATAGTCTTCTCAAGAAGGCCCATCCCGAAATTTGCAGTCTTGTGCTTGAGACTAAGCTCTAGCTGATGCATGTATCCCTCAATTTTGTGAGGTAAAAAGGCCTCATGCGCTTTTTCTCTCAGCACAGTCTGGATGGTGTCTTTCAAGCCAGCGATGTCTTCGGCCTTCATTCCATCAAGCCCGATTGAGAAAGTCCCAACTTTGGTGGAACTATCATAACCGGAGTTCGGACTGAAGTTTGTGCCTAGACCTGACTCTATCAAGCCCTGATAGAGAGGAGAGCCATAACCGTTCATCAAAAGCGACATCATGATGCTGACAGAAAAAGTCTCCACGATGTCCGAAGTCTCGCAGCCAAGCCAGGTTATTGAGGATTTGAACTGTCGATCTGCTGGTTGCATTGTGTCGAGGGGGCCCAATACCTCAAACGAAAGGCCATTGGAGAAATCGATCGGCATTTTGATGTCTGAGTCCGGTGCCGCCTGCTCAAATTTTGAGATTGTCTCGTTCACATGCTGGAGATGTTCCGCAAGACTAAGGCTGCCGTAGGAAAATATCTTTGCATTGCTTGGATGATAATGTTTGCGGGAGAAGTCGACGAGTTGTTCGTGGGTGAGATTAGTCATTACCTCTGGATCTCCGCCAGAGTTGTGAAGGGAAGGAAACAGATGCTCTCTAAATCTGATGTAGAATAGGTAGCTTGCATCCGACATCTGGCCCTTCATCTCGTTGTACACGACGCCTTTAAACTTGACGTTTTCCTCCGTGGCCGGCTCACGGGGGTCCTCTGGTCCAAGTCGCCATCCTTCCTGCAGGAAATCCGTACGCTTGAGTAATGGATGCAGAGTTGCATCGAGATATACCTCGGACAAATTACGGTAGTCTTGCAAATTCGTGGTCGCAAAAGGATATGAAGTATAATCCGATGATGTGAAAGCATTCATGAAATTGGCAAGAGACCTCGGCATCATCTTGAAGAAAGGATCTCGAACTGGATATTTCTCGCTTCCACACAGTGTGACATGCTCCAGAATATGTGGTAACCCTGTTCGATCCGTCGGATTCGTCTTGAAATTGATGGCAAAGACATTGTTCTTGTCGTCCCTGGCCACATGCAAGTATTCTGCTTTTGTCTTGTCATGCTCTAACCGTAACGCTGTCAGGTGCAGTTCGGGGACGTGCTTAATCTCCTTCAAGATGAATCCATGTATGCTTTCTCCTGGCTTCGGGTAAGCCTCCAGATCTGTCACTGAAGCATAGCCTCTCTGGCCCGACGACAGGATCTTCGGCGCTATAACATTGGCTGTAGGTTTTCTGGGGCAATGGTGTAGGCCATGGCGAAGAACACCATGCCTAAGCATGACAGTCCGTACGGAATTCGGCGCAGAGAGGAGGGACTCGTCAGGAAGGCGCAATCTCGACCTCGAGGAGGCTCGCAATGGGAAGGTATAGGACGGACTCGTGGTGTTGTTAGAAGGAACAAATTAATTGGCAAGAACGATTCAACGACAAAGAAGTCTCAAAAATGCCTCTTTCGCTCAGTCACGTGCTTTCGATTGCCTCCCAGTCAAGTATTGTCAATCAATTCTGCTCAGGTCTGTTTGTTGCATGCGCAAGACAGTAGTATTAAAACCAGTTCCACGTCCTGCAAAACATCGGTTATTGTTTGTTTTTCGCCAGGCAGTGCACAATTGGTTTGAGCAGAAGACCGGCGCATCGTACAG
The DNA here is from genome assembly GCA_035928285.1 of Vermiconidia calcicola. Lineage (NCBI taxonomy): Eukaryota > Fungi > Ascomycota > Dothideomycetes > Mycosphaerellales > Extremaceae > Vermiconidia > Vermiconidia calcicola. Next base: position 1,055,930 of record JAXLQG010000008.1, read on the forward strand.
ATTGGCTTGGCCCTCGGAGCAAAGATCTGCGCTTCCTCTCCACCACAGACAGCCGTACTCGTTCGACGACATTGACTCTGACCCTACCTTTCGTGGCCTAACAATCCGCACGAAGCACCTTGACTGCCTTCGTACCGATCATCTCACTGCAGCGGAGCCCAGCTCGAGTCGCTTTTCAACCGCCTGCCTGAGGTTTTATCCTGAGTTCTCAGATGTACGACGACATAACCTCAAGCGAGCATTTCCTAGACTGCTGTGGGCGTTGAAAAGATCTTCGGGAGCAGCAAGAGGCATCTGAAAAGGCTCTTCATATGGCTTCCACTGCGCAAAGCCCGATCTCGCAAGCTCCGACCGTCACAAATGGCGACCCACAAGATTTGCCTCCGCCTGCGCCGGCGGCAAAGAAGCCCAAGGCGAAGAAAGACAAACAACTGAGTGCGGAAGAGAATGCGAAATTGGTCCAAGCACGGCTTTCGCAGCTCGAGCAAGAAAAGGCTGGCGAAAAGTCTCAGCAGGCGGAAGTCGACCGGGAAGTAAAGAAGGCCCAACGAGACCTCAATGAGTTGATTAGTAGCGTCGAGGCACCCTTGGGCCGACTCGAGGTGGTGCAGAAGAAATATGAAGATCTTCTGAGAGAAATGCAGAAGGTGGAACGCGAATACCAGAAAACAAAGAAGCGAGCCGATCAATTACAGAAAGAGCAGGAGAAGGGCAAGTCTGAGTTTAACAAGACTGCGACCATGAAAGACAAGCTGGAAAAGCTATGCCGCGAACTGACGAAAGAGAACAAGAAGCTCAAAGACGAGAACAAGAAACTTGAAGAGACGGAAAAACGGGCTCGTGAGAACATTAACGAACAACTGGATCAGATGCTTTACGACGTTCAGGAGGTTATGAACTCTAAGACCACGACTCATTCTGAAAATCTCCATCTAGAACTGGACGAACTGTGTGTGCACCTCAAACGCGCGGGAATGAATATGCTAATCAACCCTTAGATTCAAGACGCGGTGCAAAGTACTAGCGGACCAAGCAGATATCCGGGAGATGCACTTCAAAGCCATACTCCGACACAAAGACGCCGAGATTGCTCATCTGCAAGCAAAGCACGAAGTTGAACGTCGGAGAGCAGACGCAGAGGCTGCACGGTGTAGAACGCTTACCAACCAAGTCTCTACCTTCACGCACACTGAAGCAGAACTTCGAAGTCAACTCAATATCTATGTTGAGAAGTTCAAGCAGGTTAGTCCCTCTCCAAATCCCCATCTATTTGTCGATACAATGGCTGAAATGTTGCTCACAATGCAGCAGGTGGAAGATACGCTCAACAACAGTAACGAACTCTTCCTCACCTTTAGGAAGGAAATGGAGGAAATGTCGAAGAAGACGAAGCGGCTCGAAAAAGAGAATGCGACGTTATCGAGGAAGCACGACCAGACGAATCGCAACATTCTTGAGATGGCCGAGGAACGTACCAGGGACAAGGAAGACCTCGAGCGGCTCCGTAAGCAGGAGCAGCAGATGCGGAACATTATCAAGACCATGCAAGAGCAAGGCCGAGGTCCTCCCATTCAGCAGGAATTGATCGAATCTAGTGAGTACGACGAAGAGGACGAGGAAGGCTACGGAGATGAAGACGAAGAAGACGACGACATTAGTTACGAAGACGAGGAGGAGTCGGCGGTCGAAATCAGCAAACCTGTCTTCGGACCGGTGCCTCCGCCAGAGATGGTCGCCAACAAGGCTAATGGCCAGACAGCTTCGGCGCTGGTCAACGGCACCAAACATTAGGGCTGCATGTTTTGGCCATCCATCTTATTCTTCTGGTGCATGTATATGTTAGCAGAAGGCCGTCGTACCATCAAAGCACAATGATAGTGTATTTGTATCAACTCATTGCATCCATTCCTCGACCCTCACTTGACATCACAACTTACTCCTCGGCGCCTCGATATATGTATGTCCTAACCTCAGCATAGCCACCGCTTGCGTGACCATGTCATCGACAATCTGCTTCGCGGGTTTGATGTCCTTGACAATAGCAGCGACCTGACCCATCAGATACGGCATATCAATCTCATTCTCCTGCTCGAGATCATACGCCATAGGCACGATTCCCTGGTCCGTCAACTCCTTGATCCTCTCGGGGTGATCCTCCCACTTCTTCACGTAGTCATTCATCCTACACCTCAGCGGTCGCCCAGACACGACCAGGGTGCGCAGCGTGTCCGCAAAATCCGCCGTCACCACAGCTTCTTTGTGCAACCTACTCGCGCCACTCTCTTCGGCCGCGACGAACCTCGTCCCCACCCAGACACCCACCGCTCCTTGCATCAGACTGCTCGCCAGACTGCGCCCGTCATAAATCCCACCGGCCGCCACAACCAGCGCGGGCTCGCCCGTCAGCGGAGACTTGTATTTCCTCGCGACATCGCACACCGCGGGAATGAGAATACTGTTTGCAATGTCCCCCGTATGGCCACCACCCTCGGTGCCCTGGGCGCAGACGATGTCGACGCCGGCTTTCAGGGCCTTTTCAGCATGCTTGGGCGCACCGACCATGTTCATTATTATGATGTTTGCTTCGTGCAAGCGTTTAATCGTCCGCGGGGGAGGCACGCCGACGGCAGACACGAATAGCTTGGCTCCATTGCGGATGGTGACTTCGATCAGCTCGTCGAGTTGGCCATGCGTGTAGTCGTGGTTCGTCTTGCGGGCCGAGCCGCCAACCTGGGGGAGCGCAAGGTCTACGCCGAATGGGAGGGATGGGTCGGTGAGGTTGGATTTCAGGTCGTCGATGATCTAGACGGGCGGGTTAGATTTTGGGCTCGGTCGTAGTCAACCGGGGAGGCACAAGCACACCTCTTGTAATTGCTTTGGCGTGTAGCCCAGGCCGCCTATCGTGCCGATACCGCCTGCGTTGGACACCGCTGCCGCGAGAGGACCTCCAGACGTGCGCGCCATGCCGGCAAGCATGATGGGATATTTGATGCCCAAAAGCTTCGTTAAGGGTGTGGTTAGGGGCGGCGGCGACGACATTGTGAATTGCAAGACTGGAAGGGGAGTGAAGCTTTGTTTGCAAGGCACGCAGGATGGATAAGGGAGAGAGAATTATAAGTCAGTCAGCATCTCTCGAGAAATCTGGGGATACCTCCCTCAAGATGATAGAGAGTGTGGGGTCGGTAGCAAGACCCGAACGGACCGAGGCTGCTGGTAGGAGCAAGCAGTAAGCTGATGAGTCGAGCTCAGCCATCCTTACCTGGCAGCTTTTGCGACTGGCATCGCTGGGCATTGACTTGAAACAGTGAGCCAGGAGTATACGGACCGATGGTGGTGGGATTTGGGAGCTCGTCAGTGATTCTGGCTCTTTTCATGTGAGTGAATGATTAATAAGAGGTCGAGAAAATTGAGAACTCTGAAGGAGATCGGAGAGTTTTAAAAAAGTATCCATGTCTGACATTTCAAAGTCCGCTTGGGACAACCGCACCGGCGGGAGTATATCCTGTCAGACCAACCCCAATTTTGACTCTGATGACGATCATCCTGGGGATCTGGTATTTCCTGCTGAAGAGTTCCGCTTCAGACTCAACGAAGTAGCACAGGTATTAAGACTTCCAACCGGTCCTTATCCATCCCGCTCTCTATCAGTGTCGGAGGGTTGTGTTCCAGCTTGCTCGCCCCACGAGTAAGAAACAGCTGTACTGGTCTGCTTCAGGGGTTGCCAACAGGCCAATACTGACACACTGGCATACATATTGGACTCTGCGCCTTGGTCCTGGGCCAGTTCCCCCAATGATGGTATTAAGAGGGGTTTTCAATGAGGTGCTTGTGCCGCCGCTCACTGGAGAGTGTGGCGGCTTCCTGCAAACGTTGTTCGGGATTCTTCCGGGGTAGGCACTTGCCAGGAATCGAGTCGTCTCGTACGACGAAGGGTTCGGCGTGCGTTTCATCCCGACAGCATCTTATGCAGGCCTTGCGTCCGACGTATGCGGTGCTCAGACGGGAGTCAAGGTCAGGGGCTTGCTAGTATCCTCATCAAGGTGGGTGTTTTCGAAGCTGATGACTCACTCCTTCAGCTACTGGTTCCAGCAGATCGGCGACGTTCAGCACTCGACGTCGGGAGTTGTTCTTTGATGGAGCACTTATGGGAGGCTCGTTCTCGGTTGGTGGGGTAGTATCAGGCTGGCTGGACGTGTTGCCATTGTCAGAAGTCGACGCCTCCTCAGATTGGTCTAGATAGTTCCTCTTCTGCAAAAACTGCCTCAAGGCATCCAGCGACGGATTGCCTCGAATGAAGCATAACACTTCCTCGACGAGCGACTCTGAGCTGGCACGGAGAGTCTGAAGCAGGGCATGAAGAAGCCTGCTGTCGTTCTCATGTTCTTGGATCTTGAGTCTCAGCTTGGCTTTATGCCGACCATCATTTTCTTGATCGAAGACACATTCGTGGCCTTTTTCCTTGCATCTTTCGCACGGGTGTTTGCCGCTGCACTGTTACATGGTGTTAGATAGCATAACTTCCGAAGACATAGATGACTTATTGATTCTACGGGACGAACCTTTCGTCGAGCTTCTTTACAGCCTTGGCAAGCAAAGGATACATTCTTGCGTGCCCGCAATTCTGGCTCTCGCGGAGGCGCAGTAGGAAATCCCGGCGTCTTGCTGCTGATCGGGCGGTAGCCCGACATTGCAGCGGGATAGTAGCATGCATTCTGGCCTCATACTTCGGGCTCTCTTTGGATATATATTGAGAAAAGCCTGGACAACGTTCGTGGATTTCATGTCGGAATAAAATTCCGACATGCTGCAGTCCAGGAGTTCAATGGCACCAATCTGGCACCAATCGATTTCCCTTGCCTGACCGTGCATGGGGCTCACTATGGGGATGACGAAGCTGGCATCACCCCCCGGGTCACCTGGTGAGCCCTCAGAACGGCCGCGCCCGAGGCCTAGAGCGCACGCGGATGCCCACTTACAATTGGTGGCCGGATAGCCGGCATGATGCCGGAAGAACGCGTCCTGCGCGTCAAGGCTAGAACAATTTATTCCCGTGTCCTGTGTCCTGTGTACACAGTACTGTACAACCAGCACATCTGCCCTCAACCATTGCGCACACGCCCTTGACAGCGACAAATTAATCACAATGGCACCGATTCAAGGGCTGCTTCGCCCATTGCAAAAGAATGAGGAATTCCCCGTGCAAAGCAGAACCCCGAACGCCTACAATCCACTTTACTCCTTCCGGCTGTCACGAGGGCAGAACAAACACTATGTGCAGCAGTACGGCGACATGTACTTCCTGCGACTGGCAAAACTAAAGCCTGTTGTCGAAGCCATAGCCGCTGACGACTGGGAAGACTTCGAGATTGCAGGAGAAAAGGCCCAAAAAGTAGAAAGAGTCCTGGATGTCCGACAGGGTCAATTATGCTGGGTTGTGGGGACAATTTACATGGACATGCCATTGAAGCCAAACATCCTCGAGGATATCTCGAAAGAACACTGGGTAGCAGGACCTCCCCCGCGTCACCCTTACTACTCCGAGAACGGAGATACACAAGTCATGTTGGAAGACGAATCTGGTCGTTTGCGGCTTACAGGAGCAATGTTGAAGAATAGCTTGCTGGTCACTGGCGTTATTGTCGCAGTCCTCGGAACGGAGAACGCCAATGGGGACTTCGAGATCCTGGACCTGCACATTCCCGACATGCCGCCGCAGCCAAAGAGGTGGGAAGGAGACGAAGCGGAAGAGAAAATGGACGTGGATCAGCCACGAAAGAAGATCGCGATTGTGAGCGGCCTAGTGATCTCAGGAACAGACGCGGATACGCTGAATCTCTCCCTGCTGACCGAATTCCTGCTCGGTGAATCCTTGGATGCGGAAGACAGACAAGAGGCCAGCACAATATCCCGCTTGATAATCGCCGGGAACTCCGTTTCTTCGGACGTGATTGCTTACCAGCCGTCGATTGAGGATGGCAAGAAATCCGGCAACCGAAAATATGGCTACGACGCTGCATCTTATAATCCTACACCGACCGCTCATCTCGATCAATTTCTCGCCGAACTACTTCCGAGCATACCCATTACACTCTTACCAGGGGAACAAGATCCCGCAAATGTCAGCCTGCCTCAGCAACCGATCCATCCTGCCATGTTTCCACATTCACGCGCCTATACCACTGCCAATGTTAGCAACCCCGAAGAGGAAGAACCTGGATGGCTAGACAGCGTCACAAACCCCTGGGATGGCGACATAGAAGGGTGGCGGTTCATGGGGAACAGCGGTCAACCAGTCGACGACGTCCTCAAGTACGTGGATTACGGCGGTCCTGACGGAAAAGGTGCCGATGGCCGGCTCGAAGTCATCGCCAGCATGTTGAGATGGAGATGCGGTGCGCCCACAGCACCAGACACGTTATGGTGCTACCCTTTTCAAGACCGGGACCAGTTCGTGATCGAACAGTGCCCGCACGTTTTCTTTGTCGGCAATCAACCCCACTTCGACACGACCGTTGTCGACGGACCTAACGACCAACAAGTGCGATTGATCACGATTCCAAGATTCCACGAGACTGGAGAGCTCGTTCTAGTCGACGCCGAGACTCTGGAGGTTGAGTTGGTCAAGTTCGATATTCACGACCCTTCGCAGCTGAACGGATCATGACGCGCAAGGCTGAACTACCGGCATATCTTCGGATCCGAACTGTCCCGAAATATTCTTTGTACCATCATCGACATTGATATTGTTCCACATGTACCAGGATTGTACGACACCTGATGATGGATGAAATGAAATAATGCGCATCAACGAGGACACTGGTCAGTACAAGCATCTATATTTCCTGAGTGATGCTCATCATTTCCGCAGCCGTCGCGACGGAAAAGGTGCTCTTGGTGCCTTATTCTGCACATCATGTCCCAAAGTATCACGAATGGATGAGGGATCCAGTACGCGTCGTGTCTCACAACGCATTCCGTTACGAGTTTCTCATGATCACAGGAAATCCAACAGGCCACGGCTTCTGAACCTCTCACTTTGGACGAGGAGTATGCAATGCAACAAAGTTGGAGAGCCGACGCAGATAAATTGACCTTCATCATCTGCCGGTCCCGGTCCGGTGTCGTTCTTTCAGCAAGCCAAACCCGCGAAGGACGCCTCGATGTCGACTCGATGATCGGAGACGTCAACCTCTTCATCTCGCTTGCAGAAGATGAAGCCACAAGCAAGCCCATTCTTCTCGGCGAGCTCGAGCTCATGATAGCCGAACGAAGTGAGCATCGCAAGGGATACGGTCGAAGCGCGCTGTTGGCCTTTTTGCAATACATTATCCGACACGAATTCGACATCTTGCGGGAATTTCAGTTTCAAGGTAAAGGTGCCCAGCCGTCGCCGTCATCGCACACTCGTGGCCAACAGTGTCGTCGGTTCGACCATTTCGCCGTCAAGATAGGAGAGTCGAACCATGGCAGTATTGCTCTCTTCGAAGCCTTGCGCTTTCACAAGACCCGCGATACTCCTTCGTATTTTGGAGAGTACGAGTTACGACTGGGCCGGGATGCGGTCGATGAGCTGCTGAGCTCTGCGTCGAGTATGAACAAGTTCGTGGAGGGCTACGAGGAAATAGGCTATTCATGCCCATCATAAATTACCGAAGAGAGAACAAGGAATATAAAACATGCATCAGAAGACAAGTAGACGACATTAGAATGGCCTTGAAGACTTTCTTTTTTTTTCGTTTTCTATCACTGCATCATGGGTGTCCCTTCCTTGCGTAGTAACTCAAGCTGTGAGCGAAACACCCATATGCCATCAGACGGCTTGTGCAATTCGTCAAATGCTGACAGAAACCCTCTTAACTTTCGTCAACGCAGAACATTTTCATGCCAGTACTTTGTTGGCCAGTACATGACCCGACAGTTCATCTGCTCATGACTGTTCCAGACCCTGTCCGCGTGGCTTTGGTCCCAGGCCTTTCTTCATCTCGAGATATTGCGTTTACGCCTTCTTGGCCTTCTTGTTCTTCTTGCTGATTTCTTGGAACGGCATGGCTAGAGAGAGAGACGGAAATGTTAGCAAGTGTTCTCTCTTTTCTCTCAAGTCCTTCAAGTCTTCGCTCCCAAGTGGCTGAGTCTGTGGCAACCCATCCGCTCTTCCTCTCGTCTCAATTCCTGTTTTCCCTTCTCTTTCCTTGCTAAAACTGCCTCACCCAAGTATCGCTCTGCGCTCCTCCTGTTTCCCATTTCGCTTTTTCACTTTCCCACCACGCCCCCTGCCCGCCAGTTCAACGGCGCAGCCGCCCCCACAGACCGCAGATTCGAGAAGAGGTTTGGTTCTAAACAGTGAAAACTTACTAGGAGGTAGACTCTGCTTAATCTTGTCCGCCTTGGCGCTGTCCTTGAGGATGAGCGTGTAGAGGTATCGCTTGCACCGGATCTTCATCTTGATGTCCTTGTTCTTGGAAGACTTCTTGACACGGGCGCCTAGTCGACTCGTACGTGTGTCAGCATATCTTCTCTTTCGCATATTCCACATGGTGTGTGAACGCAGCGTAGTACGCACCTTTCGCATCCTTTCTCCGGGCAATCTCAAGGAATTGCTTGATATCGGTGATTTCGGAAGGCATGTTGACTGTTGTTCTGGTCACTGACTAGATACGAGGGCGAACTGTGAGGTGCTGTTGTCAAAGTCAATGGGTCAATCGCAGTTTCGTTGCGCTACCACAGCACAGCCAAAATCCAATTGTGGGCGCAATATTCGGGCCCCGCTATTTTCTTCCGAAAAGGTGCCGGCCTTCGCAGACCTTTGTCACGTGCGGGTGCCAACCGAGCACTTACAGCCTTGCGTCCGAGGCTCCATTCAGGCTCTATCCCTTTCCGCAGGAACCGTGCCAGTGGGTGCCAGCGGTCGAAGTTTCTTGTAAGCTTGCTTCGTCAAGTCTGATATATCAAGTTCTCCATGTCTGTCTCTTTCGTGCTAAGATAGTACGCTGCAATGCCATGCCCTCGCTAAACGTCATACGATCCTCGACGGTTCAAATCAAAGTCTATTTCTTGTTCAGACCCTTCAGCCATTTGGGCATTTTCGCCTTTCCTCCTCCCTCATCAGACTTTGTCTCCTTCTTACCAACGTCTACTTTTACACCCGGATCATGCTGATCTTCAACACTACCAGATACGTCGTGCACCTTCAGCTCTTGAGCTTGAGACCTTAGTTCTTCTTTCAGGACAGCCTTTGTGCTCCTGGCCTCGACACTGGCTTTGCTGTCCACCCAATCAAAGATGACCAACACTCGACCCTTGAGTTGAAGATCTTTGATGACCTTCTGATTTGCGTCATCTGGGATCACATCATTCTTCCCTCGAACACCAGGATTTCTGAGCATGAACGGCTCTGACCGCCACCGCTCTGCCAAACATTCTCTGACGAAGTTGTACAAATCTGCCGCCGAATCGGATTGTCCAAATTTGGCACTAGCTGCACTTTGATCTGGGAACCGGATTTTGATCTCGACATCTTTCACTGCAGCCCACTTTGCGGCTTCTTCCTTCGCTTGTGCTGCCAACTGCGCGTCGGTGAGTAGTCTGGTGTTTCTGCTATTTTGTTGAAGCAACTTCTGGTGAACGTGTGCATGTTCGACAGTAGGCGCGTAGTCTCCATCGTTGTGTGGCTGGCGAGCAGCCGCAGGTGTGGATGAGCTTGGAGGTCGGTAGACCGAGACTGGACGACTCGTGGCCGTCGTTATCGGTTCTGGCTGTGGGGACAAAGGTGCCAGAGGCTGAGATTCGTCCTGGCGTTGAAGAGTTGTTTCTGACGGAGCAGGTTCTCCTGGTTCCACGGAAGGTTTGAGAGGGGCTGGAGGTTCTGTGGCTTGAGACTGTGTTGTTGAACCAGTTGATGGCTCCGCAGAGTCAAAATATCCCTGTATCTCAGCCATCGCCTCTTCCAGTGGTGTATCGGTGACTCTGAAGCTCAACCTCAGCAGTACGGAGCCACTGTTGAAGCCTAACTGTGCCAACGACTTTTGTAGGTCTGTAAACGACGACAACTCTCTGTTCATGACTTGTATGATCGGCTGCTCATAATACAATCTTCCCGAAGCCCCGTGGCTTGTCGAAGGGACCCCTCTTGCTGTGAAATTCCGTGATACACTGGCTCCAGCAACACCAGCTTCAAACTTTCTGAGCACCAGCCATAACGTTGTCGAGCTGGGAAATTTGTCTGTGAGTCTTGCATTGGGTGTTCCTCCTCCTTCTGACTCTGGGAGTTGTAGTGCTATCGACACAACGCCAGCGGATTTGGAGAGTTGAACGAGTTCGAGTTTTGCGCCTGCAGAGAGGCCGGCCAACCGTATTGTTCTTGAGAGGTCGACTTGTTTGTTACTGTGTCTAAATGGTCGTTAGCTGGATGGTCAAGCAACCGGGTGCTGCAACTCACTTGAGGCCATATTGAGCAGCATTCAGTCCCAGCTTACTGCAGGCTTCTTCCAAAACTTCGCTGAGGGAAGTAGTCGGAGTAGTTTTGATTGTTGTTCGTCGGAGAGCGGAGTCGATAACCACGACGTGGGAAGCCATCTCGCCTGGCTAAGGCTATGGTATGGTAAGGTGGGGTGAGAGGACGATGGAGATGATGCTTCGTTGAAGACTTTGTGAGGAGATGAATGTGAATGAACGTGAATGAATGATTTGGATGCTAACTAAGTGGAAAGGTGTTAAATAGAACAGTCTAGAAGTACTGGAATTGTCGCCTGCGAGCACCTGATGCCGATATTTGTTTGATAGTCGTAGAGGTCGATTCCTCCGCAGTGGCCGTGAGCCGGCATAAGGTGAAAGGCAGCCAAACGATGACATAGCGGCCGCCGCTCGGGAAAGGACTCACGCCTATTGGTCCTTCTCTCCCATTTTTGAGCCTCGCTAACCCAGTACGCGTTTGCTGCAATTGCCTGCGGCAGAACGACTATCCATCTGGATTCTGGTCAATTGCTATCATCATTCATTCTCCTTCTCACAACACCTTGTATATGCTCCAGTGATCATTTGCTTACCCTTTGGTCTCTGCCCTCTTCACTCCTCAGAACACTCCATCAAAAATGGTAAGCTCTTCTACCTGCCAACATGTCTGGATACAACAGCTAACACTGTCCTCTCTACAGGGCTCTCCGTTCGACATCAGTACGCTCCCTGCCTCCTCCAGTGTCATCTCTTCTCTAACTCGTTTACAGATGGCGGCGCCTGTGTCGCAATGGTTGGCAAAGACTGCGTCGCCATTGCATGCGATCTCCGTCTCGGTCTCCAATCATTAACCGTCTCGAACAACTTCCCCAAGATCTTCCCCTTCGCGCCCTCGGTATACCTAGGTCTGACCGGTCTAGCCACGGACGTCCAGACCGTCAGCGACACATTCCGCTACAAAGTCAACATGTACCGATTAAGAGAGGAGCGCAACATCTCACCACAGACACTGGCCAACTTGGTCTCCAGCAGTCTATACGAGAGGAGGTTCGGTCCGTGGTTCGTCAGTCCAGTGCTGGCTGGCATCAATCATACGACAGGAAAACCATTCATCTGCGGCTTCGACAGTATAGGCTGCATTGACTTCGCCAAAGACTTCATCGTCGCTGGTACGGCGAGTGACCAATTGTTCGGTACATGCGAAGGACTATGGGAGCCCGATATGGTACGTGTGCAAACCAGCTCACCTGGGGCGATTCGATTAAACTGATATCTTCCAACAGGGACCCGATGACCTGTTCGAAACCATTTCACAAGCTCTCCTCAACGCCGTCGACCGAGACGCTCTGTCCGGCTGGGGCGCACATGTCTACATCATCGAAAAGGACAAGGTCACGAAGCGGTTATTGAAAGGCCGACAAGACTAATCTCGAGATCGGGAGGCGCCATGAAACATACCAATATTGGCGGTATGAGGTACCAAACGGACATCACTACAAAGTCCCTAAAAGCACGGTCTTGAGCGATCTCGCAAACCGAACCACTTCGTCCTTGACCCTGGGCGCAAGAAATGAGCTTCAGTCACCTGAGCATATCGAATGGCGTTTTACGGCGAGGATCGGGTCTATTGAGGCATGTGCACGGATGGTTATTAATTCTGGTTCTAGCTTTACTGAGAGAAAAAGCCATCACGGACAAGACTGGTACAGATTTGACAACTCTGGCCAGGCGGGTCGGCTCAATCCAGCCCGGGCCCTTTAGTCATTCAGGAAGAAATCACTGCTCGAACGCAACATAGAGAAGAAATGACTCAAAATCCAAGCATGTCTTGTCTTTTATAGGTATTGACCGACCACACTACAATTCCCAATCTGTTCCTCACTTATATATCTTCACCTTGACAGCCAACACGCCATCCAACCCATCCTCCCAACTCGCCTTTATCCTCCCACAAATCGTCTCCATGGTGACTTCATCGCACAACTTTTCCAGCACGCCTTCTAGGTCTGTGAATTCTCCTTCCCGGCCAAGACCCAGGTCGACCAATTTGCCCAGCACGCCCGGTGCATTGATTTGCGCTTTCAAGTCGCGTGCGTCGTCGTGAATGCGCTGCTCCAATTGCAATATCAAGCTTTGCAATTTGGACAATGTCTCCATCCCCACGTTTGCTGACTTGGACTTGGACGACGGCTTTGGCTTTCTGGACAGAACGCCCACGAGCATGGCGATAACCTTCAATGTCTCGAGTTGGCTGAAACTATTGTGGAGATCTTCCCACGTCGGAACCCGTATATCTGCTACCATCGAACCTGATGGCTGCTTCTTGCGATCCTCTAGCGTCGTTGATAGCCAGAGATTGATTTTGGACAGAGCTTGATCCATCTGATCTTGTGCTGCCGACCTCTCCATCACCCAAAGCACAGCCTGGGTCAAGACTCGATAACAGTCGAGATTGGACAACTCTTGTTCAGAGAATTCTCCCTTCTCAGAGTTTTCAGAGACATTGTCAAGGTTCGTGAGAGAGTCTTTCAAATTGTCGGTTACTTTGGACGACAATATTGGTTGAGACATGAGTACCGCCTTGAGATATGTCGCCACATTATCAAACACTGCCATGGCTGTGATCCAATTCTCCTTTGGCAGAGGCCCACACCGGAACTTTGCAAGTAGCGTCGTATCATCAGGACGGTAAGCCGGCAGATATCCGAAGTCTCTCTTGTCGACGAGTGATGATGGACTTGGAGGTAACACTGTATCCTCAGACAGCCCCAGCACTCTCCGAAGTGCACGTTCCTCAATTGCCAAAGCCTGTCGATTCATACTGTGCTCGATATTGGATCTCATCTTGACGCTGTCGTAGATGTTCGAATAGCTGTGGAAACGTAGTCCTTCGCGAATACCGCGGACGAGAGAATTGTCGGCGTTTTCAAGAACCGTCAAGCCTGTGTCGATGGCTTTCAAAGGGTCGAATGCATCTCCGCCATTGCCATGAGGTGAAGGATGTAAGGTCGATATTCGTGTCAAGACGAGATGGCTCACGGTCTCCCATTGCAGGTTCTTGACGCTGAGCCTATTGAACGTCTCCATAGCCAGAGACATCAAACCGAGATTCGCTTGGAGTTGGACGAGCAAGATGGTGAATAGGTAATAGTCTTCAGATTTCGACCGCGAAATCTCAAGTAATATTTCTGCAAACAAAGTATTTTCGACAGCCGGCTTCGCACATGAAAGCCTGAGAATGGCCAGTATAGCTAGAATGGCGGCTTCAGGACACGATGGAGAGCTTGACATTGAACTCTGGAAAAGCTGCAGAGTCTGTCGAATGAAAGCCTTGAGATTCTGCCCAGAAACATCACCAGAAAACGAGGTATAAGAAAATTTGTGGTGAAAGAGCTCGGCCAGACTTCCTGAAGCTTTGGATTGTGTCTTCCTAAAGTCGTCGGATCGTTCTTTGTCGAGCCGGCCTAGGGCAGCTTTCATATCGTCGAAACAGAATGCTTTTTGTGAAAATGCGGCGGCATACTCATTACAGGTACGTAGGAGGTCGTCCAAGGCGCTGTCCCCAGTCTCGGCCCGCAGGAACTTCATCCTGGCCATGTACGCCGCTCTAATGATTGGTCTGATGCTGCAGACGGAATCCAGAAGCTCCCGTGCTTGCTCTCGCAGGCTGGTACATGTTAGCATTCGAATGGTGACCAAGATAGATGACCTACTCGTCTGACGCCAATTCTGATAGCGCCTTTAGCCAAAGGTTCCAGATCCGGTCATCGGATTGATATTCAGCTTTCGACAATAGCCCATGGCATGCAGAAAATGCCTCCTGCCATTGCTGTGATTCCTTCAATGACCCGAGCAGAAGGGACAATATGAGTTGAGGATCTAGCTTGCCGATGCGAGATTGTGCATGTAAAGAATTGCCCTGCAACAGCTTCACAGATTCTTGCGCGTGGCCTGTCGAGTTGAGAACCTGAACAAGTAATGATACTTCCTCCGGCGTTGATATTGCCTTCCCGGGAGAGAGGATCTCTTCCTATATCTCGTCAGTACAGCTTCAGCCGATCGATCGTCTACATACCTGATCCGTCGGTAATGTCTCTGCGGCCTTGGAGATCATTCGATATGCCAGAGTCCCAAATAGTACTCTATTCTTCTCGGGAAGGTCATGCTGCATGTGTATCAAGTGACACATGGTGATATTCCAGAACTCGTATTGTCTTTCTTTAGGGAATGATTTTCGCAACCCCATGGTGGCCTGTCGGTATATGGCCCCATGTCAGTCTCCGTCTCTTGCACTCGTAGAATTGACCATGCAACCACACCTTTTGAGCGCTGAGCCAGTCGTTGTCGGCAATGGCCTGATTGAGCCATCTGGTATAAAGATCCTTGTCGTTCTGCTTTGCGATCACTGCCCTTTCCCATATCTTCGGACCTTCTTCTTCCTTCAAGGAGAGACACTTTAGAGCATCTTGCATCTGATATATGGCTTCGGGTTCGGTAATAGGAGGGTTTCGCTTGCAGAGGTCCAGAATCTCCGTCTTGCCTCGGTCATGGTGGGCTTTCTCGGAGAGGTTCACCAGGACGAAGGCTTTCAGTGCCTGTTCTGTAGCGTCAGGCATGAACCTGCACTCGAGGGCTTGAGGCGGAGAGTGCCTACCAGGAATCTGTCCGACTTTTCGCCCTTCTTCGACCACTTGTCGCACAGCTGCAGTGCCTGCTTCCAATTCGAACTTGCAACAGCATCTTGAATCGGGCGTATCCGTCGCTCAGTCACACTCGCATCAGACATCGTCGGCGCTCGGCCTGCAACTCATGAGGGAACAATGGTGAGGGGAAAATTGTGAACCAGTCTGGGAAAAACAATGACTTTGTGGAGTACTGAATTCAACATCCAGAGGGGAACTACGACCGCGGGACTCAAGGCCTCACAACTCGAAGGCGGCTGCTTTCTCTTGAGTAGAGATGCTAATTACTATTCTTGCAACTTCGAGATATTCTCCAACACTGTACAACAGCAATTTTGGAGACGCCGGTGGCCTGCTTGCTGCGATATAAACACGTCGTACCTGCGCCGCGCTATGCTTTTTCAGACCGGGTATCTCTTTGATGTACATTCGGCTTCTCTTTTTCAATGCGTATAGATTCATGGCGCCAAATCGCGACTGCCCGTACTATCCGAACCATGGTTTTTTCTCTGCTTTGCGTCTCGCCATCTGCTCCATTTGTGAGATTGGTGGTCCCTTACTCAGTGTAGAGGCTGCATACCCATTCTTTCTTGCAGTCTCGATAGGCTCTGTATTGTCAACCATGTCAGCTTGTATCTAATGCTGGAGCAGGGTGGCGATCTGCCTTCGTAGGGAGCCGCATCGTCGGAAAGGCGTCAGTCGATGGACAGGGTCGGGAACGCACTGGAAATAGTCCTGGCACATATCACGATCGCCTCCATTCCTGTTCATGCATTTGATGCTCTTGTTGGCAGCTTCCTGGCAAGGATCATAATATTCCGAAGTTCGCTTTCTGGCAGAATCCCAAATGGTCAGTATGCGCCCGGAGATGTTGACCTAGTCCTGTAAGGCTTACGACTGGAAGGCGACTTTCTGTTTGTCCCAGTCGACCGGCTGGTCAGTGGACTGGCTTGAGTCTGCCGAATTTGCCATGTTGTCTGCCCAAGGGGATTTGACCTGGGAAAAGGTGCAGCATACTGTAGCATTGCACAATCGACACCAGCGATCCCAGTTCCGACAAATTTAGTCATCACTTATCGATAACACTCAGACCCAAAAATGTCCATTGGTCCGACGAAGCCATATTCTTAACCCCCCGGTGACCCCTGGGTGACCCCGTCTTTTCCAGCCACCGTCCTTCTTTCTTGTCTCTGCCTCCGTGTCTCTTGAGTACAGGGAGATCCGTACTACTCTGGACACAAGGCTGATCAGAGGAAGTCAGATGGAAGATAACTTTTACGGGCCTGGAGCCAGGTTGCTTCAAAATTTATCTTTATTGGACAAGAACCCTAGTTGACAAATTAAGATCACTCTGCTTACACTGATGTGGATGTGCTCGTCGATTGAGAAGACAATCATTGAATCTATCAAGCAAGAACTTATGTCGTCAGCGTATTCACGATGTTATGACCTCAGGAGCCCACAATCTCAGAAAAGACCTCAGCAACTGCAACAGAAGAAACTCCGAACAATCACCCACAAAGCTCCTATTAACGTCAATCATGACAGGAATACAAATTCAAAGCACATGGAGTCGATACTCCGGCAGCTCCAGCAATGTAAACCCAGAAGCACGGAGGCTTGATATTGTTCCAGGACGATGCAGTTGTATCGTGACGAGAGTCATCACATCATGATCATGATCAGCATCTAGACCCTGTCCTCTGAATGATAGCGTGCTTTCTTGCGTCCCTCCAGTTTCAACTCATCACTTAGCAAGTGCGAGTCGTCAGTGTATCCCACAGTGACGAGGTTGTCATCGACGATTTCTCGAAGCATCGAGTCGAGGAAGTTGCGCTGTTCGGTAATGAACGCTTTGGCCGCACCAGTATCGAAGCTTCGACGAGCCCGCTTGCGGTCGCGGAGTTCTTTGAGTTGAGCTCGAACTCGCTCCTCCAACAACTCAAGCCGGTACTCTGCATACTGAGAGTAGAGCTCTGAGAGGTTGGAAATGGAACGGACCGTGGTGAGGACGGTATCATCTTTGATGAAGGCTGATTTAGGTCTGAAGGACGTCACCATCGTGATGCGCTCGGTGCCACCAAGAGCCCTCAAGGCTTGATGCTCGATGTATCGTCCTTGGAGAACAACAGCATGCCCCTTGAGATCAGGTTAGATTTGAGGGAGACACTTTTGGAAGCAGCGACGTACCATGCCCGGTCCTCGCACCTTCATGACCTCTCCATCACCCATACGCAACGCAGTTTCGCCGCCAATCATGTTTGTGCAGTCACTGAGCATCGTCACGCAGACGAAAGGGTAGCTGTCAGTATGCCAGTCGACAATGGGTGTGTCATCCTCGAACGGACAACCAGATACGCCCTCGTCAGCGTCACGGTGCTCCTTCTCTTGTAAAGCCTGGTTAACAGCCTCCTGCTCCTCCTTACTCTTGATCGAGATGTTCATATGGGCAATCTCAAGATCCATGACGGGAACGAGCTCGACGCCAGCAATGTTCGACACGATAGAGAGGACCTCTGGATTACGCCAAACATCATACACAAACGGTGCATACCTATCTTGGTCAGTATGGTGTCAGTCATCATGTTAGGCAAGATACTTACTCTGCAGCAAAGCCTCTGAGCTGGCACTGAGCAATGTTGCTTTTATACTGACAGTTCTCCCAGACCGGCTTGCTCAAGACTTCGTCTCGCATCTGTTGGACGGCATCGTGGGTGAAAAGAGGAAAAGGTTCGGACACTGCATTGGGAGAGACACCTTTTTCAGCCAGTCGAATCTCGCTCATGGTCCAGACCTTCTGAGGCGGCTCGAAATTGAGATGCTTTGCGGGATCGAAGGGAACCTGTCTTGGAATGTTTGGAGCCATCTTGCTCAATGCTCTCGATGCGGTTGACGTTGACCTTTTCCTTTTGAGCTGGCTGAAGGGCGTTATGGACGATGTCGAGGAAGAAGAAGGAAGAAGTACATCGGCTGAAGCCATTTTGGAAAGGAGGATGTTTCCCAAAGTCAAAGTGGTCAAGGAAGGTGCAACTGTGCTCCGACAGCGGAACTACAAACCGGTCCCAACGGCAAGAGCAACAGCCCAATGTTCTGCAAAGAACAATCAAGAGTGAACTTTGGTATTCACGATGGCCCAGGCAAAGAAGACGGAGAAAGCTAATGTGTTTTACAGACAAACGCCCCTTTCGACGTCGGCAAACATCGACGACCTTGGTGAGGGTCTGTTATCCTTCAACCTCAAATCGAGGTCAAAATGTGGGAATAGCGGCACCATCAGAATCCTCGAGCACACGATAAGAGGCCACTTATAAGTCGACAGCACAACCCCACTGAACGGAGATGATGGATGTTGGACCAAAAGCCACATTAAGGTGTCGAGTTCGTTTGAGCTTCTACGGCTTATCAGCCATCTTATCTCGATTCTCGATCACATCCCCTTTCAAGGTAAGGCTAATTGACGCTCAGTCACAAAATCTGGGGATGCCGGATACAGTACCAACGTGGATACTTCCCAGATGCCCGTCATCATGGAAATTGTTTCTTTCTTCGGACTAAATCCAGCGCCAGTTGCCATGTCATTCAACCAACAACTGTCCGAGGAGGCAGTGACTGGAATCTTTTTCACATGTGCATTCGACGTACCTTTGGCCAAGGTGACAACTTCCGGCCGTTGACTCCGCATTGACCTTGGAGACAACGGCAAGCAATACGACAGCTTGTCCGCACGTTCTGTGGCCTCATGACCTCAAGAGGCACAAAGCCTGGAGCAATACAACGGGTGAATGTCAGAGTCCGGTATTGCATCCGACAACACGAGGAGTGAGAGGCTCGCGATGGCTTGCGCAGGCAGTTCTCATTATTCAAGCACCTTCACCGCTCACACCGATAGGTGCTGCGGATTGTGTTGATCATCCGATGCTTGGTGGGAAACTCCGCCGAGCATGTACGAGTACACAGTAATGGATCTATTGACCTGAAAAGGTATCGTGCCCGAATCTGCCTGACCTGTCCGTGTGAAGGTGCTTGGCCAGTCAGAACTCGACTACGCCCTGTGACAGTCTCGAAAGGTCGATCAAACGCAGTACTTCAATAAGTGTTTCAAGTGTATATCAGTAACAGTACAGCAGAGCTTGGCTGATGGAGATAGTGGGATGCTTGGCCTGGCATCTATACTACGTATGGGAATACCTTCTCTGGTCTGCGTTGTGGGTGCTAGTTCTCGGAATGATACCCTAGCGGAAAGCGGATTTGTTTGATGGGGCTTCACCATGGAGCGGGGACAGAGTTCCTGCAACCTGTTCTGTGATGCCGGGTGGCTGTCGTCGGTACATGGGATTTTCCATTATTGTGTACATGTCTATAATACATCTGATGGCCATCACTCGCCTGCATGACGGACACTTAGCGCCACGACCCGATCGCCGACCCTGATTTTTATCCGCTGCGAATCCAGCGACTCTTCCAATGCATCCATCGATTTCAGACACATATGCATACCAAACCACACCCTTCCTTCTCTCCGCCTCGTCTTCGCCAACGTGCTGAAGGGCTCTTGCCGTCGCTGAGCACTTTTCTGGTCGACGCAGACCATCTGGCAGCGCTGGCACGGACCCAGCACGTCAAATGTATTGGCCGGATCTTCTCCTATCTGAAGACTCGTCCAGTTGTCCTCCGCGTACGGGCATTCTGACTGCCCTCCATCTACCTGCTCGGCGATGACGATGTTGCCTCGGAAGGAATCTGCAGCGACAGCTTTGCCCACGCCGCCATTGTGCTTGATCTGCTCGTTCAGCCGGTTGACGCTGGACCGAGAGACGAGAAGTATTGGACTCTCGTTCGCGAGTGTGATCGACTTTCCGAGCTCTGTGGCCGGTCTTCCGCGCGTTATCGAGCCCGGTGTACGCACTTTGGCTTGACGAACTGTCCCGTTGCTGGGGAACCTTGCTAGCGTACAGGGCACGCCAAGGGCATCGCTGAAGAATCCGGCCACCTCGGGAGACGTGTAGACATGGACGTCGACGTCCTCGCCGCACACGCTGGATGACTTGGTTGTGGTAACCTCGCAGGCACTGATGGGGACGGTGTGTCTGGGCGTCACATCGAGACTGACTTCAAGAGCGTGGGATGAGCCTCCTCTGGGACCGAGGCTGACACGGAGAAGGCGCTTTTGCAGGTCAATCTCTGGTCGTAGAAGTGCCATCCGAGGGAATCGCTTCTGGCTCAGTGCGACGTTTGTGCCTTCATGGATGAGACACCATTCCCGATCCCATGCGAGACCTCTGAGACCAATGTCCCAGGGAATATCAGATGGGACTTTGTAGGCCGAGCAGCTTTTGATTGGAAACACTGACAGACTTTCAACCATGAATGTACTGGCCGTCCGCCTCGGCCTCGACTGCGGGGACGGTGCAATGGGCAATGCTAGGACAGGACTCAAGTCGACATAGAACTCCTTGATGAAGTCCAGAAAAGCAGTCACATCTGACGGGCTGCTCATTGCTCCGAAGCTGACCCGTATAGCACCGGTAGGTCTTCCGTTGATTATATCGTTGTCCCCGCCACACCTTTGGCCAGCGGCATAGTTCTGGCGCATCTCATCATTCGACAGTCCGAGCTGAGTCGCCACTCCACCCGGGTTGCAGAGTCCACCAGTTCGGACCTGGATATTCTTGACGACTGCAAGTTTCTCAACTTCGGTGTTGCTCACGTACTTGCCGTGCCTGTCTTTGAGGTTGAGTGCAATGATCGGCCCATGAAAAGTGTCTGGTGAGGCGTCTGCAGGGTATAGTGAGCATACTCGAGCTCCACTGGCATGATGCAGGTCCCGCAATTGAGCCCGCAGTTTTGAGGCAAGGCAATTTGCGTGTCTCGAAATATTCGACATCGAGCCGTAGAGTCTTCTGTGCAGGTCCAGAGCTAGCTGCAGAGCAACGATGTTGTGAAATGGCAAAGTCCCGTCTTCAAGCCGGCTGTGCAGTGAGGTTTCTCTCTTTGCATGCCAGGCTTCGCCAAACATCGTCACCATATCAACTGTGCCACCACCAAAGTATTTTCGCTGCAGCAGGAGTTTTCCTGATTCCTTTCGTACTAGCAGAGCACCAACGTCAGGAAAGCCAAAGATCTTGTAGAAGCTGACGGCGGTAAAGTCAGGAGCCGTGGAACAGTCCGACAGATCTAGAGGCGCGGTAGACACAAGCGCAGCTGCGTCAAGCAGAGTATAGACGGCTCCGCCACCAGATCGGCGCAGGTCCTGTATCCTTTCGCACCACCGCAGAGGCAGTCGACGCCCGGTCATGTTTGACTGAGCAGGATATGCAAAGAGCGATGTTCCCCCAGCGAAGTCGTGGCTTGGTTGCTCGAGGCTGCTGAGCCACTGCTCAACCTCGTCATCGTCTTTGAGACACGCACTGCCCCTAGAGGCGAGTTCTCTGACGCCCACAAGGCTGGTGTGGGAGTCGGCATGGTATCGGTAGTTGAAACCGCTGTCACTATCCCGAAGGGCGTCACCAACAAGCTTGATAGCTGCGGTGGCGTTTGCAACAAATATGACATCAAAATCGTCGGGATTTGCGTTGAAGAATCGTAGAACACGTAGGCGCACATCATCAATTCGGCGTGAAGACAGTTGTGACGATGCTGAGGCAGAATGGGGGTTTCCAAAGAGATTGCCAGTCAGCTCTTCGGAATATGCTTTGATAAGGCTTTTCGCATATAGTGTTGTTCCAGCATGGTCGAGGTACGTCGTATGCGACAGAGTTGGGTATTCTACTTCCCGAATGTCGTCGATATTCGTGATTAGTCCAGTCTCAGGATCAATTGCTGCCACCAGTTGAGATTCTCGCGATACCGTGTGAAGCCCGCCACGGCCCGTTAGGGTGGCCATTCCTGCAAGATTCCTCGATTCCGCGATATGACTCTAGACGTGGCACCCATTGATTCTTGAAGTCATACGAGGAGTGAGGTCTACAAAGAATGTCAGACGGGGAACATGAAAAGAACGAAGCATGTACGAGTACGAGAGGCGATTCCTGAAAGATGGGGCTTTCCTCCCGTACTGGTGCTAGATGTCTACCTCTTTTTTTGTACCGTGCTGTACTTGGGTGGGATGTTGAGGTGAGATCCGGTCGGCGTTCTCCGACAAACAATCATCCGAGTGTGATTGGATTGGTAAAACGTCCTGCCCGCTTATCATGACATTGTCCCCCATCTTTATCGCAGCCAAGTTTGAACATTTATTATTACTCCCAACCCTACGCCCAAGATGCTGGACAAGTTTGATGGCATCCAAGCTTGCAAAGATCAACATCGAAGTTGTGTCCATCACAATATCCAATCCGTCTTTTCTTCATCACTTCGCTAAGATCAGCCAAGCACAAGGTGGAAAAAGCTCGCTGGGTCGCTAATACATAGGTGACCATGCTGTTCTGGCCAAACACATCATAGAGTCAAGTCAAGGAAATTCGTGAAGCTCCATCCCCGTTTCGGCTCGTCCTCTCCAGAGAGCCGCCGCTTCGAACAAGATTTGGGACTGTTGCTTGTTCAAACATAGTAGCGGCGGCGGCTGCTGCTGCGTCTCGATCCCGAACGAGAATGGCCTCTCCGGCTGCTATGTCTCGATGTCCTTCGCACTTCCTTTACAACCACTTTCCGTTCGTGCCGATGGAGGAACAGGGCAAGGATGAAGGTCCAGAAAAAGAAGATGATGTTGATAATACCGAGCACCCAAGATGCTTTCAGCATGGAGCAGTTCTTGTTGAGATGAATCGCCCACGAAGAGCCACTGTTCCGGCCATAATATCCAAAAGGCCCCAGATTGATGTAGATAGAGCCGCTTGAGAAGTTGTTACAGTTCTCATCGCCAATTCTTCGAAGTTCGTAGACGGCGGCAATGAAAGCACCGACAAAGCATAGATCGATGAAGGCAACGAACAAGGCAGAGCGACGGGTGGAACCGAGACGTAGTAAGGTAGCAATGGCCCAGGCGCAGGCTAGAATCGAGACGATGAAGAGGACGAGGATGAAGCCGGGGGTAAGTTGGTTGTTGTCGTTGAAGCCAGAGACAAACCATGCCTAGCAGAATGTCAGCGGATGCGAATGGTGAGTAAAGTTCATGGAGACGCGCATACCAGCATGCCAATGACTGGGATCAAGGTGATGATCTCCCAGATTCTCACAAGGGAGAAGAGCAAGCCTCCGAGCATGTTGATCGTGCGTTATCCGAAATAGTACCTAGGTAGGTAGTCTTGAGGGTAACCGTTCGCTGGTGGTCCGTCTGTGCTCTTGACTTTAGGCGGTCAAGATGGTCACTGCTCGATATGGTCTGATGTGTCTGATGCCACGGATGCCAATACCACAGTACGTAGTAGTTTGAATGCGGGGTTGCACCGGGTGGTGCCGTAGACACGGTCTTCACGCGTTCGGAGCACGGTGACGGAACGAGCCAAAGAATAAAAATCCTGGGAAAAGTTGTACAGTCTGTGTAGGATATATACAACAAGGAATAGACGAAGAAGAAGATACGGAGGGATGCATGAGCAGGCGATCGAAGGAGGAGGTTGGGATCATGTTGTTTTTAGCTGGAACTTAGTGGGAAAGATTTGGCGTGGCTGGTTGGAAACTGGGATGAGGACGCGAGGATGGGCGAGAAGCGGCTGCCGTCATTGCACATGGCCTGCTCGCCTGCACCAGCCTGCCTGTAGGTGGTGGCCCCGGGGTGGGATAGGCGCCTTTTCGTCCCCTTGATTGGTGTTGATGGTGTCCTCCAGGCCTGCTACGCTTCACCTCGCTTCACATCGGGCCACTGCCGAAGTGCCTAGACAGTTAGCCATCAAATGTTCCCTGTTTCATCCCATGTTTTTCGTTCATTTTATGCATCTCGCAAATCCATACGATCAAGCAACAGGATTGTGTCGATATTTCCCTCTCTCCATATTCCGTACACTTTCCGGTTTATGCTCTCTCCAGACGTCTCCGGGACGCAGCCGCAGCCGCAGCCTAAAGCTGATTCCCAACATCTTGACCCTGGATGCTGAACCCGAAATCTACACGCCGTCGATACCTGGGAGATCCGAATGGTCCAGAGCTGAGCCTTAACCTTCAAGTATTTCAGGTCTTGGCAACTGCTGGGATCTTGGATGGCAGAAGCTGCTGAGCTCCATCGCGAGCTTCCTCCTGCACGCCAAAGCCTATCGAACCCCTCTGACCAGGAGGCATTAGAGTTGGATGAAGCTCGATATGATCCTTTTCCACAACTGTCAACTGTGGTCACAAATAGAAGCACTCCTAAAGCTTTGCGTTGGTGGCGGAGGCATGTTTCTCTAGGTGTGCCTCATGTGAAATGCCGTGATCATTTAGGTAAGACTGGACGTTGAGCTACCATTAACTTAGATTGTGATCTGGAAACGACCATGCTCTACTTCTCAGGCGTTGCTGATTCTTCCTGAGCAGCAAATGAGAGAACTTTCCTAGGATATCTCCGGACAGGACAAGCATTCGCAATGCTAGGCGTGGTTATTGCCCAGGTTATGCGACTTCAACACAGCCTCACCCCCAACCCGGTCCTCGGCTACTTCGTCGTCAGTATCCCCTTGTCGTCGGTCTGTCATGTGGCGGCAATCGCCGTATCGGCTTTCGGGGCACTGAGATTCTTTCGCTATCAGAGGGAAATGGCCCGAGGATATGCTGTTTGCGGAGGGTGGGAGATCAAAGCTGTTGGAACGCTGGCCACCTTGGTATGAAAGCCCCCCTGCCATACTACCTGATAGGGTTTTCTGATGTGATACAGGTTATTCTGTCAATCTTTTGCCTAGCCTTGGCTATTACCATCGAGAAGGGCTAAATTGTTTATTTGCTCGGACAGAGAAAAGGTCCAGTCCTCTGCCTGGCGACAGAGTATAAGCCGCCGAAGCCAAAACCTTGGGACGGTCCATTCTTATTTCCACCGACCGGCGGGATTGAAAGCAGCATAATCGTCGGCCTGTCGTTCATAAAGTCCACTAGGTGGCTTGAAGCTCGCTACGGCCGACCGCTGCAAGCGAAGCCCTGAGTACCTTCTTCGGCATATACAATCTACCGGTGGCACTGCAGGGAGAGAAAACGCGAGCATCGATGCCGTAGAAACCGAATTCTGCCTTGAGGACCACTTCCGAGGCCACCGGGACTCGGATCATGCGCATATGCCGGTTTGTGTTGCACCATCGCCTGCTCATGTGGCATATCGAGCTTGGGCTTGTCACAGCTTCTTGGAGTGAATCGTGGACGAAGAGAAAAGCCCAAAGCTCTTTCGAACACACTAGTAACGATATCGTTGTGGCATCCACCTCACAGCAAATTGATCGAGGACAACAAATGGAGCGAAGGCAGCTAACGAACGTTAGAAGGTTGATATTCTCTGA
Source organism: Vermiconidia calcicola (assembly GCA_035928285.1). Classification (NCBI taxonomy): domain Eukaryota; kingdom Fungi; phylum Ascomycota; class Dothideomycetes; order Mycosphaerellales; family Extremaceae; genus Vermiconidia; species Vermiconidia calcicola. The sequence goes on from JAXLQG010000008.1 coordinate 1,081,455, forward strand.
AATATTGTGTGAATACAACAGTTCAGCTCCTTGGCAGCTGCAAGAAAGTTCAATCACATCAAGCCATCAACGGGAGTCGGAAGATAAGGCCTCAAGTTCGGCCGTCTGGTTTGCATTGGCCTCTTTGGCCGTGCATACCTCCAGAAAGCAGTCTTTTCCCCTTACTGCCCATGATGCAAGGCTTCCATCACAGTGGCTCTGCTGGGGCAAACGACGAGCACCACCTTCCTCTACCTCATCACCAAGCCAAAGCACAACAATCAAATATCATCTGCGGCCATTTGGTCAGGCTCGGCTTCAGCCTCTTTTCTATTGCTTCCTGCCCACTTAGGACATTTCCGTCCTGGTTTAATGGAGAACTGGCTTCGAACTACAGATCAAGCCCAATAAGAGCCGCGCAGGAGGCGCTCAGCAAAGAAGATCACGTGACTGTCTGGTCAAGCGCCCTGCTACCTCAGCCCCCCCTTTCACTCTTTCAACTACGAGTACGGCAGTATCCGAATCTCGGGAGAATAAAGTATGCCTTGCCAGGATGGCCGGGCCAGTGTGGAGCCCCAAAGCTCTATTCCTTTGGGAAAGTCGCCCGTTATGCTCAGAGGCGAAGCAGCCCGGCAGCATCACCCTGCTTGCCGTCAGCTTGTCGTGGGCATCAGCTATGCATCGCTTCTCCATTCAGACTTTTCTTTGCCATCCATCAGGGTTCCTGGACTTCTCCATTGCTGGCAGGATGGCCATACTAGTGACCTTGTGCACCAACCTGGTGACCCTAGGGTTCAACTACTTCAACAGTGAGTTCCCCGAGATGTGCTTCACAGACCGTAGATTCGGCTCGCACTCATGTCGGTGCCGCAAGAAGAGCTCTCCAGGCTCTCCTTAGGGGACCCTTACATGGCATTTTCGGAGACTACCTTGCAAGAAAGGAAGCACGAGATCTGGGATATCATCTCCTCATTCGACCGATTTCTGTTCGCAGCAGAGTATAGGCTTGAGATTTGGGAGCAGATAACGGAACACCAGCTTGGCAGACCTCTGTCGGACCTAACCATCTCCGAAGACCTTACAGGTACCCTGCTACAAGCAGCCTGTCACGATCTTGAGATCTGGAATGGACTCAACAGACTCTACACGCCACCAAAGAGGGCCAAACTGTTCACTGAAAAATTGAAACGACGTTTCGAGGGTCTGTTCAACGACTACGAAACACTGACCAGGGCCGGAGAGCGTGAGCCCGGACGAACTCGATTACCCGAAGCATCCACAATCGGGTTGGAAGAGATTTTTCACGATTTCCGTCGCTTCGCTGCAATTGCATGCAATGACCTGAAGCTGAGATTGGAAGGGAGAGCATCTACTTTAATCATTCTCTTGGACGTCTTGAAACGTATATGCCAGAATGCCAGTGGCCTTCAATCAATGCCTCAGAGCAGCCTATATCATCGATTGATCCATGAAGCCCCGACAAACCAGAGAACGTTTATGCTTGACGCGCTCGATGCTATTCGCGACACCCGAGTCACCATTACCCCCAGAGACCTTTCGGAGATAGCAGAGTATCTGCGGGCCATTGCGGCCGCACTCAGTGTCAATGCGGCTCCGGCACACTACCAACGCAGGCTCCAGGAAGTCAGGAATGCCGTTGAAGCAAGAGCTGAATGACGACGTAGGGGATAACGGCAAGACGTTCGAGGTTTGGAAAGCAGTCTGGAATTGGCTTCACAGGCCGCAGCCTCCTGCACTGCATAGCCTGGGAAAGATGTCTCTTGGTTGGAACAAGCAGTACCTGCGTGAGATGGACTATTCCGGACGGGAGGAGCCGAGGTTCTTTTTTCTTTCGTTGCGTTTCATCTCACAACACACCCTAATCGTCAATCAGGAGACATACGATCGCCGAAACATTCGGGAGGACCCCAGTGGGTTTGATTTGCGTTCTGCCTGGTAGCTCATAATTATGGGCTCATCATCTCCGTATATTTTAGGCTAGGTTAATTCTCATTATCGTCTCATAATCCCGTCGCGTTCGTGTCGATCAGACATGTGTTGTGCTGGAAGAGAAGTTTGATTGCAGGATGCCGGGCGGAACGACGATGCCTTGGGTCAGTGTTGTCGGTGCCCACCGCGATAGCCACATTCGAAGATGGGCGACCTTGTGGAGTTGCCTGATCTCGGCATGCCAGTTCGGTACATCCTCAACCAAGGGAATTCGAGTCCAAGCAGCTTGTCGTCACCATTCGCGGGGTGTCTCTCCACAGAAGGACAGCCCGTGGTGTTATTAGCGAATAGACCCCGGTTTGCGCTACATCCCACATCCAGCCGAGGTTCAGTGAGAAATGCGTTCCACATATCTCCCTCTCTCCCCCACGAGTTGGGGCCTTTTCCCCTCGAGGTCCATCCTCGTTCTTGACGGAAAAGCCAATGGAGCAACTTCTGACTCGACAGGTTCGAGAATCAGCATCCTGTCGCTTACTCGTAAAGATCATGCGGATTATTCCCAGGGTAACCGGACCGATGCCCCGCGGACACGGTACAAGTCCTTCCACTAAAAGTAGTTCGCAGGCGGAATGACCCCTCCCCTCACACGCGTGGCCAGGATACTTATTGTGAGTCGGACGCCTCGCCCTTGTGTCTTTTAACTCCTCCTGCTTGCCCTGCTGCGTTCTCGAGAACCACTGTCGAATTTCCTCGCATAAACTACAAGCCCGACGAGAAAGTCCTATCAAACATGGCTTCAGTCCAAGTCCCCTCACGGCACAAGGCCGTTGTATACGATAATCCTGGCAGCATCTCGACCAAGGTTGAAGAGGTTGACACGCCCAAACCAGGTGTCGGCGAGGTCTTAATCAACCTGACACATTCGGGTGTCTGCCACAGTGACATGGGCGTCATGGCAAATTCATGGGCCTGGCTCCCTGCACCAACACAGAAGGGCCAGATTGGTGGCCATGAAGGAGTCGGGTCGGTCGCTGCTTTGGGTCCAGGTGCCGAGGGCTCTGGGTTGAAGGTCGGCGACCGAGTCGGCATCAAATGGCTCTCCTCTGCCTGCGGGAACTGTCAACCTTGTCTTGTCGGTTCTGATGCATGTTGTACTTCTGCCAAAATCAGTGGATACTACACGCCTGGAACCTTCCAACAATATGCACTTGCTCCGGCTCATTATGTTACGCCCATTCCTGATGCGCTACCAAGCGATGCAGCAGCTCCCATGCTCTGCGGAGGTGAGAAGCCCTACCTGGCTACATTTCAACACGAAGAGAGCTGACCACGAATTCTCGTAGGCGTTACCGTTTACAGCGCCTTGGTCAAATCGGGAGCAAGGCCTGGTGACTGGGTCGTTATCCCGGGAGCAGGAGGTGGCTTGGGACACTTAGCACTCCAGATTGGAGCTCGAGGAATGGGCTTCCGCATGATCGGCATTGACATGGGCGAGAAGGAGAAGCTCGCGAAAGAGTGCGGTGCTGAGGTCTTCATTGATCTTGGGAAATACTCCAGAGACGACGATGGGACCAAGAAATTGGCCGAGGACGTCAAGGCCGCGACAGGAGGTGTCGGAGCTGCGGCTGTTGTGGTTTGTACAGCAAGTAATGCTGCTTACGCTCAAGCATTGAGCTTTCTCAAGTTCAGAGGTACTCTCGTTTGTGTTGGTGTTCCCGAAGGAAAGGCGGTCCCGATCGCCACCGCAGATCCTGCCACAATGCTGGTTGCAGAGCTACGAATCGTGGGCAGTGCAGTCGGGAATCGAAAGGACGCCATTGATACGTTGGACATGGCAGCTAGGTGAGCAGGCTCTTATGCTTCGTTGAAGATGGAACTAACCGAACCCAGGGGTATCGTTAAGACTCATTTCGAAACTCAACCGATGGATAAACTGACGGAGGTGTTTGAGCGAATGGACAAAGGCAAGCTGCAGGGCAGAGTTGTTCTTGATTTGAGCGGATAGCTACAAGTAGAACATGTACTCCGTAAAGCAAGGACAATCCGAAGGCATGGGTAGCTTTTCGTCGGCTGAAATTCTAGTAGCCGTGGCTAATTTCTCGTATCGCCGTCCCCCAAATTGCAATATCTCTCAACGAGGCTGCGGTGCCAACAACCAAGAAATATTTATCCGCTGTGCTGTTCAAGGCTATGGAAGACCTTGCAATTCCTGCCGATGATGTTGCCAAACATAGTCCCAACATCATCTCGATACGTATAGCCAAACCAATTCTTTCCAGGCCGAGCCAAGGTAGAGGATAGCCGCCGATGCTGGCCTGTGCCGTTGAGTCGTCATCTAGGTAGGATGACAACATGAATCCGCACAACCAGCCATACAACTACTCCCAAAGCACACCAGGACCGCCTCAACCTCCCTGGCAAGCTCCGCCGCGAAAATCAGGATGGGCAGATCCAAGATTACGACCTCAATCTCCTCCATCACCTCAAAATGAAGGCTTCCATGACTTTGGTCCGCCTCTGCCACCACCGCCGCCTCCTCCTGCCGCAGGCCAACAACCGCCTGCGCAGTACGGCACGGCCGCCTGGGGGGTTCGATATAATCAGACAATAGCACCTCAGGGCCATGAATCGAAACCACCTCTGCCTCCTCGTCCACCCAGTGCCGCTGGCCGAATAAGCCCGCAGCCGGACTACGCGCATGCGCCGAACTACCATCAGCAACCACCGCCGCATGTTGGAGCATCACAACAGTATCCGCCGCCATGGAGCGATCCCTATCAATCGAGACCATCGTCTCAAAGCTCTACATTTCCTGCACCTACACCGGCTCCTCCACCTCCACCTCCGCGGCCTGCGGCGTACGAAGCCGAGGTGCAATCCTACTACAATCAAGCCAACACTCCCTTTCACGAATACTCTCACAAGCCTCCTACCCATCATTACGATCCACAACCACAAAATGCATGGAATGCCCAGGTTATCCCTGCTGGAGGGCCGGCATACTATCCTAGTGCACCAGCGCCGCATCAGGTTACGGCAACACACGATGCCCCTCTGGTGTCGCCTATTGAGCCAAGTAATATGCCATGGGGTCAGCAGGGAGAAGCAGATACGTTCCCAACTGCCAATAACTACCAGCGACCCCAGAATAATGTCACGCATTCGCAGGTACTTGGTTTTGGTCGACCATCAGATTGGGAGCTATGGCAGCCGGGAGTGGCGCCAGAACAAACACCGACAAGTCCACACAACCCTTCGCCGGACACGTTAGCCCAAGCTCATGGCAGTGCCGCGCCACGGCCAGCACACGCGAGCCCGTCGACGTCTCAGACACCAAAGCCGCCTCCTGTTCATGCGCAATCACCTGTGGAAATTGGCGCTGCAAGCCCGGTGACAGCTCGAAGGGTCTCACATCAGGATTTACCAAAGTTCCAGGCGGAACCGTCACAATCGCAAAGCAGTCAGAGTCCTCCATCTGCGGGCCGTCGTGACGGTAGCATGTCTGTACGCTCGGACAGCATCAATAGTGCTGGGAAAATTGACAGCGTCATCCAAGCATGGAGCACGCCTCTGAGGGTGAGGGCTAGCCATGAGCCGTCTTCGCGACCCGATTCTCGTACTTCCACTCGCGTAGATTCGCCGGAACCCGTGCAGAACGTGAAGTATGCAGATCCATATGCAGATCTGGAGCCGGAGTTCAAAGCGTCACTGAAAAGATATGCTGCGATGTTGCGGAAGGAGATCTCTGCTGAATCTGATGAGGAGAAGTTTGAGATTTTCCAATCCTTCGTGACGAAAGAGCTTCGCCTGAGAAGCCTGCTCTACGGGGTTGAATTGAACAAGGCTGCAAAAGACGTCAAGAAGGCTGCCAGTCTTGCAGATATGCAGGCTGCTTTGCCCAAATCCGTACAGGAAGCGGCTGGAGACGCCAAGTCGGACACTGCAAATCATCCAACGACATCGATATCGGCGCGGGCCGTCTCAAAACAGCCCATCACAACAGGGAGTGGCATTCAGCCACGTATAGTTTCTGCTCCAGAGCAGCCGCCTAGCTCAAAGGCCGGCTTTTTGGCGGGTATAGGTGCAGCTCCAGAGCCGGACGAAGCTTACAGTCCGGGTGGCCGTCCGAGGGCCGCGAAAACTACAGCAATGCCTTCAGTTGCGGGTTCAATATCTGGCATGGCGGACAACTCTGCTAGCAATCGCCGGAGCATGGAAGATGACGAAGCCTACAGCCCTGGTGGTCGTCCCAAGGTCCTTAAACCCCCGGTGAAAGAACCCGATAGACCTTTTCCCTCGCTTAACACGTTCCCACAGAACAGAAGTTATGAAAGGCCCCCGGTCGGTGCTCTATCTCCTAGCAACGATGCACCGATGGTTATAGAAGACTATGCTATGGCGCAGCCACCGTCCCCAGGTATGAATGCACCGATGGTTGTGGAGCCGGAACAACCTCGATCCTCGTGGACTCGCTCTTCTGAAGGACAGAAGCCTGCTGTGCCTATTAAATTTGAGCCTGCTCGGCCCGCATATACACCTTTCCGCTACAGCGCCGCTACTCGAGAGGAACAAACACAACCATTGCAGCCCGCAGACGAAGCGTACTCATCTTTGCGGCATTCAATGGCGGATTCTGGTCGACTGATGGCTCGGGAGACACTGCTCACTACACCTAGACCCTCCTCCACTACCGGTAGGAAAGAACACGAGGAAGCATTTATCGGCCTGATCAGAAAGCAGAGCATGGCTGTCAGGCAGAAGAGCGCTGAGCCACGCGGTGTTGCTCGGCCTGGCGATAACGCAATTCGGGCTGATACGCCCGCGTTTATGCGGGTCGGTACTCCTGCGAGCGGACGAGCAGAAGATCCGTCGAAAGAGACTGTGAAAGCGTTGCGCTCTCTACTGCCGAAGAAGACGTTCGAGGACTCTGTTCAACATCCCAGTGTGGTAGATCTGAAGACGAAGATCGACTCTGTGCCCAACCGGTTTGAGTTCATCCACGAGACTGTGGTCCACTGGGATCGAACAAATCGAGAAGTGCGGAAGCAACAAGATACTGAACGTAGGACCAGGCAAGAAGAGTCGGAGGCGCACCTTGATGCACTTTTCAACGACAACGAAATTGGCTATGCGGACATAGGCAATCTGGAAGCCGAGTTTAAACTGGCCGAAGCCGAGCAAAAGTATCGTGAGAATCAAGAAGAACTCGAGTCATTTGCGGGTCAGGTCTTTACCCCTGTGACTGAGAGGCTTCGAAAAGAGATCAGGGACTTGAGTAAAGCTTATGCAATGGCCACTGACCTTCTAGATCGGGAAAGCGAGCCAGTGAGTCGTTGTTTCAAGGGACAGACTGCTAGGGCGAGAATGTCTGAAGTCATGGGTTGTGTCATCACGCTCTTCAACAAGATTGAGATCAGGCATCGAAAATTGGCCGAAGCACATATGGAGCGAGAAAGGCGACGCAAACATCTCGAACTGACGGTGCTCTACATGAACAATGACAAGGACGGCATGAAGAAATTGGAACAAGAGTTTGCGGCAGCAGAAAAGACGCAAGTGCTTCACGAAGCGCGTGCTAAGGATGAGAGAGCCAACAGATTGATGGACACGTTCGACCGAGCCACTGTCCGTGGGTTGGGCGATAACCAGCTGTTCATTGATGATATCTTGGTCAAGATACATGATCTCAAGAAGACGATCTCGTCTGGAGAAGAAGCAGTCAAGGCAACGCTGTACGAAGCCGAAGGAACCCGAGACACACTGGCGTCGACTCAAGATGTCGTCTGCCTCGTCATGGCAGATTCGCGCAAGATGCTGGCTTTGTCCAACGAGGCGGACGTGCTTTTGAACGACTCCGACTACGGTGTCTCGGTGGCGGAGGCTCAAGTAGCCAATGCAGACAAGGTCACATACGGCAGCCTCGAAAAGGAGAAGGCTAAAGAAGACGCGAAGTTGGTGGAAGAAATGAACGTCCGCATCGCTAGCGTCACCAAGGGACCTCAAGATGCAATCGACGCCATCCGTGAGATGATGGATCAGATAGGGGACGACCCGGAGCACCAGGATCGGATCAAGAAGGCTCTTCAGGTGGCTAAACAGCGCAACGCCTCGAATGACCAGGCGCAAGCGTGAACATCATGATGCTCTGCCGATGTGGTCGAACGGATGTGGCAAGTGATGTTGTTGAGATATTCCTGTAGCTGAGAAATCTACAAACTTTATCGTACCAAGCGCAGGCGAAGCAGGAATGCGCGGATAAGATCGAAAAGCTACGAGTACTCGTATGAGGCGCAGGCACCCCAGGTGGCAGCACTCGGTGGCAATAATTGGTAGGCTTTCCGATAGGTTTCTGATCTCGATGCAGTTTCCAGCTGCACGCTGCAGCTATGTTCAAGGATATTCCTGGTCTGACTTGAGTTCGGTAGAAATTCCGGCAAGACATGTGTGTGGCTCGAGGTTTCGGGCGAGGTTTCAAAAGTCGAGAGGAACATGTCAAACGCCGCATCTTGCTGGTGTTGGAATGGCCACCAGTGAGCCACCAGTGTGAAACCGGGAGCTTCGAAGGAGTCAAGCTTGGAGGGCCTGAGGAACCAAAAAAAAACAGGGACAGAAGTCACAAGCCACTGGACGCTTTGACGCCCCAGACGGCGAGTGTGGCTGCCTTACTGGGATGGGCCTTGTTGCGGTCGCTAACCGGAGTCTCCTCAGCCCCACGAGTCTGCGGCTGACGTCGACCTTGGCTTTGGCTTTGCTGAGGGCTGCACCAATTCACCAATTGTTGGATAATGATGATGATGATGATGGATGGTGATGATGGTGATGAAGGGTTGATCTCCAGTAGGCCAAGTGCCCTCAGCTGGAAGGACTTGAGGTCCGTTGCTGAGGCTTTGCGAGGCATGTCCCCTCGACAGTGGACATGGGAATGTACATCACATCAGTGATCATTGCACAGTAGTATTGTTTTGCTCGAGGGTCATAGACGCAGCACACATTACTCGTGAAGTCGGCCGTCCACTTATGGCGGGAATACTTACACGCCAGTTTGCTGGAAGGGGCAACGAGTCGTCGTTGAATGTGCGAGGGTACGTCAAATACGGAGTAGCGAGGATGGCTTCCAGCTAAGGGTCGTGTCGATCACAGAAATAGATGAGAGATCGGGATATTCGTGAGACAGGTGGATTGGCAGTGGGAAAGACAAGGGGAGGCCATTGGAGAGGGAAACGTCAGCCACAAGCGACCAGGGGGGGAATCAGGGGGGCGATTATGTGCCAGTACTGTGTAGGTACTGCGTAGTATGTCTCTGAAAGATCTCCGTAGTGTCTCGGTACTTCTGCGTTTGGGGGGCAGGGCTGAGCCCTACGTAGTATAAGCAATCGACGCCACCAGGGAACGATAAATCCAACAAACAAGAGTGTACGGAGTATGGCTGACCGAAAAGAGAAGGGTTCTTGACGAATTTGGGCGAGGCGGAGGGCTACCCAGCAAGCCAGGCCAAGCAGAGGGAGCCATCAAGAGGGAAGACAGCCGTGGACAAGGCAGCTAAACCCAATACAAATAACCACTGGTGCACCATGGAGCTACAAGGCCGATGTGACGTCTGCAATCAGGCTGGCGCGAAGAGAATGATGCCAGAGTACGGAGTACTGAGTAGGGGAGACACTGTGAGATGAATGATTGGCGCCAAAGAAGCCGGAAGCTGGTGGCGCTAGTGGCTCATTACCAGCCACCGATGACATCTTGAGGGACCAGAGATCAACAGTTAGACCAGCTACGAGCAAATGAGAAAGACCACGAGGAGTAGCTTGGAGATGTAGCTGTAGCTGTGGTCGGTGAGAAGGGTAAAGTAGTCTGGCGATCAGATGTGCATACATGTCATCAGTACTAGTTAGTACGCAGGGCAAAAAAGACCCTTTACACAGGTGAGGTTCGAATACCTAGGTGCATGTGGCACCTCGATTCATTTCAGCTCTTGGGGAGTGGAGTTTGGCGTCTGTCATTTCAAAGCAAGCAACGCACCTGCAGCGGGCTCTGGGCCGATGCGAACGAGTTGTGATTGGTGGGCAGCCAGTCGAACAGTGGACAGTATTACGAGTGTCAGTCACCCAACGATCGGCCATTTTGGGCTTGCAAGTTGCTGGCTCGCTGGATTTTTACACTGCCACACAATACGCAATACCTGAATGCGGAATCTTCCAATTCTTCTTCTCTTCTGCCTCTTGAATTTCCTCTTTCACGAGCGCTGCATCAAACATCATCATCGAACGCAGACGATCTGTTCAAGTCGAGACCTTCTGTCATTACCTACTGTGTACCTAGGTAGATACCATTCACCCATTCTACGCGCCTTGTTCGTCGAAACCCCTCAACTACCAAACGACCGGTCCGCCACCCTCGATCGATCCTCGTATCCCTGCCCAAGTCCGTGTGCAAGGTCCTCCGCATATTGGCTATAGTGGCTGCAGGGCCGTGCAGGTGGCTCAAAATCCTTCCTGACGCCACTCTTGTCTTCTCGGCTCTTCAGTGTTGCGAGGAATCAGTGCCACCCCTGGCCAAATCCCCCAAGGAAGCATCGCATCAGATCTTTTCTCGCCTGCGCCTTTTGTTGTTCAACTCTGCGCTCCAATCGACTCTCAAGCCTCTTCGTCGTCTTGATTATATTCTCAACAGCCTCAGTTTTCGTGGACAACAGAACAGAGGAGGCTCCACCACAGCCATCATACCCACTTCACGGTCCCTGGTCCTGGTCCTGGTCCAATCGATACACCCTGGGTCCAACTATCTTCGCCTTTCATACGGAGTACTCGACGGGCATCGTCACCCATCGGCCGGTCGGTTTGATCTGCCTGACTACTTTTCTACTACTTTCCTGTCAATAATACCTCCCCTACCTCACCGACGAATTCATAGCTTCAATTGCTCGAGGCCTGAACCTACAGTCAGACATTCACAAGATATTCTTGGGTTCTTGTCAACCTCGATCCAGCGCCACCACCAGCCAAGCCCGATTTGCTCGTCGTCAAGCTTTCTTCAACAAATCGGCGTCATTTCAAGCTGAACTGCCACTTCGCCTGGACTCTCCGTCTATTCCTTCCTTTCCAACCAACTCGACTCGAACCTCGCTTCACCAACCCCAAACCATTTGTTGGCTGGCTGCTGGCTGTGTTCCCTCCCTCCTCAACCGCCACAACCTGTCGACTCAAGCGTTCCTTGCTTTCTCACTGCGCGCACGACGAACTGTCCTGCAACAATAATCATCAAGCAATTATCCCTCAAGCGCCGCATATCGAGAACTTGTCACAGCCGCATTCGCTACCTGCCTGCACCGTCCACCACTAGTCACGACTGTCGACTATTTTCAGCCCACACATTTCCTCATCGCAAAACGGCGTCGGTCTAAATATTCGTCACTTCGTCGTCTACCGGGTACCGAAGCGATCTACCTACCTGCTACGCTTCAATCAAGTTGCTACGCGACCGCACGAAGAGCAAACCGAACCCCTACGATCCTTGGCTTGCAGTCTCTCTCCCTCACGCATTTGCGCCGTTACATACCATGCTGCGCAGCGTCGCTCACTTTGTCTTCAAGAGATAGGATCCATACCGCCGCTGTCCATCCCGGCTTCTGGGTGAGCTCGAAGCACTCAGAATACAACTTGCGCCTCGACTGAGGCTGGTGAACCTGCCAAATCTAGCGACTCTCGACAACTTCGTACCTGACCACATGTCCGCACAAGGTACGCGAATCACAGCGCACTGAAAGACCACATTCATTTGTCGTTACTATCCCAGAGTTGCCCTATCATTTGCCCGACTTTGGGACTTGTTTGCCCACCTGAACTCCGTTGTGCAAGCTTCGTCTTTGTGTGGTGTTCTCACTGACAACATGGTAATGCAGGTCAGGTGGATTGTTTGAAGAAAATCTCCGTTTATGGCTGAGTCCAATATTGATCCACAAATATCCCAGGAGGGCCCAACGCTGGGGTCTCCTACCTTCATTAAACCCTTAAGTCCTCTGCAACTCCAAGCAAAGCTCAAGGTCAGTTCTTCCGGCGACTTTGAAGACTCTGGGAGACCTGGAAAGAGACGCAAGTTTGAAGCGCCACAGTTGACTGCTGCTGCTGCCATCGCTGAAGGACACCACCGACCCTCGAGATCCGTCTCGCCACCTAGTACTGGGACAAGTCCCAATCCTTCGCTACAAGCGTTGAGTGCCCTGATGGGCGCAAACTCGAACATCACGAGCAAGGCTTCCAAGTCCAGCTCAGAACATGCTCCAGATCCAGCAGCCACTATCAGCGAACCTTTGGTTCAGGTAGCTGAGCACATCCAGCAGCTTTCTGCGACTTCCGAAGCCTCTGCTACCGGCAATAATCATGCAGAGCAGACTAGCCCTACCAGCCTGTCCAGCGTTGGGACTCTCGAGAGCGTGGCGGGTGTCTCGGGCATGACCACGACAGTGGGAAGCCCATTACCGATTGAGCAAACGCTTGGCCAAGTCCGGAATGCTACCGAAACGGGCAGTATCTCACCCGGCGGGGGATTCAAGGGTTCATCTTATCCAGCCCCTGGCTTGCAACTGCCGCCCAGTGAAGGCGCTAGACGAGGAATGAGTTTGCCTCAATCCACTTCACGAGCAGGTACAAGATCTCCCTCCAGCAAAAAACACAGATGCCCCTACTGTGCCACCGAGTTTACCCGTCACCACAATCTGAAGAGCCATCTGTTAACACATAGTCAAGAAAAGCCATACGTATGCTCCACCTGTCAGTCGAGATTCCGACGGCTGCATGATCTCAAGAGGCACACCAAGTTGCATACCGGCGAACGACCCCATATTTGTCCCAAATGCGGCCGCAAGTTCGCTCGGGGCGATGCTTTGGCACGCCACAACAAAGGCCCTGGTGGTTGCGCAGGTCGCAGAGCCAGTATGGGTAGTTATGGAGGCGATGATGACGGCGAAGGTGACGAGTCCATGGAAGGAGTCGTTTATGGTGAACCCGAGACCATGGACGATGAGCCGGGAAGCGACAAAACCCCCCGAATTCGTCGTCAACCTCCTTCAGGAGACGACAATCTGGAAGATCCTGATCACACTTCCCGATTCCCGAGTACATACCCTCCTATTCAAGGTCGCCCCCCAGGAGGTATGGCGAGCAGTCCCTTTCCACCTCGGAGCGGGTTCAATCCATCAGGTTCCGGAACTAGTAACGCTGTTGCCCCTCCAGCGGCGCCGCCACCCTTTCCACAACTTTCGGGCTCATCGGTTGGATCGCGGCCCTCCATACCGAATGCGGTTTATGCACAGAATCCCATGACGGAAAGTCCGAAACCACTTTCACCCGGACAAGTACACCGAGGTTCGGTTGGCGGGTCAGCCGAAGGCAGCCTCCATCGCAACCAGTCTCCAAGCATGACACACTACCAACAAGGCTCGTACCCTCGGACCGGTACAGGATCATCCTTGAATGTGCCATCTGGACCACCTCAATTACCGCCTCCAAACGTATTGAATCCCCCAGATGCAAGATATACCTTGCCGAGTCAAGGTGGTCCAGCCCATCCACCGACGCAACCGTCTGGCCCTCCTACACATATGAGTGGGAGCGGGCCGTTGTCCTCTCATAGCAACAGCCTGTCTTCGACTCATGGTCATTCGGGCCATGGCAGTGGTGAGACCTCCAACATGTTTGCCGACAAAGATAGAATCTGGGCATACGTCAACAGTCTCGAACAACGGATGAATGGGATGCAGCAGGAGATTGACTCGCTTAAGCATCAACTTGCCGTCGCCACCCAACCGACCCAACAGCAACAACGAATATGAAGATAATAAGACATTTTAGCAACAACGAGAATCGGACCACACCACACACGAATTGCAAACTGAATACGAAGACCACCCCCTTGTCTCGATGGGATGAGATGTCAGGGCGCTCGAAAAGGCAAAAAGCGTTGACAGGAACAATGATTGATTCCCTATTGGGTTCACGCATATTGCCCAAAGCACGTTATAGATACCCCATGAATTGCATTTCTCGTTTTTTGCTTACTTTCTACCAATACGGACAGACTCCGTTCGAGAGGCAGCATCTTTCAGCACCGCGTAGTCGGCGTTTGGGTTGAGAAGGGTACGACTGCGGTATGGTCTCACTGGATGAGACGCGAATGTGAAGGCGTGAAGGTCGTGTGCACACAGGACAGGACGAAACGGAGAGATGTTGACTGATTGATTTCGAATCCGAACAGGCGTGGGTTTGGCGAGAACGACGATGTTACACTAACATTCTTCACATGTGTATATGTACAACATGATCAAAAGAGATGGCGGAATGGGCCGAGTTTATGTGTTGGCTGACTCGGAGAGAAGTTTTGAAACCAAAGAATACATGAGTTTTTTTAAATCCGAAGCATCTTGACAACCTTGGAACATACCTTACCTAGGTGAAAATTCATGATCTTCTAGTCCGTACGGAGTCGGTGAGGAGCAAAACGTGGAGCACCTTCCATGTTATGAACGTATGAGTTCGTATGGGGGATAAGAGCAGAAGAAACGCGAGAGACGAAGGACTTGCTTCAGACGGGCGACATTGTACGGAGTACGGCAAAGATACCTTATTCGTTTTCGGCTTGTATATACTAGGGGGAGCGTAGCACTACTACCTTAGTAAGTCAGACGTGAGGTTCTCTGGCTTGCGTCGTCCTCGATGTCATCATCACCTGGCAAATGCCGGCGTGCTGGGTTTGGAATTTGGTTAAGACTGATTGTATATATGTATATGTACTCCCACGCCGACGCCCTCATCCTTTGTGCTCACTGCCTCACTGCCTCACTGCCTCACTGCCTCACTGCCTCAATTGGCAATGCAGGTCCACCGTCCACGAGGCTCCTTGGAGGGGAGCCACTTCTACTTCTTTCTTCTTGTTCCCTCCGACGCATTGATTCCTTGATTTCGTGATTCGGGATTACTGTATCCTGTATCCTGATCCATCCATCTGCCTCTTTCTCAGGTCGAAAAGGGATAAAAGAGGCGGTGATTTTTGTAATATAAGGTACGGATAGTAGTAACGTAGTCGGGCAACGAACGGGGCTGTGTGGGTCAGAAATACCAAGGGTGTCACAGCAGTTACCCCCACGCGCCCACCACCCGCAAGTGGTCGGAATGAAAATGGCGGTAGGGTAGGGTAGGAGTGTGTTGTGGTGTTGTGGTGGTGAGTAGAATTTTTTATGCTTGTTTCTGGAAGCCGTCGACATCGGTCGAGTTGCTTAGTGTTTCGAATTTCTTGTAGTTTTGCTCGTATTTTTCAATCTTGTTCATGATGGCGGCGTACTGTGTTGTAGAGTTATGAGTTAGATAATAGTGGTGGCTGTAGGGATATGGCTGTAGATGTACCGGTGGGAGGGGTCGGGGAAGGGGAAGAGAAGGGGAATGTAGTCAAGTGAGGACCCATGTTGCTTCGTGCTCGTGGCTTGGAAACCCGGCACAGCACGGCACGGTACGTCTCGTGTGTCTTTTTTCCGGGGGGAAAAGTAGGAAGGAAGGTGGGAAGGGGGAGGGGGAGGTGGAAATGGAAATGGAAGTGGAAGTGGAAGTGAAAGGGATGGAATGGGATGGGAATAGCTCACGGCGTCGGTGCCGATGACGCAGCGTAGAGGAGGGTCTTTCATGATGGCCAGCTCGTACATGGCCTTTGCGCCTTTGACAGGGTCGCCGGCTTGGTTGCCGTTGCGGGCGGACATGCGTTCTTGCGCGTCCATGTCTGTGTGTGCGGAGGAGTGGTGTTAGCAAGCATCTCCGTGAGGGAATGTCGAAAGTATGAAAAGTACGTGGTATAGCATCGACCGAGGGCAGAGAAGGGGGGGGATTGGGATCGGACTTACGGTCATAGGCCGGGTGACGGTCGGCGAATTGCATGCTTCGGCCTGCCCAGTCGGTTCTGGAGGGGCGTTAGTTTTTTGGGGGGGGTCAATCATGGCTACTGTAGGTATGCTTGCTTCGATGCGCTTGAGGGGAGGGACAATGAGGGTTATAGGGGAGTGGACTTGAGTCAATCAAGTACGACACTGTTCAACCTTCTGGCTCTGCGATGCGTCGGGGCGTGATACATGGTATATGGATCCGCCGACGCCACTTGTCATAGGCGAGTGTTTCGCCCAGTGTGAGGAGGAGAAGGAGAAGGAGGAGGAGAGAAAAGCCTTGCGTAGATAGGGGCAACAACAAGACAAATAGCAGGGGAGGGAAAGTAGAAGTAGAAGTGACATACCTGAACCCACCAGGCTCGACGCAGGTGAACTTGATACCCCATTCGGGCTTGACCTCCAGACTGACGGCCTCGGTGAAACCCTCGACGGCCCATTTACTCGCGCAATAGGCACTGAACAAGGGCACGCCTCTCTGCCCTCCGATGCTGGTGATCTGCTGGATCAAGCCACCCTGCGGCTGCTGGCGGTCACGCATCACCTGCATGGCCTCGCGCGTGACATCGAGCAGGCCGAAGAAATTGATCTCCATCTGCCGCCGGATCTGCTCGTCGGTGTACTCTTCGAAGCAACCCGCGAGGCCGTAGCCGGCATTGTTGACGACGACGTCGACGCGGCCGAATTGTTTGAGCGTGGCGTCAAAGGCTTGCTTGATGCTCGATTTGTCCGTCACGTCGAGCTTCACGGCCAGGTAGTTGTCCGATGTGGTTCCTTTGAAGGACAGTTTGGACGGGTCCCGCGCCGTGGCGACGACGCATTCGCCCCGGTTCAGGACTTCTTGCGCGTACTCCTTGCCGAAGCCGGTCGATGTGCCCGTGATCAGGAAGATGCGGGGCATGATGGTGGTCGTGGTGGTGGTGGTGGTGGTGGTGGTGGTGGACAAGGGCGTGCGTGAAGGTTGGGTTTCTTGAGATGATTAGGGCTGGGCTCTGGATGATGGTCAGGTCAAGTCAAGTACCCGGACTCGTCGATATATAAGGTACCTTACCTAGGTATATTTTTGCTGTACTCCTAAATACCGTGTACTGTGTGATAAGACTCAGCACTCGGACGTCATTGACAAGTCGTGACGTTTCTCCAAAAAGTGAAATTCGGATACTCGGTTAGACAATCATCTCTTTTCAACACCTTATCAGAGACGACGACAGTAAACAGGCCGGTAGCCGGTAGAGAGCAAAACGGGCCCCAAAACCAGTCAGATCTAATTCAGCCCCCCAGCAACAACACTCGTACTGTTCTCCGTATGAAGTCCGGACCCAACGCTACTCAACGGCCAGAGTGGTGGATGAATATTGCGATCGTCTATTGGCTGGACCTCGACTGCATCCCTTCTGTGTTGAATTGAATTGAATTGGAAAGGCGTCACCTCATATTCCGATCCAAGGAGTTCGCTCGATGTACTCAAATTGAGAAGCTGGGTATGTAATCAGACAGCAGGAAGATACGGGGACCATCATCAACACATCACCAATTCGAGGAGACTGGCAGCCTTGAGGGACAAAGCTGGTGCTGGCCCTCAGGCGTAGCTATTGAACGTGGATTGCCTGATCCAGTATACGAAAGCACGGTTGTGTCCAGCCTCGTCCATCACTCGTCGGGGAGCTGGTCGAATTACTTAGCCACCTAGACCTTGGGCTACATAAATAACATCACCAGGTACTATTGCTGTCTGTGACTCTCAGCTTTTTGCACCTTTGTCAAGTCAACAGCCATGGATCAGCCACCCCACGAATTTGCAAGTCCTCCCGAATACACCTTTCCTCCAGCACCTGGCCACAACTACAAACCCGGTGAGCCCGTACACAATGTCTCCTCACCTCCTGCAGCCTCTCAGCCATCCCAACTCGACCAACCTCTTTCCTTGACAAAGATCCTGCTCAACTTGGCCCCTCAATCCTACTATATGGCAACGCAACACCCTTTCCTGCGTCTCGCTGGACTTGGGATGCTTCCCAAGACAACACTAGCACGCTGGCTCTCGCAAGATCGGCTTTACGCCCAGTCCTATATCGGCTTCATTGGCGCTCTGATTGCTCGAGTCGACTTGCCGTACGTCAATATTATGGACAAATCGGCGTCCTTGCGCTGGCGCATTGTCAATCTTCTCTCTTCGGCGCTCCAGAACATCCATAGAGAGCTGCAATTCTTCGCCGACACTGCGGCGAAATATGACCTCCAACTCGACACACCGAGCAGATTGGACGGGGTGTTTGCTGCCGAACCTGCCACAAAACAATATATTGACTTGTTTCGAGCATTCTCGACCGATCCAAGTATGAGTCTGCTGGAAGGCCTTGTTGTGCTCTGGGCCACCGAGACGTGCTATCTGAGTGCATGGTCATGGGCATCATCATTCATGACCGCGTCGAGATCGTTCAAACCAAAGGCAGACGCTGATGGTGGTGCCTTACGTGATGCATTTGTTCCAAATTGGACGAGCCCCGAGTTTGAGAAGTTTGTTAATGACATTGCCGAGGTCACAGATTCACTGGCCGAGCGAGAAGACGCAATCGCCCGGCGGTTGGACGTGTATAAAGCCGTTTGGATGCACGTTCTGGAGGTTGAGACGAGATTTTGGCCGGATGTCGGAGGGAGGAAGGAGACGGCTCCATAAGAACCATTTTGAACATTGACATCGCGTTTCAATCTTGTGCTTTTCCTTGGCTGGCTTGGAACAGCACTAGGTACTTCCGATTTGTCCTGTAATTCGTTCGACAGCACTGATGGTGTGCCTAAAGTAGGCTCATACATTTTCTCATCACGGTCGTCAAAGCCTGCGTTGTGCGCCCATAACGTCTGCTGTCTCAATCGAAACCTCTCAGAGGTCGCACGTTGTCGGCCCTCCAAAGACCCACAACCGCACCTGTCTCGTTCATCCAATCTCTTGCACCATTCACAGCAGCCTTCGCCATTCCCGTATTTCTTCTCTTGTGTCCCTTTTGAAATCCCACCCCTTGTCTTTCACCGGTTGCGTATTCGGAACCCATGCTGGGCAGGACATTTTCTCCTGCGCTTAAACTGACAAAGAGCGCGAATGGAACCAGCCAGACACAGAGACCGAAGTATGACGCGATTTCCGTGAAGGTGGGTTGGTCGTATACTGGTGCCGAATACCAATCCCTTCTACTGCTCGGAATGCCCCTGTAGCCTCCTGCAGGTTGACTGAAGTGTCTGAACCACAGCCAGTGGTTGAGGATCACCAATCCACAGCTGGCGATGAAGAAAGGATCAGATAGTTTGACGATGGGAAAGTGTCGTAAGTTCGTCGCGTAGACAGCGTGACTGGCTACTCCGAGGAGAGTTAGGTACCAAGGAAATCCGTCGACCAACGAGAGAAGAATCTGTGCGACCACGACCGCATAGACGAGGCGTCTGAGTAACTTGGCACTGAGAACCGAATGCTCTTCGACAAGCTCGGAGAGGTAGTACAGGCCAGAGGCAATGGAGAGGGTGAGAAACCCAAACCCCATCACCAGGCCGATGTACCCAAGGAGAGGTAGGATGTACATGTTTGTCCACGCGTCGCTGAGGACTTTGTGCCAATAATGAATCACCTGAAAGGACTGAGGATCATACTTTCACTCACTGCATGAATAGAGTGACATGTCTCCGTAGACAAAAAGACCAGCTGTCACTTTCCAATGAAAATGGAGCGAAGGGGAAGAGAATTGGGAAAGCGGCCTGTGACGTCGCCAGAATGGTTATGGGCTAGTCCTTGAGTTATGGTTTATCACGCCGCTTTAATGTGTATACTGTGTAGAGGTGACTGTCCAATTGGTGAGCACTGGTCTTCGCGCAGCATGTAAGAGTGGGCTGCTCATGCTCCGAAATTGCTGTGGTATCGTTGCTGGCCGAAAGCACACTATTCGGTCATCAGGCATCTCACTTAGAGCTTCGCCCTAGGTATCGACTGAGACAAGACTATCTGATCCCAGTCCAAAGGCCTTCTCGCAAGCTGAAAGGCTTCCAACCCGACTGCAGCCTCACTATTTGGGCGCATCATACGGTCAAATAGCCCTTTGATGCCCGCTTCCTGAACAATGTCTCCAGCATGTGCCCATCCAAGCCTCACCAGCTCTTTGCTCATTTGCGAAGCTTGGGGGCCGGCGATCTTCAATTGTCCAAGATACAAGTCAAGCTCGTCAGAAAGAAGCCTAGGGTCATCCACGACTCGTGCCAACAGCCCGAGGGACTTCAGCTCCATGACAGATATTGGCCGTGCCGAAAGCATTGCTTCTCTCGTGAAGGCGAGGCCCCATTCTCGAACAACATATTTTGAAATCGTCGCTGCGCATAAGCCGAGCTTCACCTCGCTGAGAGTGACGGTCGCCGACTCGGCAGCGATCCTGATATCGCATGCAAACGCTAAACCGACACCCCCACCGAATGCAGGGCCATTGATGCATGCAATGGTCACTTGTGGTGCATTGTCGATGGTTTCAAAAAGTCGGTGCAGGCGCTCGTACTGTGCATCACTTGCGGCCTTGGACTGAGCAACTGGGGATACCCCTTTGCCCAAGTCCATGCCGGCACAGAAATACCTTCCAGACCCTGTTATGGCTATTCGCGTGATGGTCGCATCACTATTTGCGTCCTCGAATATCTGCGTCAAGTCGGCAATCATTGAAGTCGTAAGTGTGTTGCTTGACTGTGGCCGATGCAAAACAACCTTGAGATTGACTCCGGATCGATAAATCTGGAGATTTTCTGTCGCTTTGTATAAATTCCACGCAAGACGAGGCTTTCCGTTTTTTTCAGCTGATGATAATTCAGATTTGACGGCCACAGGCCCGGCAAATCGCGTCGCCAACGCCATCCCAGCTCGACTGTCGTTCGGCTTCCTGAGCTGTGCTGAAATCCAATTACCCACCTCGACGAGCTTGGGAAGATTGACTCCCGTCTGGATACCACCCTGCTCGAAAAGATACACCAAGTCTTCCGTCGCAGCATTCCCCTTGGCGCCAGGCGCAAATGGACACCCTCCAAGACCACCAACACTGCTATCGAAGACACGAACTCCGCACAGATACGCCTGCCACACGTTGCTCACCGCTTGTCCATACGTGTCGTGAAAGTGGCCTGCGAGCTTCGACACCGGTGCCCCATGCTTCTTCAGGAACTCAAGCAAACTCTTCACATCAGATGCGGTGCCCACTCCCAAGGTGTCGCCCAAGCTGACCTCATAGCATCCCATATCGAGCAACTCCTTAACCACATCTAGCACGGCTTTTTGTGGTGTCGGCCCATCGAATGGATCCGCAAAAATGCACGAGATATATCCGCGGACAGCAAGCCCATCATTGACCGCTCTTGACGCCACTTGTCTCGCCCTATCCAACCCTTGGCGGACACTCACGTTGATATTGGCCCTACTAAACCCTTCGCTTGCGCTCACAAACACTGCCACTTCCCTCACTCCATATCGAGTCGCAATCTCGAGTCCCTTCACGTTCGGTACCAAAACGGGTAGTCTCAATCTCTGGTCTTTGATCAACGCTTGAGTGCGCTGGTCGCCCAACAATGCCTGACAATCTGCCAGTTGCGGGATGGCCCGCGGTGAGACAACAGATGTTATTTCAATCGTGTCGAGGCCCGTTTCCCTTAGACGCGATATCAATTCGAGTTTTTTCTGGGTCGGTATGCTGCTTTTGATGTTCTGAAGACCATCTCGTGGCCCGACTTCCACGATGCGGACTGCCTCGGAGGGGAATGTGCTGCGTGTCATTATGTTCAAACGACAGTGGGTCGCAAGCAGGGTCAGAACGGCGGCAGTAGGCACTGCATGTAATGAACAGCTGCTGCGCAGAGCATCTTGGTATATCACCTTAAGCAACGCCTGCTTACTGTGCCAAACAGCGGGCTTGAGAGCATGGGGTTCGGGGCTCCTGCTCAATCACAACCCGAGTATGCGTACCGTGGTGTCAAGCTTAGCACGTGATATTGACCCGAGGCTGGCCGTGCCAGGGATGTTCTGGTCGGATGTGGGGACGGCATCTGAGCCGTGCCTTGTTCACACTTGCATATTCCGAGGTTATGGAAGGGAAGCATTCGTCCTCGGTCAGTCGAGGATGTTGTTTTGTCTTATTGTATGTCCCCGTTCAGCCCGTTATAGTCTCGCTTTCGGCTTCTGCCTTGCTACTAGCCGATCACCAATCAAGCGCAGAATGTGCTTTTGGTGTTTCCCACTGCCCGTCTTGGGAAAATCATTCCCGACATCTGCATCGCCAATCCAGAAGACATGTTTTGGCGCTTTGTGTGAGCCCAAGGTCTTCCTTACCCACTGGTTAATCTCGCGTGCATTTGGTCTGGTGATTATTCCTTTCTTGACAGCTAAGAATGCCGCAACTTCTTCACCATATCGCTCGTCTTTGATGGCAACGATACTCACGTCGTCGACAGCAGGGTGTTCAAGGATGCGTTCTTCGATCTCGAGAGGGAAAATGTTCTCCCCGCCTGAGAAGCTGCCGTCAGGCACCAAGCGCCAAATCAGACTGAGAAGAGAACGATACGTACCTCTGATAATCATGTCTTTGATGCGTCCAGTTACCGTGCAGTATCCATCATCGTCAATGACACATTCGTCTCCAGTGTGCATCCACAACACGCCTTCATCATCCCTCCTCATCACCTCGTTAGTCTTCTCTGGATTGTTGTAATAACCCTTTTGCAGGGCGTATCCACTGGTGCACAGCTCGCCCGGAGTGCCTCTTGGTACAGTTTCACCCTCCCTATCCACCACTTTGGCCGCGGTGTGTGGCAAGACTCGTCCCACAGTCTTGGTTCGTCGTTCATCCGAGTCGTCAAGCGAAGTGATGAATGTCACAGGACTGGTCTCTGTCATACCGTAAGCGATCAACATCCCCTTGACACCAAACTCCTGCTCTAAGCGCTTCATTACAGGTGCAGGTACCGATGATCCAGCTGCCACACCAGTGCGAACGGATGTAATTTTGTATTTCTTTTTCTGATTTGCCTCAATTTCGGCAATGAACATCGTCGGCACGCCATATAACGCTGTACACTTCTCCTCGTAGAGGGCATCAAGGACCAAGTGGGCGTCAAACTGATCGCAGGGGAACACGATGGTGCTTCCATGGGTGACTGAGCCGAGAAATCCCATCACTAGACCGAAGCAATGGAAGAGCGGAGGCGGACAGCAAACACTGTCAGATGGGTCGAGTTTCATTGCATCGCCGACAAATCGGCCGTTATTGATGATGTTCCTTTATGAATGGTTAGCAAGAGCTGTATTCTCGAATATCACAAGATTCGGCATACTCACTTGTGGCTCAACATGGCTGCTTTGGGGGCCCCGGTAGTTCCTGTTACTGTCAGACTCCAGGGGGGGGAAGTTGCTCACGACGCTGCTTACCGGAAGTAAATTGTAGATTTACGATATCGTCACAGAGTACCTGACTTTCGGCCTGCTTCAAAGTATCTCTGTTGATAGTGTGCCGCCCGGCGACAAACGTCGAGTACGAGGTCATATTTCGATTCAAGGACTCTGACGCAGCTTCTTTTGAGAGCAGGACAATCGGCACATCGGTAGCGTGCTCAGTCAAAGCATTGATATGCGGTGCTAGGCTCCTCGTGCCGATCTTCGGAGCAATGAGGAGAAGCTTGCAAGCTAGGAATTGTGATCAACCCAGGGCTCAATGCACATATGTGATATTATACAACTTACAGACCACCAGCAAAGCATTAACCACCTCTTTTGGGCTATACGTGTTGTTGAGGACGACGAACGGACAGCCTATCCGTGCAGCAGCCAGGAAGGTCTCCACATATTGGTAGCAATTCCCTGCCATGATTGCAACACAATCTCCATGCTTTAATCCCCTAGCCAACAATGCTCTTGCGACTTCTTCGCTCCGTCGGGCGAGGTCCTGGTAAGACAGCCTCTGCCCTTGCCATGAGAATATCGTAGCGGTATGATTACCAAATAGTGCTGCTTGCCTGATAATGAGCTCGCCCATTGTATAGTTCCATAGTTCTGGTGTTAGTGGCCCCGAGACCAAGGATGGCGTTGTTGAGGATGATTGTGTATGTTGCATGATTCTGGTCGTGTTTGTCGGCGGCGAAGACATGCTTCTATGGCAATAGAACTGTCGAGAGCAAGACTGCTTGCCCACTAACGGTCCACTGGGAAGCAGTAATAATGCAAAAGGGTTGCTGACTAGGTCAAGGACGTGACAAGGAATACGATTGGTTGATGAATTCGTCCCTTTCAAGACTCGCGGCCTGCAAAACCGCCCGCCGCACCCGGCCCGTCTTCGACTCAGCATTCCGGAAGGCCGATCTTGGGTCGAGTGTGGTTCTGCCTCGGTGCATCCTGTGAGAACCATCGCTTAGTACTTTTTGCTAGTGGTCAAAATGCAAGCTGGAACTGCTCGGTCATACATTACTGTCGAATTGAATGCATCACGGATACCACTGATCGTCCACAATGTCGTTGCGAGATTCCTTCCCAGTGGTAGATTCTGTGCTTGATCTCCAGCAACCACGGTACAAATCAAATCGAGATGCCTGGACACAGGTCATGGACGAGTTCGCTGCAAACCTCAGAAGCACGACATCACAAGGAAGTACGCAATCCACCAAAAGACATGAGGACAGGGGACAACTGCTGGCGCGAGACAGGATAGCATTGCTGCTAGATCCGCGATCCTCTTTTTTGGAACTTGGTTCGTTCGCCGGGTTTGGTTTGGAAGATTCAAGCCCATGTGCCAGCCTCCTCGCAGGGATTGGCAGCATCAACGGCCGGATCTGTCTCATCCTCTCACACATCGCGACTCAGAGTGGTGGTGCTTGGAACGAATTGACCGTGGTCAAACAGAATCGAGTGACGGAGATCGCCAACGAGAACGACCTACCTCTAATTGCCCTCGTGCAATCGGCGGGAGTGTTTTTGCCACAACAGTTCCGCGTCTTTCACAAAGGCGGCCAAATCTTTCGGGACCTTGCGGTGCGCACCCAGAACGGACAGCCATCATGCGCCGTGGTTTTTGGATCCTCAACCGCAGGTGGCGCGTATCATCCTGCACTTTCTGATTACACGATCTTCGTAGAGAATCAGGCCCAGGTTTTTCTGGCTGGTCCTCCTCTCGTCAAGATGGCCACAGGAGAGGTTATTGGCGCTGAGGAGCTCGGTGGCGCTCGAGTACACGGCAGCATTACTGGCTTAGCTGACCATGTGGCTGTTGATGAATTCGATGCCATTCGGAAAGCTCGCGAATGGGTTGCATTGCTGAGACCACCCCGTAGCCGGCTAATGCAGGCGTTGCGTCCGGTGTTGGCTCCACGATATCCGATCGAGGACATATTTGCATTGGTCAATCCCGATATCCGGAAACCGTTCGACATGAAAGAAGTCGTCTTGAGACTGGTCGACGACTCGCGGCTAGCCATATTCAAGCCAGACTTTGGACGTAGCTTGCTCACGGGCTGGGCTTGCATTATGGGTATGTCGTGCCACGTGTATGGCCAAATTGGAATATTAGCTGACATGCACAGGGATGCCTCTTGGTATTGTGGCGAACCAGACGCCGATCATCAATCCTGATGAAGCCATGAAAGGCGCACAGTTTGTTCGTATGTGCAACCAGGAGAATACGCCAATCTTGTTCCTTCACAATGTGACGGGATTCATGGTCGGATCCAAAGTTGAGCACGCCAGCATCATCAAGAAGGGAGCCCAGTTCGTGTCAGCCGTCAGCTGTTCGAAAGTACCGCACATTTCGATCATCCTTGGAGCTTCTTATGGTGCTGGAAACTACGCAATGTGTGGGCGAACGTATAAACCACGCTTCATGTTCACCTGGCCGATTGGACGGTGCAGTGTGATGGGGGCTGAGCAGCTTTCCGGCGTCATGGAACAGATCGAGGCCAACAGCGCAAAGAGTAGAGGAATAGAACCGAATCCCGAGCAGGTCCGAGAGCGAACGCGGCGACATCGAAGGGAGGTGGAACGAGACTCCAGATGTTACAGGACGAGTGCAATGCTCATTGATGACGGTATCATTGATCCTCGGGATACGCGCGATGTGCTGGGAATGTGTCTGGAGATTGTGCAAACACCAGGCGTAGAGGGTAGCGCCGGACACAGGGCTTTGGCAAGGATATAATATGGGCGGAGACTGATCCAGCTGCAGTTGGTCTGGGAGAAGTCTACTCCGTAACGTAGCAGGAAATAAATATGTACATTTTGGATATTCTGGTGGCGGGACTGTGATTGAAAAGCAGCCATCAGTGCCCCGGGTGCCCGGGTACTTGTAGTGATGTGCACTACCCGCCTCGCCCGCCTCGCCGCCCCCACGAGGTCCCCCATGGCGCCCCGCAATGGCACTGATAGGCCACTTGGTGGCACTCCCGGGCACTGAGTATGGGTTGCGAGGCTCGCGAGGTTGGTAGGGCCGCCTGGACGGAAATATAATGGTCCGCTTGCTTGGCCATTGACCTTTGCGCTTTCTCTCGGCCTCTTCCATGATTTCATTTCTCATCCTCCCATCTCATTCAATTGATACGCACCATGGATGATGGCCGCGAAGCAAAGAGGGCTCGTCAAGCATGCCTCAACTGCAGGAGAAAGAAAACCCGCTGCTCAGGAGAGAAGCCTGTCTGTGCGTGCTGTGCCCGACTCAAACAACCTTGCACCTGGAACGACGGAAGCACCTCGCCCAGCTCGCACGCAAATGCCCCAACATCAAGGGTGTCCTCTTCTGCAGAGGCGAATCTTGCCGCTCGTGTGGCTCTGCTAGAGTCCCGCCTCAGTTTCTTTGACGCCGATATTCCTTTCGACATCTTCGCTCCCTTTACTGGAGCCAGCCCAAGCGATCGAGAACCACCCAGCATTGGCAATGGCAATGGCAATGGCACGGCTCAGACAGACTCGGCTAACGGCATCCCCTCCACGGGGACCCCACGCAACGACTTTGACTCTCTTCCCGACGACGAGACTTTGCGCAGCCTGGTCAATGTCTATTTTGACTATTGCCACAACCAACCCTACGCGCATTTCCACGAGGCAGTGTTTCGTCAAGATTTCGACGATCAGGTAGTGCCCGAGTATTTGTTGTATGCTTTTGCGGCCACAGCCTGTCGGTTCTCTGACAATGAATTCTACCGGGACCGCCAAACTGAAGCAATCGATGCCTACGCAAGAACATCCTGGAGCCAGATCTCCGAGCAGTTCTTCTCTCACACTGACAGCCTCAAAATCGCTATGGTTCAAGCATTGGGTATGCTGTCCACGATAGATTTCGCTGGTAGGTTTGTCGAAGTCAATTGAAAGCGCTGTTACTAACCACTCTTTGAATGAGTGCAGCCGGCCGTACGAAGCTTGGCTGGGTCAAACTGGCTCTCGCAGTGCGTTTCGCCCAGGCGCTGAGATTGAATGAAGAGCCTGACCCGCAACTTCCGGTCCATGAACAAGAAGAACGTCGACGGACATTCTGGTCTCTATACCTTCTCGACGTGTTGATGTCGGTCGGACCAAATCGGCCTCCTTCATTCCCAGACGAAGACTGTACCCTCAGCCTTCCCTGTCATGAGGACTCGTTCAGGGACGGCCTTACCGATGGTGTCATTCCGACTCTGACGACCATAATCGATCATGACAACTTTTCCAATCTCCAGAATCTTGATTGGTTCCCGTGGACGATCCTTATGGCGTCCGCCCTCGGTCGATTGATTCGGTACAGTTTGAAACATGCTCTTGTCGGTGGCCATGTTCTCTGGGATCCGCGATCTAAATACTATGGCGTCCACAAAATCCTACTACAATTTGAGAGCCATTCCCCATGTACCTTTGGGAGCACAGGATCGGTGCTGCGTCAGAACCTGTCTCTCGACGGATCGCTCAGACAGTCAAGAATCGGCCACCTCATCTTCTCCCAAGCCCTATTTCACGTCAACCATTGCCTTCTGAATCACCCATTCATCCTGTACCGATTCTTCCACACTTACACAGGACCCGTCCCGCTAAGCTTTGCCCAGGAAGCACTCCAAAGGTGTCACAACCATGCTACAGGATTGCTCAACCTGCTTCAAGAGGTAGCTTCGTTCGGACCACTCGCACACCCAAGCTTTTATGGATATTGCGGAATGGCTGCAGGTGTCATCAGTCGACTCTTTGAGCACCACGAAGACGCTGATACGTGCAAAACCTCCAAGGGAAATTCTCAAGCTGCTCAACGTCTTGTAGAAGCCAAGCCAGTGAGATGGGCTCACGTTGGGCATATGGTAAGTGCAGCCTTTGGATTCAACCATGTCGGAACGATATGTTAAGCTATCCCAGGCAACCCTCCTTCGATCTTTTGTGCCCGACGACAACATCGCTAAAGCGCTTGTGAACCCGGTCAATCTATCGAAGAAAACATCCGTTCCTCATGGAATGTTTCTCTGGCACCTGCTTGACTACGCATGGCTGCCTCGAGCAAACTCCTTCGGTGCACCGTCGTCTTCTCTGGCGGATTTGCTACCCAAGATCGTGCAACAACCATCCGATCCGGCATATAATACGAATGCAACTACAGCGAGTACTCCCGGTGATCCTTGCCATGAACAAGACGCGATCCTCCCGATCTATGCTCATGTCCTGGGCGGAGATATGGGCGCAATCTTGTCGCAAGCAATGGGCAACAACCCTCTGTCACGGCCAGACGATCTCGGCGAACAGCCGAGTATATTCTGACAAGATCCGCCATCTAACCACAAAGTCGTTCATTCAGAGCTTGCTTGACCGCACAGACGCAATCCTCTGCAACTCCTTTGTCTCCAGTTTGACTGCAAGATCACTGAGGATCTCATCACTTCCTCCCCCAACGACCATAACGCGCACATCACGGCTAATCTGTTCGATTCGGGCACCTTTGCCACCTCTCTGATAGCCTGCACCACCCATGATCTGTTGAGCTTCACGGTTGACACGCTCCAATGCTCGGCCGGCACTAGTCTTCAAAGTGGCTATCATCCCACCAATATTGAGGTCCACCTGCCGAGCTTCTTCTACATCTGATCCTACCAAGACGGCTCCTCCCTGGCGAAGCAGTGCTTTGCGTTTCCTCTCGTGCTCTACCATGTACACCAAGAATTCCATATACGCATGGACGGGCTCGATATCTCGCCCAAAACCGGCAATCTTGGCTGCTATGACCTGATTCGAGATCAGGGGCTTTCCAAACGTCTCCCGTTTGGTCGCGTGGCTGTGGGAGTCTTCGGCGCACACTCGTGCCATGCGAATGGATGTGCACGCCAGCCACAGCCTTTCATGGTTGAAGTTGGACATGATGATATCGAATCCTCGGTTTTCTTGCCCCAGCAGATTCGACACGGGGACCTCGACGTCGTCAAACTCGATGTACGTGGACCCGCTGGCATTGACGCCGGAATTTTCCATCTTCTTGCACGTAACGCCTTTCGCCCTCATCGGAATTATCAGTGCAGAGATCCCCTTTCGCCCTGGTCCTCCAGTCCGTACTGCCGCGGTACAGTAATCGGCAAAGATGCCGTTCGTAATCCATTTCTTGCTACCATTGACAATGTATTTGTCTCCTCGCCGTTCAGCTGTGGTCAATAGTCCTGCAACATCGGAGCCAGCTACCACCGAAACATCCAAACGTCAGCCATACGGAGAAAAAAAGGGGTCATTTGGCTTTGGTTGGCACTCACCATCAGGCTCGGTGACACCCAAACAGAATCGCGACCGTCCAGCAAGCATGTCCGGCAGGAAGCGCGTCTTCTGCTCATCGGACCCGAAATTGATGACGGGCGGCACACCGATCGAGTTCCCACAACTCAACGCCCAGACCACTCCCAGATATCCGCATCTTGCGATTTCATCGATGACGATCAGATCATGGAACCCATCCCAGTCTTCCGGGTCGATGTCGCCAGGAAGTCGTTGGCCCAGAGACTTGATCTGCTGCACGGCGAGCGGGTACACCGAAACCGCCATGTACCCGAGCCTGGCGTGGTTGAGGATGACTTGCTGGGGCACGGAACCTTGAGCCTCCCATTCTGCGCAGAACGGCGTGATGTGCGTGGACACGTACTCACGAGCCTCGCGTTGCAGGCGGCGGTGGCTTTCATTGTAGTAAGGGCTGATATCGCGAGAGAGCCAGGGAGGGTCGGCGTAGGGTGCCGTGGAAATGCTTGCAGACATGGTTGGAATACTAGTATTTGAGTACTATCGACGCGGTGGTGGAATAATCCTGTCACACAATGTTGTCGGATGCTAGGGTTGAGAGATGCTGTACAGTTTGCTGCCTGCTAGTGTGATGTCTACAGACCGGCTTTGCTGACGCTTAGTAGACGGCGCATTTTCATCATGACGGGACACTCGGTTTTGGCCTGGGCCAGATAAATCCGAGCGCGGGAATGGCGGCATACGCAAATCCGTTTACTTTGCCTCTGCTTGCCTGGACTCAGCAAGCATCATTGAACCGAGGCCCAAAAGGCCTGGTGCACCATAACTGGAGCCGAGCATGGCGGTATTCCAGTCATCCAGAGCGCCGAGGGTCCTGGTTTGGGTGCCTGGAATACTGGATTCGCAGTTCCATGCTTATGCGCTGCTTTCCAGCGTCGCCGCAACGAAGCCGTGTCCGGGCCGCGTCGCGGTTGTGCGGGTCTCCGGGGAAAGAAAAGCCCAGCATTCCACGCAAAGCCACCACAGTAAGCTACTTCGCGAATCCTCGGTCGAAGAAGGATTTGGAGTAGACTATCCGTAGTTTGTTCAGCATACGCGTCGAAAGGAAGTCACAGGCCGCAAATGGCATACTTGAATCGAAGGACACGCTCAGTGGGCTGCATCAATGCCACGCACGTACTGCTTTGCCGATACCCTGATGGTGCTACGCACTACAACTGACGTTGATGAATTGACGAATAAGTGTTGCTCTACTATAGTCGTGACATGTTCTATAGTAACCATATAGCTCGTGCTGTTATATACACATAGATGAATTGCATTCATTCAACCCAGCAAAGAACAACGCCATCGTCCACACCGTCACCTTGCTTGACATTGGTCATAAACCTCCCATCTGCATTCACGACGATGTTCGTCTCCATCTTCATACTCTCAATGACCATGACCGTTTCGCCATTCTTGACCTCCTCTCCGTTCTTCTTCAGCACGGACAAGATTTTACATGGCATGGGACTCTTGATGGACTTCGCAGACACTCCACTCGCAGCTCCAGGACCGGAAGCAACCAATTCGGCTCGTAGACTTTCCATGTAGTTCAACAGACTGTAACATCTGTACTCGAGCCAGGTACCTAGCGCCGGGAAGTGGCATAGCACAGATTGACATGAGCCTGCAGAGTTGGCGGCGTTGATGTCAGCATCGGTTGCGATGTATGCGTGAATGGTGGACTGGTTAATTGTTACGTCGACCATGGCTGTTCTCCACGACCGGCTGACGCTGCTGATACTTCCCTCAGTAGAGGCCAGCGACTTCCAATTCGTCAGAGCCACGGTGTACGAAGGAGCATCGCAGAGTGCTTGGTCTCTGAGCTTGTGGCTAATGGCGTGATAGCGCCGGGACGTTTCAACGGCGGCAGAGCCTGACTCTTGAGATTGTTCTTCGAGCTCGGAGACCGATATCAGGGTGACTTTATATTTCGTCTTGTCCCAGGCGTTGACGAGACTCCAGATTGACAACATCGGAGGCTGGTGAGACGATGGATCATTCGGAATGATAATGAGACTGTCGACGTTGACAGAGTCGAAGCATTGATTCCGAAAGCCTTGACGGACATGAGCAAACGGCTTGCTTGCACTAGCGGTAGCAGACAGTTGATGAAGAACTAGCCCCGGCACAAGTGAGAGCATTGAGACCATCTGAGGAGCGGTTGTCGAATGCGGGTTCTTCAACAGCGCAGTCAGGTTGTTTGGGATCAGCGATGTTGTGTATGCCGGATCTTGGAAGCTGTCATGTGCAAGACATGCTTGAAGAAATAGCTGGTTCGTCCTCACCCCTGCGCAGACAGTATTGGACATCACTTTGATCATCTTCGCGACCGCCATCGCTCTAGTTGGTGCCCATACGACGATTTTCGCAATCATGGAGTCGAAGTAGATCGACACTCTTGATCCGGTAGTGACCGCCGTCTCGAAACGGACATCCCTTGAGCCTGCTTGATGGTGCCATAACCGAATGGTACCGTGCTCCGGCAGAAAATCGTTGGCTGGGTTCTCGGCACATAATCGACATTCGATCGCATGACCATGCTGCGGTATTCGTTGTAGGTAGGGGATATCGCTGAATCGTCCACCAACAGCAACGAATAGCTGCAGTGCCACAATGTCCAGCCCTGTAACCTCCTCGGTAATGGGATGCTCGACCTGTAGCCGTGTATTTACCTCGAGGAAGTAGAAATTCCCAGTTTTCGCATCGACGACGAATTCAACCGTCCCTGCTCCTTCATAACCGATAAGTTTACCAATCTGGACCGCCACTGCACACATTCTCCGTCTCAGTTCGGGGGTCAGGAATGGCGATGGAGTTTCCTCAATGATTTTCTGGTGCCGTCGTTGCACTGAACATTCTCTTTCCCATAGCGACAGAACGTTGCTGTGGCTGTCACCGATGATCTGAACCTCGACATGTTTCGCAGCTTCGATATACTTCTCCAGGATACAGTCGCTCGACCCAAATGAGCGCTTGGCCTCGGATTGTGCGCGAGCCAACTCGCTCGCCAGATGAGACTTTTCGTGGACGATCCTCATTCCACGGCCACCACCTCCAGCCGATGCTTTGAGCATGACAGGGTACCCTACCTTCTCAGCAGCCGCTTGAAGGTCGTCAATATTCTGTTCTGATCCCGTGAAACCAGGTATCAATGGGACCTCCGGGGCATGCTTCCTCAGATAATCTTTCGAATTCCGCTTGTCGCCCAGTGTAGCCATGGCCTCAGAGCCAGGCCCAATGAAGATCATCCCAGCTTGTCGAACGGCGTCTGCGAATTGTTCGTTTTCGCTAAGATAGCCATAGCCAGGGTGGATGGCGTCTGCGTTGCTTGATCGAGCAACCTCGACAAGCCGCTGGACACTCAAGAAAGGGTTACCGGCCTCTTGACTGATGCTGCCCAAGTTTACTGCTTCGTCGGCCTCTCTTACATGAAGGGATGTCGAGTCTTCCTCTGCATAGATAGCAATAGATGTCAGGTCGAGTTTGCGACATGTTGCAATGATCCGGCAGGCTATCTCGCCTCGATTTGCGACAAGAACTCTAACAACTCGTCTTCTGCCATCATAACCAACGGGCAATGGTGCAACGAACAGCTGCGGTCGAGCCGGAGTTACAGTGTCCTGGTATGATGCCTTGCGGGGTTGCCTCATGGTGATGATGCTGGAATGAAGGTACTGTCGAGGAGGGCAGAGAGACTATTCTACTAATTATCAAGCACTGTCATCCAACGACGTCTGGACGTGTCCCACGCATGGGGATGCATCCACAAGCGTTCTCTCTGTCGACATGGACAGCGCCGTTCGATGTGTAGCAGAATCAGACGAGGACCGAGGTTGGAAATGTCTGTGAGAGTCCGGTTCAGGTCAGGACGGGCCGTGTTACCGAACCCGCGGACTTGGACACTTGCTCGGACCCACCCACGCTTCCACATCCACATCTCTGCGCGAGTCATGGTGATCTTGACAGCATGCCGGCAAAGGCAAGAGTACGAGTTGGTTAGCCTCACTTGTGTTACAGCTGGCAAACCGCCATAGTCTCGATCTACTGCGCCTCGAGCGGTTGCGGATTCCTAATGACAGCCGATTATTTCCCGGTAGGGACCTTGCGGAAGGGTCCTTTTTGGGGCAAAGCCGGAGGGTATCTTCCCATTCAAAGAGCAGCAACCAATACCCTACCATAGACGAATTATCAAAGTCGTAAGCCTTAGCCAGTTCCTGACTTCCGCCTGTGATCTCGCTTTGCAACGTTAAAGAAATATATGAAACAAGTCCCCTCGGAGGGTTTCAGTAGGTGTTTCTGTAAATATTAGCGGAATCACTAAGAGTGTGCAGTGATCAAAACGCACAGCTTCTCACTGATTCGGCCCGCAAGGTCGAGCAGTTCGACCTATGCAGCAAAAGTTTCCATGTCCAACGAAATAGTATGTCTATAAGTCTAAATTCGAAAAAAAGAGGATCGTTACGAGGAGATTTGTAAATAGATAAAAGTCAATGGTTTGCCGATAGTTTATATCTAGACTCAAAGCCTTAAGAGTTTTAAGTGTATATAGACGATAGGTTCCTTATATGTTCCGTATACGCGTTGAAGACCTTAGTACGCTACCCTTAAAACATATAAAATTCTAACTGTCAGGATGCGCTCCGAGAGCGCACCCTAGACAAGCATAAATACTAATGAACCTAGTAATCTGTCACAAAGTGACAGAATCTTAGTCTTTTTGGGCAATCCCCAAGGGTTTGAGGCTAGGATAAAGGCTCTCCAAGCAAATGATGATTGGTGCAAAGCCCAGACGTGGGAGGCAGCCAAAGGACAGATCAGCAATGGCCCGTACGCTGGATTCTGGTCCGTGGACAGTACGAACCTGGTCCGCCGCGGGGACGCAGTGTATGTTCCGAAAGACGTGGTGCTCCGAGTGGAAATCTTGCGCGCCAAGCATGACCATCCATGGCAAGGGGGACACTTCGGAGTCGGACGGACAACGGAGGTGATACGTAGGTTCTACTGGTGGCCATCACTAGGTAAAGACATCGAAGACTATATCCGAGCATGTGATATATGTCAAAGGATGAAGAGCCCACGGCACAGGCCGTACGGACTGCTCAAATCGTTACCTCAAACCCTTGGGGATTGCCCAAAAAGACTAAGATTCTGTCACTTTGTGACAGATTACTAGGTTCATTAGTATTTATGCTTGTCTAGGGTGCGCTCTCGGAGCGCATCCTGACACTAACACTATCTTGGAATAATGAATAAATAAAAGATCTAAACTATTCATTCCTTCATACGTTTCTGATGAGTTAGCCACTGAATTCCATCAAGTAGTTCAGCTTCACATTTCTTTGCGGACTCCAAGGGAAATACAAAGAAGGCGTGCGGAAGACCTGGGTACAAATCCATCTTCACAGGTACTCTAGATTGTGAATTGTATGGTCAGTCTAAGCCGATTCAACAGACGAGAGCCCTGCGCAGGGGAGGAATGAGAGATGTACTCGTACCTAGCATTTTCCAATTTACGGGCGTAGTGAATTCCATCATCTCTCAATGGGTCTGCACCTGAGACCTGTATATATGAGGGGGGCAATCCCGTAAGATCTTCAGTTAAAAGAGACGAGAATCGGTTGTCATTGGGAGGTGGATTGTAGAAGCCAACGAAATTGTGAACGGCGGCGGCTGGGAGAAGAGCAGCGTCTTTGTTCTCGATGTAGCTGTCGAAGTTGAGGTCTTGGGGATGAGCATCCGGATGACAGACCATAGGGTTCCGTAAGATCAAGCCTCGGAAGCTGACTGTGCCGATATCACGGGCCCTTTGTGTGAGAACGGTAGCCTGATGAACTTGTCAATCAGAAATGTGCTGTAACCCGCGTGCCATTTCAAAACCATAGCGAGCGGATACAGTTAGAAAGGTCCTCACCATGTTAGCTCCAGCACTGTTACCCATAAGGAAGATATCATCAGCAGATCCACCCAGTGAATCAATGTGTGCGAAAGTCTTTTGGGGCAAAAGTTAATTCAAATGATGACCGAGAGCCAGCATGCCACGTACCCATAAGACGCCC
Source organism: Vermiconidia calcicola (assembly GCA_035928285.1). NCBI lineage: Eukaryota > Fungi > Ascomycota > Dothideomycetes > Mycosphaerellales > Extremaceae > Vermiconidia > Vermiconidia calcicola. Next base: position 1,117,111 of record JAXLQG010000008.1, read on the forward strand.
GCCCATGCATCCTCAAGAGGGACTGGAAAGGGGTTTTCAGGCGCCCTGGTATCTTTTTTAACCGCCGCCCAACGACCATACTTGGACCCGCACTTACTTCCTATAGTCGATGCTGACTATTACTGATTTCGTCTCGGTGCAGAGAAGGCGACATACTGCATCCTCTGAGTCGAGATCACCAATTGTCCAGCCGCCGCCATGCAGACTGTCGCCTGATTGTCAGCGAAAGCAACCTTGATTCCTTTGTTCGAATGGGCACGCACTAAGCAATTGTTTTCGCTGGCTTGGGCAGTTCATTCGGTGTGTATATCCGAACAGTTCCCTTGGCTCCCTGGAAAGCATCGATGGTCTGTTCTCGGATCGTATGCCCAACTGGCTCGGTATATGGATGCAGTGCTTTCAGTCCCTTGATCATCTGACGAAGCTCAGCTGGAGAGCCCACCAATGCTGGAATCGGAACATTCCTAGAAAATTCCACCCATTCCGAGTCAGGCGTTGAAAGATGTGATTGGGATGCCATCATTCCACGATCGGTGAGAGTTCGTCAGGTGTGCGGAGTGGAAAATGTTTGCCGGGAAAATTGAAAAGCAGCAGAAAGGTGTGTTGCTCGAAATATGTGACCAAAATATGAGGATCCTGGTTGAGGAGAGCAGTACCACTCGCACTGCGGGTTTTTGGTCATAAATACCAGGCGAACTCCGTGGGGAACTGAGTGGGGAATTGAGTGGGGAAGGGAAAGGGGGGCCCTTCTCACTGCCAGCCTCGCCAGCGTATACGGCACTCGGAACCATAACTCTCCTCGACCCCGAGCTTTCGACATCCTCCGAGCTCAGTTCACGGGCCGCTGCCGTGCTGTACTCGGCGTGGTTCAGGGCATCTATCCATATTTAAACCGGACACGTCGGTTTGAAGTGAACGAATTGTTCTTCCCGGCTGAATCTCATGAACCCTGCGCCTTCCTCAGCAGACAAGATGACTGACAGTTTGAACGGTGACGTGCCAAATGGCACCCTTGCCGGCAAGCCATCGACCCGTCCAGGAAATCTGTTTACCGAAAAAGTCTCGGACGAGTTTCACTGCAACGATAAAACTGGCTACAAAATTCCGTTGGTGACTTATGGCGCACCAGAGAACCGAAAACTGAAAGTCCTCACCATTGGCGCCGGCATCTCTGGCATCATGTTGGCCTACCAGATTGAAGAAATTTGTCAAAACATAGACCATGTCATTTACGAGAAAAACTCAGATGTTGGAGGCACATGGGTATGATTTCTGACAAGGCCCGCAGCTTTCAATGCTGAAGCATCTCTTTTTACAGTTGCAAAATAACTATCCGAATGCCGCTTGTGATGCTCCCAGCTACACATACCAATTTAATTTTGCCATGTCGCCGGGTATGCTCGGATTCTCTATTTCCTTGGACTAGGCTCTGACACTTCGTAGACTGGCCAAAATTCTATTCCAATTCAGCTACGATCCACGAATATATTTCCGGAGTTGTGGACAAGCTAGAGCTACGCAAATACATACAATTCAACAGCGAGGTTGTTAGTGCCACATTCGACGAGGAGACCGGAACCGGGACTCTGTGCACATCAGGCAGAAACAAAACGATGGCAGCACCAAGGAAATCATTGAAAGCTGTGACCTCTTACTTGGCGCGATCGGCATCCTCGATCGTTGGGAAATGCCAAAGATCCCTGGCATCGAGAAGTTCAAAGGCAGAGTTCTGCACACAGCTGGGTGGGATCCAAATTACGGCAAGGAGGAATGGAAAAACGATCGAGTGGCCGTCATTGGTTCCGGAGCGAGTGCGGTGCAGGTCGTTCCAGGAATGCAGCCGTATGCAAAGAAGATCGATTTCTTTGTGCGCACTGGCAATTGATTTTTCAAACATGAGGCCCCCGGTGGCACAGAGAGGCCCCAGGATTATACGTGTGAGTTTTCGAGAATGTTTTCAAATCGCCTTCCCGGATGTTGATCTTTGACAGATACCGAAGAAGACAAAAGATTGTTTCACAGCGATCACGAGGCCATGGTCAAATACGCCAAAACTTTTGAGAACGATTTGATGAAACTTTTCCACATCATGGTCAAGTCTGGCAAGCCTTACGAAATGATCCGTACAGCGCTCACGGGGCGTATGAGATTGTTCCTGAAAGACGAGAAGTTGATTGAAGGATTCAGCCCCAAATTCAGCGTTGGCTGTCGCCGAATCGCGCCGGGTGACCCGTGTATGGTTGCCGTCACCAAGGAAAACGTCCAATGCCATTTCACTGGCGTGAAGGAGATCACGGAGACCGGATTGATCGGCGACGACGGCACAGTCGTCGAGACCGACACAATTGTGTGCGCCACCGGATTTGACGTCCCCTACCGACCTAGATTTCCATTGATCGGGCTCGGTGGCACCGATCTACGAAAGAAGTGGGAGGTGTATCCTGAGGGTTATTTCGGCTTGGCTTGCCCCGAGATTCCAAACTACATCACGTTCATCGGACCGACATGGCCTGTCGAGAACGGCAGTGTTATGGGTCCATTGACCTCTGTGGTCGATTACACACTCCAGATAATCAAGAAGATGCAGACCGAGAACATAAAGTATTGGGTTCCCAGACAAGACGTGACCGACGAATTCAATGAGCACGCACAGTCCTGGTTCAAAGGTACTGTTTGGGAGGAAGATTGCAATGCCTGGTGTGAGTTCACTCTATAAGTGCTACATCCAAAATGCTGACAGCAGAACCAGACAAGGACAGGAAGACTGGGAGAGTTGACGCCGTCTGGCCTGGGAGCGCTCTTCATTATATGAAACTCATCAAAACTCCACGGAACGAGGACTTTGACATCAAGTACCACCACAAGGTATGCCCACGATCCTAACATGCAAGAAAATCAACAGCTAACTTCTTTGTGCTCCCTACAGACGAACAGATTCAATTTCTTCGGTCATGGCTTCACGGAGCGAGATGTCGATTTTTCTCCCGACGCGGATAGGTCACCGTACCTCAATCTGGAAAATCTTGACCCGAGATACTACCAGTAATGAGTCGGGGAAGTTGGACCAAAGTAGAAGAGATGAAATACGAAAATTGAAGTAGGCAAGGAGAGATGAAATAGAGTGAAATCGACTTAGCGTACTCCGTGTGTTTATGTAGGAGTTTGACCCGGCTCTAGGACTCGCTTAAGTGCCTTGACATTCACCCAACGACCTTTTGAGGAGACTGCAGCAAGGGTTGGTGACGGAGACCTTGTCTAAGTATATCAGAAGAATCAGGCATGCAGGGTCCAGGGGTAAACCGGGACTCGGAGAAGTTGAGTCTTGGCAAGGAATATATATATATATATATATCTGGTTGCGCGGCTGCGCCTGCAATGTTCCTTTAAGTAGTGAATTGGAAAACCCTCTCGACACTACACCCACGCGCACAAACGACAAAATAAGAGAGTGACTTACGCCAACGAGATTTGAACCTCGAGAGAAAATGCAAAAAAAGGAGGTCGAGGCCTGATGCCTGCTAACCGATGTTAGTTCGATCTTGTCAATGCCTGGAACCTCTCTGGAGGTTCTAGACATGATGCTTTCTAGCCAGTGTGTTAGTTTGTCCTGTCATGCCAGTTTGTTTGTTTGTTCGATGCCTGTCAATCCCGGTAAGCGTAAACAGCACAGACTCCAGACAGATATCCGTTGCTCGGACAGATTGCAGGAATGCCGTGTATGTTCAACAGATGGGCCTATACCCACCCCAACACGTGGTTGGAATGAGGTCTGAATCAAGAACGGTCACAGACGCACTCGACCACAATCCGGTCTGGTACTTCATGTTATCTGGCTGTTTTATACCAAAATCCGCGCATATATAATATATACTACAGAAACAGCGACGGAGCGATGGGGTTGGTTGGTTTCTGCCAGACCTGGTGGGGATATCGAAGTTGGTGAATGTGCTTCACTGGGCGGTGTACTGGACGACGACGTGGGAAATTGGAATGTCTGCCGAGTCTTCAAGTGCCATGCAGAATATCCTAAATCGCACTCGAAGGCGGACGGACGGTGGCACACATGGAAGCGTCCATCCATTGAGACTTGGATCGAGTTCCTCCTGCGTTCTAGGAAAGCGACAGGAGCGCGTCGAGGCAAAAAGCAGGGGATGTCATTGGCTCAGGTATGGCTTACTTGCAATAGTCTACTTACCCGATCTGACGGCTACAACAGGTCTCTCAGTTCGTCATTCCCATCCAACTCCATGAATCTCACAACCTGGCCCAGATGATCGAATCCCCGAAACCCTTCTACGTCGCCTTTCGAGGCCTCACAAATCAAAAGTTGGAAGGTATTGGGAGACAAGGCATGAGGTTCAGGCGTGCTCACTGATGTCAGTCACCATAGGCATTCGGCCGCCAAAACCACACCCGCATCGACTGGGCGCGGCCGGCACGCACAGCCTCATGCTCGTGTTGGTCAGGCTGACCAGCTGTCAACATTTCCTCAGCCCCCTCACATTGAGCAGGAGGCTCTCCTTCCAGATCGATCGCCCTCGCTGCCATTTGTCGTCGAACGGCATCCTAGCGCCAAGTAATACGATTTACTGAAACGATGCGTTGACCTTGTGGAAGACGTTTTCCGTCTCATAGGTGACATATCCACCTTTGTTGTTTCCCTTGTGCTCCACACAATCATCAAATCCGTGTCCTCTCGTTTCTTTTTGGGCCTCCTGTTGCTAAGGCGGTGGGTGGTTAGTAGGTACGTAGAGCCACATGGCAATCACATGGGTAAGTATTACCGGCTTGTGGTTGTCCCGGGGAGGTGCGTCAGCGTTCAAGTCCCTGTTCTGAGAGGCATTGGGGCTCCCATTGGTGACTGGACCCAAATTAGTCACTGGCAATGCAAGAGTTGGGAACTCATGTCCTTACAAAAGGTGAGGTTTGCACCTGTCCAGTCCGATTTGCCCCCGTACGATGTAAGGTTTCTATCGTTGTCTCCAGTGTGTCCCACCTTGGGTGGCCTCTTCTGTGACACGTCAGTCTCTGGACAGCATATCAAAACAGGACAACACAGGTCGTGGTACGTGGTCCTCTTACAGAACCGGTTGGCCCGTCTTCTGCAACCATTGGCTCTGGCTTCTTGCCATGTTGTGAAGAATACTTGGCCACGGTAGAGGACGGATCGAACCTTCCTTCCTCATAGGGTACTATCACGAGGTCCGACTGCCTTCTACGTTTCTCAGCTGAAGTTTTGGTGGAGTGCGCCATTGCTCTGGTAGCTGCTATGGTCTGAATATTCTTAACCATCAGGGGCCAAATAATGGTGGCTGCCAACCTCATCCAGTGCGAGTTAGGCGGATTCGGGCAGGTATTTGTACACTATTGGACTTTTCGTAGAGCCTCAATTTGAGCGGGGTTGCTCGTATCATGGCTACATGACTGCCTAGAGCGTCCTGGTAAGGCTGGAATCATCACACCGGTCGATGCACTCTCTGTGTTGTCTGCAGCCTATGATCTCCTGATTGGAGGCAAACCCTCCCAGACCGAGCCTAAGTCTTCTGCGCTAGAGATGATTGTGCTCGTGGGCTTGCAATTGGTGGTAGACGGCGGCTCAATGGATGGTGAGCCAGAGGTGCTTGAGATAGTGAATGTGTCTTGATTCGAGGCGCAGGCTCTGCATATCTGCGGTCATGGGTCACGGAACCAATAAAAAAGAAGTGGCATGCACAAAAAACTGCAGCACATGTGTTTCCGGGTGACGGTTCGCTCCTCTCAATGTCATAAGGCACCGAAAGAAATAGTAGCTCCTGTAAAGACCTGGGTTCCGCCGTAAACTACGTTGGAGCCAGCGTAATTGTTACCATAATGAACCACTTGACCAAAATCTCCAATGATACTTGTGGCGGAGCCTGAGACATCTGCGGTTGACTGGCTTGAGTATGGGATTAATCGAAGTCATCTTGGAGGCAGCTTACCTGCTTGAATCTGCTTTACTTCTGCCACACTTGCATTGAGCTTTGTGATGCCCTCATGATTTTGGCTGCACAGCTCTTTGGTATTGTGGGACATGGTACTGTGCTGGTTAGATCTCATCAAGAAACCTGGAGATGGGAACGTACTAAGACTCACTCTGCAGAGTCAAAACAAACAGCGTCTTCTGGCGTTCAATTGTGTCCAAGATATCCTTGACCTCGGCGTGCTTCAGCTTCCAGGTCACAGCCCTTCGCACCTTGTTCAACCCAATGGCTGGGGCCAACCACTTCTCCAAGTGTTCCAATTGCAAGCGAAACTCCTCCAACAGGCCCTGAGCAGGGAGGAACTGTAGACTAACCACCTCGTTACCCCTCAGTCTCTCCAAGCGGTCCAATGCAGGTAGCAGGATGCTTCGGATGCTGTCAATCTCGTATTTCAGTTTTTTGATGCTTTTTGTAGAAGCCTTCAGCCCCGTAATAGTGTTGATGATAGCCCCAGCAACTTGAACGACTGCGACAATGCTGGCGGTTATGCTCAAAGGGTCTGCCATCTGGGAGGGGATGCCTGGATCATATTTGAAGTCTGCATAGTCTGCGTGGCTGATCAGTAACATATTAAAGCCCAATTCCATAAAAATTGCTCGGATGGAAGGAGCGGCTCGGCCAGCCTGACCGGTAATAAGGCGATTTTTGTGGTTGCACCGCCTCGACCGGTTGCCTCACTTTCGGTGTTACTGATTGGGCACTCAGTCGGTCCTGTGGGATGAGAAAGGGCTTGGTGACACCTAGCGTTTTGGCCCCAGATACTTGCGGGTCTGCCCGACGAGCTTCGCACACCTGTGTGCTGCACCACATGCAGTGTTTGGTCGTTACATTAAATTCGATGATGGCAGGACTCTTAGAGGCCTCGGAGGCAGTGCCACGACCGGACCTTACTCACAAGCTACCGCCAACAAGACACGGTCGTTGCTGTCTTTCCTGCTCCGGGCATATTACCTACTTACCCAAGGGCACAGGCTTTGGTTAGAAGCAACTAGTTAGTAAGCCCCGAGACAAGCATCGAGAAAATTCGCTTCAAGTTGTCGTTGGTGTCTTCGTCACATTGTCCCTGCTGAAATTGCGTATTTGGTGCAGTTGATCCGACGTCGGATCCAGTTCTGGACTGAGTGGCTGACAGCGAGAACCATACCCAGTGCATACCTTCAATTAGCTGGTCACACATGGCCGCGACTAGGATGTTGTTCTGGCCTGATAAGATGTGAGTGGATGGAGAGTCTTAGAAGATCGACGAAGAGATGGAAGATACAATGATCGATGGCCTGGGCGCGGGCCCATCATGACTTCTGGTGGATCTCTACAAATGCAGCTGTACATATTCTTTCTTCTCTCTCTTCTCTTCCTTCTCGGTACCCTTTCTGAACCAGCTTCTCATTCCTCCCCAAACAGTTCTCCTGATTAATTGGAAGCTTTTCCTTCCACCAACGTCCCGACAGATTTGACTCCTTCGAACACAATGACCTGATCCCTCAAAAACATTGGAAACTCCAGATTCTGGCCGTCCTTGTTCCATTCCGGTTTCCAAGCACCCGCGTCGTTCTCCATGGCTTTTCTCAACTGTATGTCGGCATCGCAGATAGCAACAAGGTCAGAGTTCGCTCTGTTCGCATCGGAGAAAGGTAGGATTTCCGGAAGATCGCGCACTAATCGCTTTGCAGCACGTGTACCTGAAGGGTGCAATCGGTGTCAATCTCGCATCTTCCCAAGAGATCCGCAGTTTTAGGAGGGCACTTACAGTCTTCTTCCTTGTCTTTGTTAGGCTCGATGACCTGATGAAAGAGCCGTGCTCGCAGTCTGGTACGATACTCCTCGCTCTCATTGTGGAAAAAGTCACTGATGAAGGCGTCCCCCCTCTTTCTCAATACGGTGATGAGTCGTAGCACTTCCTGCTCATAACCCTGCCAAGAAGGTGTCGACGGAGACTCTGCAACCTCGTGCTCGACTCCTTCCGTCGTCGAGGTTAAGGGGTAGGAGGTCCTCCACTCGATAGCGTCATTGTGCTCTCTCGATGTCGCTGTGTAGTGTCGCAGCTTATTGATCTCATTTCGGCCAGGAGCGTCGTGGCCTGGCAGTTCATGCCGCTGGTCGTCGGTCGGCCGCCAAGGTCGAATTGGTCCACTAGGAGGCTTTGACGGCCCAGCAGTGCACGAACTATCGACTTGAGGGACCGTGTACTTGTATTGCGACTCGTGACTTTCCTTTCTCTTACTTGAAGACTGATTGTGAAGTGGGCCGCCAGACACTCCTCTGTCACGGAAACAAGAGCCGAATCTCGAGGTTACGCAGCCCATATTGGAACGTCGATGTCTTTCGGGAAACGTTAAAGGTATAATATTGGACGGTTGGATCCTGTTGGGCAAGAAGTCAGCTTCCTTCAATCACGTATCATCGACGCATAGTATGGTACGACTAACTGATTGTTTGCACCACTCAATGCACATTGGCCTTGATCTGCCTGACAGTGGATAAACAGTTGTGAAGGGGCGCAAGAATCAGAACCGAACGAAAGAATCGTTGGCAGACAATGCAATTGGAGCCAAATCGAGGCTTTGAAAGCCGCATAGAAGAAGTTGACGAAGCGAAAGGTCCTGCTCTAGGTGTGCTGCCTCGAACCGGGACTTTTGTAACCCTTCAAGTAGGGATGCTGCGGCTCTAGGCGGTCTCCCAAAGCTCCAGGCCGAATGTCTTGGAGGGAACATAGCATAGCCCGACTAAGTGCCAGTGTCAAATGTCGGTCAGATGTTCTGCACATGAAGTATGGAATCTACCATACTATCTAGGGATGGGATTTGGTGCGAAGTCGCCATGTTGGCTCTAACAATTCTTAGTCGTGTCGCGGGCCGAAACCCACAATCACCACTGCGGTCAGGATGATCTTTGATGAGATCCGGGCGTGATGGAGGGGGACTTGATCGGCTGGGGACAAAACATACGAGATGGGTGCGATGGACCGGAGGCTCAACTACTCGAACTTGGAAGAAGTCGTTGCCTTGTTGCCTGAGGAGATGGAAATGCTTGAGACTCGGCAATTCGGAGAAGGTGCTGAAGGGCGACAAGGGTGTCCGACGTGTGAGCCTGATCCCTCTTGCCCAATTCCCGCACACCCTCATCCGTGATGACTGCCCAACGAGTCTCTTCTTGCCATGGCAAGAATCATTCACGTGGCCGTACCGGACAAACCATTCCTTTTCCAGAGAGTGCGCTGAAAGCACTTGCATATTTAGCGCCGCGCCCCCAAAGACGTGAACTCACCCTGAACCATGCATAATCCATCCAATTGATGCGAGCCACTCCAAGGTCAGCGGTCCAGCCCATGTGCGCCCTGCTGTGTAGCGCTGGCACACCCCAGTGCACAGATGTTAAACAGCCTTACCGCCGCCGCAGGAATGAAGATGGCAAACAAATGTCTCAAACAAGCAGAGCCTGTTTGTGTACAGGCACTCGCAACTGATCTCATGAGAGGTGGGGGCTCTGCGTACGATGACCATGGACTCTTCTTCGCCACACATCGACCACCATGGCTCGAACGCGGGAATGAGCACGTACGGTGGCCAGCATAACCATACCAACAGTAGCTTCAATTTTACTAACTCCGGTGGCCGTGAGTCAACTTAACAATATGGCATACGCTCAAGAGAAGCTGACTACGACATGGACACAGATTCCCTGAAAACCTTATACACGAATGACTACCGGAGTGATAGGGCGGAAGTGAACGTCCTTGACGGAACTTGTGGGTGGATTTTGAACACACCTGAATTCAAAAGCTGGACTCAAGACAACTCGTCCCCAGTGCTCTACGTTGTCGGTTGTCCGGGCGTGGGGAAGACTGTCTTAGCTGAGTTCCTGATCAGGGATCTTGAGGGCAGGGGTGGTTCAGAAGAAAGAACCATCTATTTCTTTTGTGGTCCCAAACAAGACCAACCCTCTGCGGCATCTATCCTTAGCTCTCTGATCCATCAATGTGTGGTGAAGGTAGACAGAATCTGGACCATGCACGTCGGGAAGTCATGCAAAAGCCTCGGCGAAAAACTTTGCTCTTCCTTTGGCGAACTCTGGAGCATCTTTCGGAACATCATGTCGGATGCTCAGTTTGGCAATTGGTATTGTGTCTTGGACGCATTGGATGAGTGCAAAGAAGACGACAGGAAGCGCTTACTTGATAAGATCTCGGAGAACTTCTCCCTAGATGTTGGCGTTACAAGTGCCAGTCAAAACCAGACGAGGCTGAGGCTTCTCATCACAAGCCGCCCAAACGGCGCGATCAAGTCGAGGCTCTCGCGCCTCAGAGGCTCCCAAATCCTGGACTTCAATGACACAAATGGAACTGCAAAGAACAAAAGTGACATCGACAAGTTCATCGAGCATGGGGTAGACAATTTGTCTGGCTATGAAGAAGAACTACAGAAGTCGCTGAAAGAGGGCTTGATAGAAAAGGCTGATGGGAATTTCAGATGGACTGCGTGCATGTTAGAAGCTCTTGCCGAATCTCTAACTCGAAACGACGAGCGCCTTTGGGATCACCGTCTTCCAAAAGTGGACGCGATGTTCGGAAGTCTGGTAAGCGGTCTAGAAGCTGAGCTCAGATCGTTCCTCGAATGGGTAGCCTTGGCCTACCGCCACTTGTCGGTGACCGAATTGAGTCTCGCACTGCTCATGGATTCTGACGAGCCTTCGCACGCGAGTAGATTGGCTGGTGATCAGGGCGCTGTGAAACAGCGCATCATCCTCCTTGGAGGTGCCGTCAAGGTGCGGAAGGTCGACCAAATTGATCATGTCCATCTACTGCACCCTACAATGAAGGATTACTTGAAGGCTCACTGGCAGGAGTTGCACTTCGACTACCGGAAGATTCATCTCAAACTTGGCCGGGCCTGCCTCAACTATTTAAGTTCGGACAGATTGAAGCGAGGTCCGTTGGAGAGCCGGACAAAAGCAGGCTGTCCGGATGCTTATCAAAAACTGCTTGCGACCCTGCCATTTCTAGATTATGCTGCACGCCACTGGAGCCGTCATCTGAGAGACGCAGGCTTCAGCGACTCAGATATATGCGGGCAAATTTATGAAAGCCTTGCCACCACCTCACATCGACAGCTCTCCTTTCAGGTCCATCAATTTTCAAATCATCAGGAGTATGTTCAGTGCATGTCTTGCCTGCATGTACTTGCCCATCATGACCTGGATTTTCTTGAACTGGATGACTTCTGCAATCTTATCAAGCGATGCGTTCGAGCCCCTGGGTCTGGTCAGAATGCGATCGATGCTACTGATGCCAGTGACCGAACAGCGTTGTGGTTGGCCGCAGAGAAGGATAGAAAGGCCATGGCAGAGATATTATTGAGATGCGGTGCAGATCCAAATCTAATGGACCGTGACCGTGGCAGGTCTCCTTTATTGGTTGCGGCGCAGAACGGCCATCTGGAAATCGTCAAAATTCTCTTACAGAACGAAAATGTGGACCGGGGTTCGAAAGATTGCGACGGCCGCAATGTGCTCTCTTGGGCGGCAGCACTGGGCCATGTAGACGTGGTCACCCTGCTATTACAGCACGAGGAGATAAGATCAACGAAAAACATCGCCGATCGGCATCATGATTACGGTCAAACACCGCTTCTATGGGCTGCGCGAAAAGGCCATAAGGGCTGCGCGGAAGTTGTCGATATCCTACTTAAGTATGGGGCTGATCCCAATATGACGGATAGCAAGGAGGGACGCAGCGCCTTGTCATGGGCAGCAGGTAACGGGAATGAAGGTATTGTGGAGTTGTTACTGAGTCAAGTGGATACGGACCTACTTCTAGAAGATAGGGAAGGTTGGACTTCATTCCGGTGGGCGGCCTATCACGGACAGAGAACCATAGCCGTGGCGATCCTGGACAAGTTGCACACGAGGAAGCGCTCGGACTGGGGTGCTTTGACTACACAGCTTCTGATGAAAGCCAGCAAAAGAGGGGATGTTGCGCAACTCGACATCCTGCTCCAGAGACATGACATCGACCCAAATGCCGAAGACGACAAGGCCCGAACCGCCTTGTCTTGGGCGGCACGCAGCGGTCATGGAGAATTCGTAAGACGGCTGCTTGACGATGAAAGAGTTCGGGTGAATTTGAAAGACAACCAAAACCGAACAGCCTTAATGTGGGCGGCACTGAAAGGCCGAGTCGAAGAGACGAAGCTGCTGCTCGACTGCCCTGGCATTGACATCAACGGTAAAGATGTCAAGGGCAAAACCGCTCTTCAGTTGGCCGACAGCAATGGCCACGGCGCCAGGTTTCAGCAATTGATGAAAGAGAGAAGAGCAGGACACTCACGAACTTGAACCATTTCAGGGATGAACCAAGCACACGAATCTGTCTAGCTATAAGGAACAGTGACTGGGAACACGATATTGCGGACCACTTTCATTTGCAAACCACGAAAACTGTGGACTGGAGAGAATAGCCTTGATTTGGAATATATATCATATGTACCTGACTCTTTGAAATTCTCGCCGCCCTTCAACGCACAGGGGGTTGAATAGGTCCGTCACCACTTTGGCTTTCTGATTGAAGCAACAAAGGGGTGCCATGGTGAAACTTGGCCATTCCGTCTTCCTATGCAAACCAGTATAACTCCCCAAGCACTATCGCCGACGCGGTGGTGATCTGCATCAACAAAGGCAGAGCATTGACGAGCGCAAATTTGAGTTGACTGACCGTGATGCCTTTGTCAGAGAGTAATTCTCGCCACAATAGACCTGCGAGACTGCCTGCGAAAGTGTAGCTGAATGCGCCTATATTACTGCCCATGGCGACCGAATAGATGGCACCGAGCAGGATGCGGCGATCGGCCAGCGCAGCAGGGGATTGCGAAAATGCCGGATCTCGCATGATCTCAACGAGGATGATTGTGGCGCCGATGTTCGTGCCTGCGAGGGGGCAGAGGAATGCGGCACTCACGAAGCCCATGAAGAAGACCGTCTTGGCGGGGGTGTTGCATGCGTTTGCGAAGCCTCTTGCAAAGACCGCGATCCAGCCTCGTTGCTCGAGACCTCGGACTAGGATGAACTCGCACATGGCGAAGGGGAGGAGTGTGATTGGAAGACGGGCGAGTGTCCGAGTCGTGCCGGGGAAGCGGCGGGCTAGGCTGCGCAGGAGAGATGTAAGGGATCTGCTCTTGGCCTTCGATGTGCCCCGGGAATCTTTGTGGTCGAGGTCACGAGATGGCGGAGATTCAGGTCCTGGTTCAGGTTCAGGTTCTTCTTCGGCGGACTTGGTAAGCTCGTCGAGCGGCAGTTGGTTTTGGGTGGCACCCGTTCCAGTCCTGTCGACAGCGTGGTCTTCAGCAGATGGGTCAGTCGCTCGTTGATGGACAGCGCCTCTTCGCGTTGTAGGTCTCCACAAATCACTGGCCACCTCGAATAGAAAAGCTGACACCCCAGCTGGCATGGTGACCATCCATACCTCGACTGCATGGCCAGGGACGAAACTCGTGCCGACCAGGACGGCCACGGTGACGAGCATGAGGGAGCTCAGGACAATGGCGCCAGTCCGATCGCGGAGTTTTGACCATGGGTCAATCTCGAGCGGAGTCAGGGTCTTCGGAATCTTTTTCCAAAACATGCCTGTTAAGATCGGATAGGTGAGGATGGCGGGGACGATGGAGGGTAGGATGGTCCATTTCGTGAAGTCTGTGAGGTAATTCAACGAGAAACTGCCGGCGATCAGGATATTTGTCGGATTGGAGGACACCAGGACCGCCGAGGCGGTATTTGCTGCCATGAATTCGCTGAAGACCCATGCCTCGGGTTCGAGTTTGGCGTGGTGGGTCAGGTATGCGAGAAACTGTGCCGCTGGATATCAGCATTTACGTTTGCATTTTTGCTAGGGTAGGAATGGGGGGGTTGAGAAAGGGAAGGACGTACAGGAGTTCCCGAAAGGATCAGAGGGTCGTTGCCGACGATACACGCAGTCAGGAGGAAGAAGGAGTATAGGTAGGTGAACAGTAACCGGCCGGAACTCCCGCCTCTCTTTGAGACCCACAGAGCAAGGGCCTCGAGAGCACCGGTTCCGTCGAGGGCGATCGAGATATATGCCTGTTTTCACGGTTATTTCCTGCTTTTCGCCCACGGACGGAGGATTTCTCATTGCCGGGCATACATACCAGAGAAATGAACAAAACCAGAACATCGTAGGGTTTGATGCTCTCGTCGCCCTTGATCCCCAATGTGATCGTGCTGCCGTGGATCGTGGTGGTCGCCAGGAGCAATATCACGCCAATAGGGGGCGCGGTCTTGAGCGACAAGGAGAAGTAGAGCCGTCGTCGCGCGGACAGCGTTCTGGAATATTCATCGTCGGATATGATACGCCCTCGCCTGAGAGCCAGCAGCAAGAGGCGCTGGACATTGTTCGGTAACGGGATCCGAGCGGGCCAGATGACAAGGATGGACACGATGCAGAACACGGCTAGGATGAATCCGCTGTGACCGTTCAGATGGTCCTGCTGGCCGCCGGGGTCGTTCATGCGGCCTTACGCCTCAACGCAGAGCGCTTGGTATGCTGCTGGTTGTCTTGTTGAACATTGTTTCGAGGGAAAGAAAGACACTGATGGTTCTAGGTATGAAGACTTTGAAAATGGGTCACCGGGCTGAGAGGCCAAGCGACAAGTGACGTTGCAGCGGAACCCTCAGCCTCGCGCCGCCTCCTTAGTATGAGCCTATGGGAAAGGCACGTGGGTGGCACGACGAGGCTGTCGGCTAAACTGCGGTCCTCCCCATAGAAATTTATTTTACACCTGTCGGCGCCGCCGTCCTGCTGGTGCTCACGCACTTTTGTCGCAAGATGGATTGACTACTATCTAGTACCTTACCCTGTTCGCTTGCTTATCTTCAGGAGTCGGTTCACTCACAGACGCCCTCCAGCCGCCGCCATGTCACGCCCAGAAGACCTCCTCCCTCCGGACCTGTACTACAATGACACCGAGTCCGCCAAATACACCACCTCTTCTCGCATCCAAGCGATCCAAGCGTCCATGACCAACCGCGCCCTCGAGCTCCTCGATCTCGATCAGCCCTCGTTCATTCTCGACATCGGCTGTGGCTCTGGCCTGTCCGGCGAGATCCTGTCAGAAGATGGACACATCTGGGTGGGTATGGACATTTCACCGAGCATGCTGGACATCGCCCTTCAGCGCGAGAGCGTCGAGGGAGACTTGTTCCTAGCAGACATGGGCCAGGGCATACCGTTCCGCGCAGGCGCCTTCGACGCAGTGATCAGCATCAGTGCGGTGCAGTGGCTTTGCAATGCCGAGACAAGCGGGGTCAGCCCCGAGGGCAGGCTACGGCGGTTCTTCGACGGACTGTACGCGTCTTTACGGAGAGGTGGAAGGGCGGTGTGTCAGTTCTACCCGAAGAATGAACAGCAGCGGACGATGATCAGTCAGGCTGCTGTACGCGCGGGGTTCGGCGCCGGTATTCTCGAGGACGACGGCGGGACGAAGAATGTCAAGACGTACCTGGTGCTCAGCGTGGGCGGTGGAGATATCACCGGGACGGTGTCCAGGATGGACAATGTTGACATCGAAGATGGGAGGAAGATGAGGGAGGCGATGCACAGAAAGAGGAAAGGAGACGCCAAGGGTGGCAAGCAGTGGGTGCTCAAGAAGAAGGAGAAGTTGAGGAATAAAGGCAAGATTGTCAAGGATGATTCTAAGTACACCGGGCGAAGGAGGGGGCCGAAGTTCTGAGCAACCAACCGCAAGCCATTTGGCTTGGAACGATGTGACGAATACACGACTTGAATGACACGAGTCATCCGCCTGCATGCCCTCCGGTGCGTATTGCAGAAAGGCAGTGTGACTTTACGGGGTCGACCACGCACGACCACGAAAGCCGCTTCGAGGGGACGTTGACTGCCTGCGTAGAAAACGACCAAGATCTGCAGCGTTACGAAGTCGGCTTTATTCTGGCTTCGTTGCCGTCGTCCGCAACGTGGGGAGAATAGAAAGCAAAGGAACGCTGGGAAACAGTTATCGAACAGGATCCAAGAGACGCTATGGCATCAACCTCCTCATTCTAGCGCCAGGAAACACCGGACGGGCAACTTCCTGGCACCGCATAAGGCGGCATCATAGATCGCGTGGTTGGGGACCTGCCGATGCTCGGATTTAACATCAGAGAATTGATGGGAGAGAACTCCAGGAGATGGGGAGAGAGTCAACCTGTCCTTCATAAACATGACATGCGGCAACGTTGCGCGCGTTGATTCTATCCCAAACATCTTTTGGTAGCAGTGGATGCACCCCATATTTCCATGCAGCCGACTATGCAAACCCAATTGCAAATGCTCATGGAGGCATTATGTCAAATCATCCTCAGACAACCATGACTCCGGATATGTCCAACGTCCATCTCTTATCAGCCATGGCCACGTGCTTCAACCTTGCGTGGGCCCTGTGCCCGTGGCTCTTCTCGCGCCAACATCTCCCCATCAGCCATCTTGGCCAGGTTCTCCTTGTAATGCTCAAGCGGCGAGTGTTCATCATTCGACTTATCCTTGCCGCTCTCTTCAATGTGCCCATGCTCCATCGTATCATCGTGTTCATGTTCATGCGGAACAGCAACTGCTGGCTTTTGGGCATCGGCTGCTGCGACTTTCTCAACCCTTTGAGGCGCGTCAACGCGAACGACTTTGCCATCGCTTCCTGGCTTCGGCTTTGGAAGCTCTCCGGTATTTCTCTGCCAGCCAGTCACAAACACTTTGCTTCCGCTGATGTCGAATTTCGGGAGTGGATGAGCCTCGGTATTGAACACGACACTGTCCAAGGGGAAGAATGAGTCGTCAGAAAATAGCAAGTAGAAATACTTCAGGGTTTCAGCCAACCAGAAGCTTTCCATGTTGTCTCGCCGTTTGCGGTCTTTGACCGGATTCTCCATGACCGTATCCAGCGACGTGTATGCGTACACTTTCCCCGAAACGACGTCTACAACCTTTGTATGCTCGCGGAAGGCTTCAAACATCTCCCATCCCCATTGTCGATACTTGGGATCTTTGGTTATCCGGTACATGTAGAAAAGGGATTCGACTGTCTCTGGTCGCTGAAGATTGTGCACGTCGTTGGAATGGATATCGTAGTCGGATCTCCAGGCGGCGCTCACGTTATCTGACAGTGCGTCGGACTCGGGCGGAGACCAATTGGGATCTAGATGTCCTTGCCATTGACGTGGTGGATTGTCAGTCTTGAAGTAGGATATTTCTGCAGCGAGCCCCGTCGGCGTGACCTTGTACATTCCCCAGCAGGTCTTCATGAGCTCCTCCGCCAATTTCAGGTTCTCCTCGTGCTTTTTGGTCCATTGACTGCCTAATCTGTACTTCGCTTGCTCGACGGTCTGGCCTTCGGTCACAGCGAGTGCAATGGTGCCAGGCATGAAGCATACAAGATGATCCATCTTCGCGGTCAGGGCCTGGTTGAGGCCATTTTGCCTCTCAGCAAGGATGGTTAATGACCCATGCTGTGAATACGTGATCAAGTGCTTTTTGATTCCTTCCAGTGCTTCGTCCCACATATCCCGATAGACAGTTTCGACGTTGCCAGTTTGCAGGTATTGCTTGATTAGATATTCGTAGTAGCTGTCTCCGCGGGATCCCAGTCGGATGTTGTCGCCGCGGAAGTCACCTGTTGCTGGATAGATGAAGATGGGGAGCAGGCCATCTTCTCGTCGGTGTGAGTCGATGACTTCCATCACTTTCTCGGCTTTGTGCCAATAGTGAGGCTCGCCCGTAATTTTGGCAAGATACTTCATTTCAAGCTGAAGCGTGGCTGCCTCGGCCGTTGAAGAAGCACCGCCATCAAGGTGCGAAAGGATGCCCTGCGAGGTGTTGAGATTAACCGAGGCATATGGAACGCCCGAATTTGACTCGTAAGCTCCCAGCAGCCTGTCTGCCAGGTCTGTGGCCTTCTCGATGTACAGGTCCTCCCCGGGTTGATTGGTATCATCATCGCGTTGTGGTGCCAGGTTGGGAAAGGTCGTTGATAGGTAATATGCTGATAGAAGGCCTCCGAGCATTCGGATCGTGGTCTCAAAAGTATTAACATCATGGTCGGCCGTGTAAGACAGAGATGTAGATATCCATTCCCGTGCTTTTGCAACCTCGGAGGTCAAATTCATCATCATGGCCGTATCCAAAGAATCCACGATAATCCAACCCATCCCGCCCGGCACCATGTTCTTTCCTTTTCGTGACAAGGGATTGTATTCATCCATGCCCCAAGCATATTTTTCATATCCTGCCCATGAGGTCCTGAACACCTCTCTCACGGCATCCCTCTGTTCTGACCAGTCTTCGTCGTGGAAGAAGGAATGTTGATGCTCGGCCGGATCGTATACTCGCCCCGAAGTCCAAGGTAACCAGCCCATCCACCACAGAAAAATCATGACGGGGAAAAGGGCTATGGCAAGTAGTCTCTTTCGCGGTAACACCCGCCTCCTCCGGCTAGAAGGGAAATGTGGTTTGTCCTTGTACATCGGGAGATCCTTGTGTTCCCCAAAAATGTCGTTGATCTTTGATGTGACAATTCCAGCCGCTCCGCCTGCCACGTGGCCATTACTGTGCTTCTGTCGCCAGTATGTGTCTTCTTCTGTTCGTTGACTGCTCGTGAATGAAGGAACATTTTGAGGTACTTGGAAGGACATCGGAAGGAGATTCGGGCCAGCCGAAGGAAGTGAGGTGGTGCGTTGCGGTTGCAGGAGGGCTCAGAGGAGAATCATAGGTATAGTATGCATTAAAACAATAACCAAACAATGATATTTAACGTACAAGCATGATGTCGTCGAAACAAACATGTAGGAATGTTGGCTGCGCGTGTTCTCTCGCGACTGTACGAGTATCCTCATTGCGTATGCCTCAGCCAATGGTAAATCTGCTCAAACCTCACTTTGGGCTCTCCCCGACCGTGCCGCTTTAAAGAAGTCCTACAGAGGAGTCCCACGCGTCCATAACTTGACCCCTAGGTCCCAGTTTTTGATGTAGAGGAGGCACCTCTCTCGTAGTCCAAACGAGCACTATTCGCGTATATTCTACCGAGACATCGGCTAAGCCCTCTTCTCGAATACTCACCAGGTCGGTTGACCTGAGCCGACGTGGGGACTGATTGTTCCAGGAGTAGAGGACAGGAGGACAAAAGGTGAGATCTCAATTGGTCTGCGTTGGCCCTCATCCTTTGCAGCAATTACAAGTATACACCAGGAACGTTGAACCTATTCTGTGTGCCGGCTATCATCTGCCACCGCTCACGTGGCAGCCATGATGCAAGCTGTGATAGGTCTAGACAATATCGCGGCCCGGGGTGAAAAGGAGAAAGCTCTCTTGCAACTGATACTGATAGCTTCCTGCGAGATGATCTTCAGACATATGGTGTATGCGCTTGTTCGCCCATGTCCAAGCGATGCTCCCTTCCTTCGTGTTGTAATGAAGTGCAAGCGCTGCCCAGTCCAGAGCTTTCTCCTCCATAGAATCATCACCAGAGATTGTTCTTCCTGGAGGAAAAGATCTCGCGTGCGCCTGTATGCTAAATGCAACAATCGGAGGGATTTCCTCTTGCGCGCGAGCAGCAGACGACCAGCAAACCAGGAGTGCAACTGCTAAGACTCTTTCCAACACTGATAACCCAGGATTCGTTATCAGATCATCAATGGTGCCGTAGGCAGGCAAGGCATTCTTCGACATATCTCGGTCGTGGGCCATATCCAGAACGCCCTCCAAGACGTGCATGAACTGCAAGCTCAGTTTGCGACGCAAAGCCAGCTTGCAAAAGCCAGGTTGAAACCTGGCAATTCTGTGGCATATTGCTGAGCTGAAAGGATAGTCTGGATATTCCAGGCTGGCTTGCTCACGCTTTTGCACCGGCTGATACGTCGTGACCGCAGTGTTCCAATTGATATCAAGCAGATTGACTTCATGTTCAACAAATTCGTTCCATTCAAGTTTGCGTTTTCCGACGCTCAGATTGATGAGCTGGTGGAGCGCTTGCAAGTGAAAGCTCACTGGCTCAAAGTCTGCACAAGTGTGGTGAAGCGCAATGAGTAAAACGATAGTCTGAATCACAGCATCGCTGAGGCAGACATCTAAACTGGGAGACTGTAATCTCTGGCGTAGCCGCATTAACGACCTGTTCGAATGATTGAGGATCGAGGGTGTCATTCTCTGTCTAGGGGCCTTGTCCATGTTCTGCATCAGAAGGGAGTATGCCATCACCTGCTCGAAGAGCATTTCGTCTCGAAGCATGACTTGACAGCGAGCTCTGAAGACAGTTGACGCCGATGAAGTCAGTGACTGCTGTTTGACAGGAATCCATACGTGCTTGAAGAATTCGTATGCAATCGTAACGCTCCCTGTGGTCTTGATGGGGATAGAGCTGAATGGTAGTGGTCTGGGGTCGCCGTGAAGCAGCCAAACCGTTGCAGATGAGGCGGGCGTGGTTCCTTCCGAGCTATCATCCTGTGCTTCAGACGGAATCTGTGGCTTGGAATTGGAGGCCGCCGTACAGTCTGTTGACTCGGCTGACGTACAGCCTCGCGAAAGGTATAGGGACTTTTTCACGGCAGAAGTCCCCAGAGGGAAAGAACTCGGACTTTTGGGCACTTTGACCACGTAGTGGATGATCTTGGGTTCTCCTTGTGGATGTTTTTGAGCTTTGTCAATAGATCCGTAGCCACATTGCCGGCCACCTTTGATGCATCGCTGACATGATGGGCGACTTTCGTCACATTTAATGTGGCGCGTTCTGCCCACATCAGCTCGTATCAACACAGATTCTTTCCTGGATTCCTTTGACTCACTTGCAAGTTCTGCAGCCCGATCTGGTTTTGTTGCTTCCAAAACGGAGCCGACCGCCGGCGTGGCTCATGCTACAGAAATGCTTTACTATGGATTGGTGCTTCTTCTCTGTCAGGGGCGTATTCGGTAATCTGAAGGTAAACAACTACATGGGCCTGAAGCAGGTAATATTATCAGGAAAGACGTTATGTCGTTAATCCAAAGTACTTACCTTAGGGTTGTGATGCGAGTAAGCCAGACCTTGAGCTGCAGAATGCCCTGGCATCGCATCCCCGTCATTGAGGCACGTCTATGTCCAAGTCTCAAGCCATTCAGTAGTACACGGTATGCTTTTCCGGCTAGAAGATCCGGGCTTGTAGTACTGAACAAAGGATCAACTGCTGAATCTACTGGATCGGTACTTTGCTGACATTCCCTGGGCTCGCTGGCTTGTCAGCGTCCGGGCAGATGCTACAGATGTAGTAGTAGATGCTCGTCCTCAAAAAGACAGTGGTGGGTGACTGGTAGGTTGAGATGGAAGTGCGAACATCGCCAGAAATTGCGGAGTCCGAAACTGAAGTAGTTAGACCCATACGAGGGTTGTCGATCATTCAAGATTTCATAGATCACACCACAAATGATGCCACCTCCCACTACCATCCTCCAAACATTTCGCACGTCGGGCTCTTCCTACGTCGCACGACACGGGGCAGCCCATGTGCAAGCTTTATGATGACGAAGATCCGGGCAAACACGACGAAATCGTAGACGGAAGTTCAACGGCTGCTTCCATCTTCCTTGCATGCTTACGTTCTTGTCAATAAGTGGGGATATTCCAAGTTGTTCAGGAGGAGTTGCAAGATCAATAACCGTGAGCAATTGAAAGCACCATTTCCGATAAGTATCATGGTTCTTGAAGAATGCACTATCTTTGAAGTACCCGCGACTTCACAGCCAACCCAATGGATTTGTCGAAATTACTTCGCGATGTTGCCCAGAAGGTTGCAGCCGATACCACTGGGAACGGAGAGGCACATTTTCAGCTACTAAATGCTATTAGACAGCTGAATTTAGCTGCAGAGACACCAGCCGAGACGCTGATGAGAATGAGACACGAGGTACTAATAACCCTACACCTCCACAACGGACAAGCAGTTTCATGCAAGTGCTGAAGCATTGATGCAGCCATTGAAGAATGCCACGATTCGTATGATGTTGGAAGCAGGCGTTCTCGACTTCATTGCCAAACGGCCAGGAGAGCACGTCTCCGCGAAGGAGCTGGCAGAGAAAACAGGATACGATGAGCTGCTCATTGGTAAGCTCCATGTTGCCCGGCTCGAAAAACTCGGCTCAAAATTGCGATTTCTTTGCTGACTTCATCGTGTCGAGGATTATACTGCGCTTGATGCGCCTGATAACGCTGAGTGGCGTATGCGCCGAGGTTGGTGACCGAGCGTATGCTGCCACAGACATAACAGAGCTCATCTGCAAGCCTGGAATGGCTGGCGGAGAGAAGCACTAGTACGAGGGCCTTTCGTCGCCTTCGATGTTGAATCTGACTGCCATGATCACAGTTTTGACCTCTTCTTTCCCATCGGAGCCTGTCTCATGGACTACATGCATGAAACAGGCTTCCATCAATTTCCGGCCAAGTCGGATGAGAAAAGCCCTTTCGAATATGCCCATAAATCAGGTTTCTTCGAATTCTTCGAAAAGAATAGAGATCAGCGGAAATACTTCGACGACTTCATGTCTATTCGCAGGGAAGGCCTTGTGGTCTGGCATGAGACGTACCCGATAGCGGATCAGCTTGGCCCTGGTGCAGACACAAACCCTGAGGCTGTTATGCTCGTTGATGTTGGCGGCGGATGGGGTCATGATCTGAAGAGCCTGTTCAAGACTCATCCAGGACTATCAGGCCGTCTGATCCTCCAAGACCTCCCTATCATCATCGGTCAGGTTCAGTCTAGGAGTGATACTGACGGGTTCGAGCTGATGTCCTACGATATCTTCACTCCTCAGCCGGTAAAAGGTACCTCGAACAGACAGCAAAGTTTGCTTTAGAAGAAGAACAAATGAACAAGACCTAACGACTTACAGGAGCACGAGCATACTATTTCCACAACATCTGTCACGATTGGCCAGATACCGAATGCATTCGATTTCTGACGAATACTGCTAAGTCCATGAAGAAGGGCTATTCTCGGCTGCTTATCGACGATTATGTGCTTCCTAACATCGGCGCACCTGATCGAGGCTCTTCCATGGACATACTGATGATGATGTTTTGCTCAGGCATGGAACGGACTGTGCGTCAGTGGCAAGATCTCCTCGACGCCTGTGGCCTTGAGATTACTCGGATTTGGAACACAAGGTCAGACTATGAATCTGTTATTGATGCTCAATTGAAGGAATGAGGTATTTGATAATTAAGCTTGTTTTGATCGGGTATGCACTTCGTTCAAGCTTGTCGGGAGCGCCGCAGTGAGATTCCCTTGTATGTCAGTAAGACTGCTCTTGTGCATGAGCTGCTTTTCAAGGCTGGCGAATCAAGACTGAATCACCACGGAGTCATCAGGCCCAGGTAGGGGTCCCGGGGGCCTAGTCTCCGTGGCGACCTAGACAGAGATAGGAAGAATCTCGCAGCTCCATAACATTTCTCGCTTACACGAGGTCCAAGGGCTCAAAGATTGTTCTCGGACGTAGAACAACCGGGGTGAATTGCAACACAACCATTATTAAACGGCATCATACCAGCACTATGTTGAGTTATAAAAGGAGGGTCAGCAGCACCGTCTGTAGGCCTCGCCTCCCAGTAGCTACCGTCCTACCTCAAATCAGCCCACCAGCATCCATACTTCCCAAGGTATGCTTCTCGCCAGCCTCCTCTTCATCTCTGGCCTCACAGCTTGCTCCGCAGCGGCACTCGCGTCGTCTTCCAACCATGTCCTGCTTCCCAAGCCAACCGGCTTCTATCAGGTCGGTCGCAGTGCTGCAGAGGTGATCGACTACAGCAGGACACAGCCGTTTGTACTAGGTGTTGAGCCTAGAAAGCTCATGATCTCATTGTTTTATCCTGTCGTTCCCCAGAACCCTCCCACCAAGCGCGCATACATGCTTCCAGAGACCGCCCGAGTTGAGGATATCATGCTGCGGGCAATGGGTCTGAAATCACCGAATGGCACATTCGAGAAGGTCAACCTCAACTTGGCCAGCGACCAAACCCACCAGAACCTTACGCATCAACCTTCCTGCGACTACCCTCTTACAATCTTCATGCCTGCAGAGGCAACAACTCGTCTCTGGTACAGCCAAATTGTCTCCACGATTGCCAGCAACGGCTACGTTGTTGTCAGCATTGATGCGCCTTACGACGTCGACGTCGTTGAGTACCCCGATGGCTCGCTGGCACTCTTCAACCAGACACTTTGGGGAACTACAAATCTTACAGAACTGGCGCGGACTGGGTACGTCGCCATCGAGACTCGCGCCCAAGACGTGAGCTTTGTGCTCGATCAACTCTCCAATGCAACGTTTGCACATAGCCTTGTCCCCAACCTGCCTCCTTCAGGTATCAACACAACACGCACGGCGATGTTCGGGCACTCCCTCGGCGGAGCGGCCGCCTACTCGATCCTCGAGCAAGACGCTCGGGTCCTGGGCGGCTTGGACATGGACGGTGGGCTTTTTGGTCCAGGAGAAGGGACAAGCAAACCATTCATGATCATGGGCGCGGCAAACCACACGCGGAATATCACTGGCGACTTGACGCAGACGACATGGGCAGCGACATGGCCTAACATTACAGGCTGGAAGCGTGATGTCACCGTTGCAGGGATGCTGCATTATGATTTTTCGGACTACCCGGTCGTTTTCGAGACGCTGGGTATCACACCGGGTGTCAAGGTGGCAACAAATCCGAATGGAATCCTGATTGGAACGATGAAGGGAACGAGGGCGCTACAGATTGTCACAAGCTATGTGACTGCTTTTCTGGATTTTGTGATCCTTGGGAAGTGCTCTGCGTTGCTAGAGGGGCCGGTGAAGGCATTCCCTGAAGTCACTTTTGAATACTAGTATTGATTAACTAGAAGTTGAAGTCGTTGAAATGTCAGATTCAAGAAATGGGAAAAGAGCCTCCAAAGTTCCGGCAGGTGGTTTCTCTACCGGCCTGGCCTTCGATCGAGCAATTTCAGCCATCCTACATTGCTGTCCTCCTACGCTTTACAGATGATTCTCAGCGTCGCCATAGTTGATCTCCCTCTTCGGAAAGTGGCCCATACCAATCCAGAATTCCGCCAGCGTACCCTGGCCTCCCCAGTACTCAGTGGCAAAGGCACGAATAAGATCCAACCCATTCAACAAAGCTCCACTGGTCCACAGCTTACCATCCCGATGCCAGCGCTTGGCCACCCACTCGGTCTGTGGAGCGATTTGACGCAGATGATCCAGCATCAATCGCGGCGCCGTGACAGTCTTGCCTTGGAACAAGCCTGCCATAAGCGCGGCTTGAAACCCCCCACAGATCGTTATGAAAGCCGAGCAGTCGTCGTAGCTCTTGCGCACGAAGTCGAGCTCAACCTCGTTGGGCACGTACCCTTGCTGATGAGCGCCCATAATGACAATGTCCAATGGTGGACAGCTGCTGAAATCGTCCTGCGCACAATTCATCATCAGTTCACTGGAAACCAGTCATGAGCGCAAAAAACGCTGGGGGCCCTGCCTCAACGTACAGTGGGTTGAATTGGCAGGCCTCCGGTCAGCGTGGAAGCTTTGCCGAACTGATTGACCCAGTGGAACTCGAAGTCGAGCGCCTGGGCCTTGAGTTCTGGAGTCAGGATGTCGTCTTTGAAGGGCTTGACAAAGTCTTTGGACATGCCATACAGGAGGTCGATCGGAGCCACATCAAGAATCTCGGTCTCGCTACAATGATGATGGTCAGAAAAGGCCCGTCTCTAAACGTCAAGTTCGCAAAGAAACATACGCGCCCATCAGAATGACACCAGCTCGAATTGGGCGGTTAGGTCTGGCCAGGTCAAATGCCCCAGTCATAATGCTGTCCTGTGCTTCGATGTTGTACTGTTGGCAGAGTGTTTTCTTTCGTCAATGATTGAATTTCCCAATGTTCGACTGACGAGATAGTAAGTATTTTGGGAATCAACGGGCTCTTTATATACATGGACCCGTTCAACAGGGATTCGAACTTGCATTCAAGTGTTCGGACACCCGTGCCTCCGAGGTGCCAGTGAGCAGTGACTCAGTGAGCACATTTTCGGCTTGGCTGGTCGTTGCTCGAGCATGAAACGAGACTCGCTCCGTCTAGGCCCAGTCGGCATGCATACAACGTTGCTGCCTGGATTGGGCAGATGTTCCATCTCTCTTCGCCTGTATGTGTGGATTTTGTGGAGGAATTCTATGCCGTTGCGGATATGCTCCTAGCATTGCTCAGCCTTATCCATTGTGGAGAACCCAGAATCAACAAGTATGCCCAATCTGGAAAGCGGGACTAAACCGGCATAGTGCGACGGAGAGGAATTCATCCATGGCCCATAAAACAACGGCAACTACCAGTTATGAAGGAAGACTCAAACATGATCTTCTCTTGCGTCTTGGTCAGTACGCGGGTCCAACTTGCAATGTCCGGGTGAAACCTGGTCCGTTCTGACAGCGACACAACGAAACGGCACGAGTTGAATACCTGAGCTTGTCTCGGTGGTGGAGTGCCTTGGGGCCGGATGTGACCTGCTCCAAGCGGGTTGATGCTCATTAGCATAGCATACCATCCCATCCCAGAAACAATCCTACACAATAACGCATCATGTCATGTCATCATTGAATTGTGGCAATCTCGTTAACCTCATCTGAAAACCCCACGCTGGCAACTCGCAAATTGCGCATTGCGTCCCAATCCTTCCGCAAAAGCCCCTCCCTATTGGAGACCACGGTCGCGCGAAACTTCAAAGCTTCAATGGCATGGGCTTGCTGCTTCTTGTTGCTGCTCCTTCTGAACGACCTTCAAGTCATTGCTTCGAGTCCAGTTGATAATCACCTCGGCCGCCAGTACTTTATGACTGATCTGCACGACCATGCCAATAGCATCGGCTCCTTCGCTTCCTTGTTCCTCGAAGTCTGTGTGCGTGAGATGGACGTCACGGACCACGAGCTTTTTGGTCTTCGCTTCGATCAAGTCGCCGACGTCGTAGGCATGTTTCGCGAACACAAAGACACAGTCCGCCACGAAGTCGGCAATGACGCCGTTGATCGCGAAGCCCAGGCCAATAAAGCCGGTCCAGAGCGCTTTCGAGTCCTTGACCCAGTTCTGATTGAAGAAGTTGCCTATAGTATTCATGTCAGCGAGGTTGTTGTGTTTTTCCGAGCAAGGTAAGAGGGGGATGACTTATTATATATGAAGACAATGATGGTGAACATGACAAGTGTCAGCAAGAGCTCCAGCTTCGACAACAACTTCTTGATCCCCTGCATGGATTCTGCGCGCTTGTTGAGTTGTGCGCCAGTGTTGACGACGAGTGTCTCGAGCTCTTCGCGGGTCACCTGTCCGTCGCAGCTTTCGTCGAGTCGTGCAAATAGATCCTCGGAGGGTTCGGGGTCACGACCCATGTCGATCAGGCGACGGCGCAAGTCAGCCGATGTGAGGACGACCTTATGCAGGTCCATGGTGACGGTGTTCCAGATCCTAGCTGCGTAGTCTCTGTGCATTTCCTCGTTGCCACGACCGGTGACGATGGTTTCAAAATCCGCGTCTTCGACAGGGAAGAAGAACCTCTTGAGCATTTTGACTGTAAAGGAGAAGTCGCTTCGCTCGTAGTGCTGCTTGACCAGGTTGTTCAAGTCGCGAATGATCTCGAGCTCGTTGAAGGCTCGGTTTGAGCGTGGACCAATAAAGCCATCCACATAGCGAATGGCGATAAGTTGCAGTATGATACCCTGGACCAGTAGGATGGTGAATGACACCACAAGGAAGACAAAGACTTGCTTTAAGGTCGCAGGCCAGTTATCTGGAACATTGTGGGGGATGTCAGTGTTCCAGATCCTGCAGTTGGCCTGATGTGCGGCTCCAGCCCAGACGAGCATCGTAATTCGGTAGGACAATGTTTTAGCAAGTGGTCGGTATTTGACCGAATGCTTCGACAAGCTGCATGCTCAGGATGCGAAGTGCGAAAACACTTCCGCGAGGCCAAAGATGATGAGCAATGAGGCCCAACATACGGTCATCCACTTGGCCAACTTGAAGAACGTGGCATTCAGTTCGGGCGGGCCGATAGTTCTGTGCCTCAGCTGGTATCGAGCAATGAGCATGAAAACCATGAAGGGTAGTCCACTGAAGATGACCAGCAGCAGGATCTTGAGTGCTCGGGGTGTTCTTGAAATGCCTCGGGCAAACCGGTCAAGAGGGAGTGGTGGTTGCCGACGGTGGCGACGTATGACATGGTTACTCTTGGTGGACTGAGCTTGACCAAGAGTTGGGCGCTGTACTGATGGCTCCATCAGTATCTGTTTGATCTCTTTCTCTGGAGTTGCTGGACTAGATATGGCGTTAGGACATTCAGTAATGCTTGGGTGGATAGTTTTGTCCATGGCTGGGTATCGACGATGTCACAGGAGATTCGCGAAGATAGTCCTGTGCTGGACACAGAGAGTTGAATAGAGCAAACGCCTCTGAGCTTAAACCCTGAGGTTTTGGCCTGCTTTGGAAGAGAAGAGACAAGACCACGAAATGCTTGGGAGCTTCCTTAGAGAAAGGAGGCGCTGCCGACCTTCCATGAGACCTTTCTTAAGCCGTTGTTCTTCGGATGTAGTGAGGTGTGCTGGTCATCATCCCCTCTGTGTATTGGCTCGGAGGTATCATAGCTCTTGCTCTGCAACGCATCCATCTCACAATGGCGAGGGCAATGTGATCTTCGGTTTCAGGTAGCCACAATGCGTTGACATCCGGCTAGAACAATCTATCGTAACATGGGAGTTGCACTTTAAAGCCGCCCAAATGCAGGGCGCTGAATGTAAGCGAACGGAGCTGAGCGCGTTCCGAACCATGCGAGACTAGCATTCCCATTTCCAGGCGGATGCAGAAGCATGGTCGTGCATGATGTGGGCTTGAATCGGGCGAGGTGTGCTGTTCTTGGTAGACTTCAAGTCTAGAATTGGCTTTTCCCGAGGCAGCCACTCCCGCAGCTTGTTGATTTGGTGCAAGCCAGCAAAAGTCCATCTGCAAGTGCGGCTTGATGTCCAAAGAGAATTGTGCGACGAATGAATGATTGGTTGACTTCAATTCAGCTGTACGGAGCAGACCCTGCATATTTAGATGCTGTGATATTTAGGCACAAAATCTTGGCATCGCTTAGTTGTGCATCAGGTGGACTTATCCAGCTTCGCCAGCCAATAAGTGATCACCAAGTAGTGCTTGGCAGAGGCTTAGCTCTTTTGGGCAGGTCGCCAGAAATCCAAAGCAGACAACCTTCACACCTTCACCTGAAGAGGCGGTAGATCATTCGTGATAACTTCAAGGCTGAACATGATCTGCTGGCGATGGCGCTTGACCTGGCTCGGCCCATCTGCCAACCGCTTGTCCGTTCTCATAGCCCAGAGTTTCTTCCCCAAAGCTCCAGATTTGGGTGACACCGCATGAAGCCCGCTTTTGGAACTTCTGTCAGGCTTGTCAACGTCGCAGATGGCGTGGACTTCCAAAAGGCAGTTGGGCATGATTGAACGGGGATGAATGCTGGCAAGATGGCTGTTCAGCCGCCTCGGGCGAGCGCCACAGGGCGATCGAGCTGTCTGGGGTCGCGAATGTGTGGAGACAGCCTTCCGAGCACACCTCTTTCCGTCACCACTGAGGACGCACATCCAATACCTGAAGACCTCGCCTAATCGATTACAAGATCTTGCAGAGTCCTCGCTTATCCCTGCCTCCCACGCGCAGGTTGACGGATGCGTTTTGCCAAAACCCAGACCATCGAATGCTGAGTGATGAAGAGATGAGCAACCAGTCCTATCATGCCTGTATATTGACCCGGCACCCCACAATCAACATGGTGGGATGTTTGTCTCGAAGGGGTTGGCGAGCCGACTGTGGGTAGACCTGCAGGCTTTTCAAAGCATTTGACCAATCTTTGAGCATCACTGGCCCTCGCTCCCTGGCACCTGGTCGTATCGGGGTTCTAGATTCGAATATGGGATTTGGACTATGCCTAAAACAAGCCTTCATTGATGATGGTGGCACACTTGCAGCAAATTGACCTTGCGCAGCTGACAGATCCTCTCCAGCCACGTTGACCTGTTGTGCAGGTGGCGTGAAGCGAGCGTGCCAGCTGTCCTTCCTGGTTGTGCAACGAGACACGTATCGGGGAAATGGATGTTCCTTTGCGCACTCCCAGAGAGTTCACCAATACTCATGCAATAGGCCGTGGTCGGTTCAAGTCCTCCTAGGTTGATCATCTTGATTTCTTCATTTGCTCTGCCTTTCCTTCCATACAAACATTTGAGAACTGGCTTTGACAATGGCGACTGCAGAGAGCAAAGAGGCCATGATGGTGGACGTGGCACCGAGTGACTCTAGGCGCTCAACTTCAGAAGTCCACGATACCTCGCCAGTGGCATCGAACTGGAACCCAGGTTATCGCGCACGCTTTCCGGTCATGGGCTTCTTCGGCCTTCTGGGTGTTGTGATATGCACGAGTATCATCATTGCTGTTCTCGTTGCTTCCGACAATGTCTCATCGCAAGTGGTCGCAGACAGTCGGCCCAAGCATCATCATCAACGGCTTCACATCGATCAGTGGCCTGTGTCTGGCACTCGCGATTGCCGAAGGTGTCTCGATCGCCTGGTGGCGCAAGGCTCTCAAAGGTGCAACCGTCGCCGAGCTACACAAATCCTGGGAATTCAGCATGTCGTTTACACAGATCCTGCGACGCTTCTGGGCACTAGATGTCATTGCGCTGGCGGCCTTCGCGGCAAAGCTGGCCATTCTTGACGCATTTTTCTTCCAGCGTGCAACAACGACCTACACTACACAGGACCCTGCAAAGAATGTCACTATGCTCGGAATCACAGCCAAGGCTTTCCAGCAGACCGGCTTCGTCGTAAGCCCTGGCTTCGGTGCTCAGACCGACTTCATGATCGGCGACACGTATACGCCCACCGTGGATACCTGGGAAACGAGCAATGGCTTCTTCGAAAACTTTCAACAGCTCTTTCGGAACTGTGACGGTGTGTGCTACACTCATGTGGACGCCATCGGCTTCGAGATTGAGTGTCAGAAGTCGAGCAATCACACAAATTACGCCACAGGCGCCATCAATGCGTATAACGAGCACCAAAGCAGCGGTGGATCAGGCGATGCTAGCCAGTGGACTGATCTTCCGATTTTCAACACTTCTTTCGGGATGAAGTACGCAGACTTGGACAAGGACTATTCGCGCATCACCATGGACTTGCTGTACTTCGACTCCGATGACCCATACGGCGCCGCTAGTGTCGAGTCGTGCCCTGGCACAATAACCAACGTCCAATGTACACTCCGCCCGGCCTTGGTTCGCTACCCGATGACGATCGTCAACTACACGAATGCGCACATCACAAACGGTGTCAGCATCGGAGGAAAAGAGTACGACAGTTCGAATACAATCACGCCTCCTATCCCGACCTACTCATACACCCTGAAGCAAGCGGACGGCTTCGAGGTGCTGTCTTACCTGACGACGGACGACCGTAATATCGCTAACACCACGACTCAGCTCGGCGGCGTCGCCAACGCATTGTCGCAATTCCTGTCATCCACCGCAGCAATCACCTACTCAGGAAGCTCGTTATGGGGACTCTCCCAACGGGGCACCCTCGCCCAGACCATGATGTTCGGTCCACCAAACATGGGCTCATGTGACTGCTCGTTCCACGATGCCCTCTCAACGCTCGTGGCGGGCATCAACCAACTCACCTTCCTAACGGCCACGGCTCTTATCCAGCGCCCCGCATTCGAACCCGTTGCAGGCACACAGGTCACCGTCGTGGGCGTTCGGGACAACACCACGGCGACGTTCTCCAACATACCCAATTCCTTGCAGATCAGCGACGTGATTCACTACCACACGCACTACCTGTACCTCGCGCTCGGCGTGTCCAGCACGATCGGCTGCCTGCTCCTCATCCTACCTGCCTTCTGGCGCTACGGCGTGCTGGGCCGCGAGGTCACGTTAGGCCCCATGGAGATCGCGAGTGCCTTCCGCGCGCCCGTCTTGGAGACTGGGCATGGCGAGGACAAAGAGGCAGGCAACTTGAAGCACTTGATCAAGCACGTTGGTGAGCGGAAGGTCATGTATGGATATGTAGAAGAGGGTGATGCACAAACCCCTGACCAGAGTTCCGTGGGTGGGAACCACAATCGTCGCAGCGTCCGGCTGGCAATGGAAGAGCCCGCGAAGGTGAGGCCGCTAAGTGGCGTCTGGGAGTCTGGACCTCAAAGTCCGCGATCTCCTGTGCCTACGTCGCCGCGGATTCCAGAGTGATTTAAAGACCATTCTGGGCGCCTGCCTTGCTGATAGAACGTTCCACAAGGCATTTTGGAAGGAGAAGGATCATCTCGGAGGCTTTGAGCAAGTGTCACGCTTCCACACGCATGTGAATCTTGAGGCAGTTGCCAGGGCAGGCAACTATGCCGACTCCACACCTCTTGAGCGCGCCTCAGCCCTGCAACACCTTTCATAGTCCCTGGTATTACATTCCTATCTATTTACGCACTATTGAGGCCGTGATAGCAAGCCACGAGGCTATGAGCGATTACCTGGGCAGACACTAATTTGAATTCTGCCTGGGAGGCTACAGGTCTGGAGGTCACGACCGATTTTCTTAGACGAGCGATATTTCAGGATGCCCAATGATGCTATCTGTTCAACTGTTGGATGGCCTTTTCAGCTTCTCCAAGCCGCGCTGGCTTGTGGTGTTCCCGGAGCGAGGGAATGTGGATCGGTTCTTTTCAATGGCACCATCATGAAAGTGGCTGAAACCAGGCTGCAGCTCATGCGCTTTCCCGCTTCTTAATCGGTCCAATGGTGGTCACTAGGCACAAAAGTCCCCCCAACCTCACCCTTTATATTGGAAGGAGTACTAACTAAGATCGCTTTCAGCTCGTCCCAACCAGCCCTAGCGCTACTCCTGAGGTAGCAACCTGAGCAGTATAAGGATGTAAGTTTCGACTCCTGCTTCAACTGGCAAAATCGAAAGTGGACATCTGCTACAAGCTTCCGCGGCCATGGAAGGTATTCTCAATAACTTCGCTGGCAGCAACGCAATTAGTATCCCTTTCCTTATACCTTTGGATCATCCCTCCTACCCACCGTCATTTCACGACTTCCCGCACCACTTTGGCCTCCACCAACCTGGCATGGACGCTGCGCAATTTTGTTCGCTTCTGCTATTGTGGTTGTTTTTCGGCCTCTTATCGGAATTCCTGCAAGAACCGGTAGATCCTACCGATTTGAAGAAGGGCCACGTTGTCGATTTAAGGTCACGAGCTTCGCAGCAGTACTTCACAAGATGGCGTACACGTCTTGGCCGGCTGAACAAAAGTGATCGCGCAGTCATGCGCGGGAATATTACCCGTACCTTGGATTTGGCCAAAGAAGCGATACAAGAATGGGAGGTCAAAGCCCAGAACAGTCTCACAATGCAGCAGATCAGTCTTTCAGTCCACCTACTCATCAGTCTATTGTCTATGGTGGCTGAAACGGCTTTCAGCACGTTGCGGTGGCCTGTGTCGGAGCAGCTGGGAAGGATTTGTCGAATTTCACTTGCGTCGATAAGGCCGGAAAAGCTTGAAACAGATGTGTTGAGAATGAAGCGCAAGGAGGCACAGCGGTATTTGACGTTCGAACACCGGACCTTCCTCCCATTGCCCCCTGGCGTTGAGGATGGAGGCTATGGAGCCCAGCTTCTGCTGAACATGTTGGTGCAAAATGGCTGGTGTCCCATTCGAGCACGTCAATTGTGTCAATCCTGCGATTACCTTGTCGTCAACCAGATGTTGAGTTGTAAGATGAATTCTGACCGGTCCGCAAGTCTACACAGTCATCTCTCGTGCTACGAGTCTGCAAGGTGTGTAGCTTCCAACGTCGATCTGAGCGTCCGCACAGCCTATCCATTCCGACATGACTGCCTCGGCGGCTGTAGCTTTGTTCCAGATCGGCGCGATACGGTCATGAAAATACTCGAAAACGGCAAACTACCTCTCGTTTATATTGACTCAGATGCCGAAGAGCTGGATTTCATCATCAAGGAATCCACCGCGTCCGAGTCCTATACAGCCATATCACATGTGTGGTCAGATGGACTTGGGAATCCGAGCGGAAACACCCTGCCCACTTGTCAGTTGCGACGGCTCCGAAATATAATCCTTGCGGCTTCTAAAAATGAAACTGCACTATACCAGGCAATCAGAAGCATGCTTTCCCCCAGGGGGTCGTGCTTGAATAAAATGGGCATTCAGTCCTTGCTCAAGCTTTCCCGTACCAAACAGAGCAGGCGTATCTCGTTCTGGATGGACACTATGTGCATACCGACCATCCGGACCCATGATCCACCGGACGTCCGTCAGAAGGTCAAGGCTCTGAAAAGAAAGGCAATTAAGCTCATCACGTTGATTTATGCTGGGGCAGCCCAAGTCGTCGTTTTGGACAGGGAGTTAGAGACCCTGGAGCACTCTCATCGTTCTGTGAGCGGGGAACTGTTGTCAGGAAAAATCCTCTCGTCTGGCTGGTTTTCACGAGGGTGGACCCTGGAGGAGGGATGCCTGGCTCAGTCATGCACATTCTGGGTCGGTGGAAAGCCATACGACATGCGCACGTTCGCGAAGTTGCCACAAAAAATCCGATACCTCAACGGTGACGACAATCCCTTTGTGAGAGCGTCGGTCGTTTTCAATCAAGTATTACGGCGTACACTTGTGCGGGAGCTTGCGAATGAACGCCGGGCGCTGTCCCAGATCGCGCGTGGCAGAAAGTCCAACATTCTGTACAGGACCATATCAATGTTGCTGTTCGTCCGGGCATGGAATGCTCTGCGCGACCGTTCTACCACGAAAGCAGAGGATGGCGTGGCCATCTTCACCAATCTGCTGGACTTCAACGTTCATCGTCTACTGCAAGCTGAAGAGAAAGATCGCCTTCCGCTCTTGGTGAAAAGTTGCCCAGAACTTCCTCTATCGTTGTTGTACAACAATGGCCCTCGGCTCTCGAACCCCAACCACCCGGAAAATGGCTGGGTGCCTTTATCCATGCAGTCCTGCAACTTGGTCCCTGGAGCAATCATGAAGACCCGGTTCGGTGAAGACAAGGAGCATTACTATCAGATCGATCTATCAAACTGCGATACGAAAAGCGTCTCCTTGCTGATGGAGTCGCAAGACTCTCATGTCCAGTGTACTCGAGGAGCCTTTGTAACCGGAATCGAAGGCGGCAAGTATGTTATCGACACCCCCACAGAGACAGCCGATGGCTGGGCGGTCAACAGTGTGAGCAGAGTCACGGAAGGGCCTGACATCGACAGCCTTCGCACTGCCATTGTCATCGATTTCACATGTGGCAATCACGCTGTACGAGGATACTCTGCGCGCGGATGTCGGTTTGTTGTTAGGTCCGTCAAGCCCTCGGAGGTAGTACTGTCATTCGACGGACATGTCGTGGTCTACACTGTCCGGCAGTGGCAACACAGATTCCCCAGATCTCAGGTGGATCAGCTGAAAGTCGCAGGCTTTGAGCAGGTTGGCCGCAAAAGAAAGGTTTTCTTGCAGTTTGGTAAGTGCAGTCGTTTCAGATACATGAGGTTTCAGTATTGGGAGGCGAAGAAGGTTCGGTATGGTGCTCTGACTGACAGCAACGCAGAGCCTGATGTCGTTGTCCCAGGAGTGCCTAGACTGAACAGACGGCGGCCTCTGACCGAAAGTGCGTGGGCGAACTTCACTGGCCTACTGGTAGGACTGTTGATAGGTATACCACTATGGGTCTGGGTCGCAGTATTTCACGAACCAGAACCGGTACAGACGGGATATCGGTACCACTCTTGGGAAACACTATGGCTCTTCGCGACCCTCTTCTTTACAATTTGGTTAATGAAGATCGCCGTTTTCAATCCGCTACGCCACTACATCGCACGACGAGCCTATCCTCGATGGCTGAAATCATACGAGGAAGATTGGGCTCCACCATCCTTCGGGTGGAATATGGGACGCTCGAAGCGGGCTATGGCCGGACGGTTACGAAGTTGGTTCTCCCGCCCAAACCCTTCACCCTCAGACCGACTGCGCGAGGGCGTCACATGGAATGGTCCAGTAGCGAGCAGAACCGACACTGTGTCACTGGTGGAGTTATAAACTGGAAGGACGAGACATTGGGCGATAATCTCACGCAAAGGCAGATCATATGTTGACAGGATCGTGTAGAACCCTAGGCTTTCGTGGCCTGACGGCGCTTAGGACATCTAGGGAGGTCTAGGCGATCGTTTTATTTCATTCTCATCCCGACTCGTCTAGATCCTTCATCATTCCTCCTTCTTAGGACGGTGGACGTTGTCAGGGCGCTATGGTAGCGATTTCCTGTTGTGGGACGTCAGGGGAAATTAGGAACCTTTCGGGCATCTACCGTACTGATGAGCAGGTCGGCACAGCCTTGGGGCAGTGAGAAGGAGTCCTTATAAGTCTATCAGGGATCATCCGAGTTGGAATTACAGCCTGGTCGGAACGCTACACGTTTGGAGATACTAGTAATGGCCGACTGCCTTGGTGAAGACTGGACGTACGCCGGCGTTTTGTGGGTTTGTAGGTGGGATCAAATTTCTGTCCTGGACTCGATGATTCATTCTTGCTGCCATCTTCCTGAAGCATGTTACCAAGCCTCGACAAGGGGTAATTGAGTTCTGGGTCCGCTGTTGCCTCCTGCCGCCTATAGACTACCCACCCACATATTACTCCTACGACATTACATCCTCTCACACCTCCACATACTCTTACACACCGGAGCCACACTCACACCGCACAATCGCCTTCCGTCTGCGTGTCCCTGTGCTCTGCCTCCATGTCTCATAGTGCCCAATCGCCATCACTTACCGCCCTCTTCCGCGTTCCACTTCTCCTCCCCAATGATCTTTCCATTTTTGTCGGCGTCCTTCATCCCATAGTCCCCTAGATGGTTGATGACCCATGTAAACTCGCCTGGGTCGCGGGGCCTCCAGTAGCCACAACCAGAGAAATAGCCTCCAACGAGATCATCGTACTCTTCTGACTTGGTCCTAATGATCTTGCGCTTGTCACCCTTCTCCGTCGGCACCCATTTTCCGTTCTTCCGCTCCATCCTGGGCGGGTAGTCTTTCCATTTGGGATCGTCCTTGTCCACCCACTTGCTGCAGCAGCGCTCGATCGAAGGCGCTCGATTGTCGCAGAAGGAATAGAACTTTGAGTGCTGGCAGAACATGCGCCAGATTGCTAGGGCACCCAGCGCCTCACGCGTGCAGTAGCGCTCCGGGTCCGGTATTGATGTGTCGAGGACCTTGAGAAATGGGGTGCAGAGCTCGTTCTTGCCGTGACAACCTACTTTGACGGTCACGGTATTCGCAGCCGAGTCGAGAGCTCCGAAAGTCGCGTTGTCATACCCGGTCTCACTGGTTGGAACGCCGGAGTCATCCTCAGAGGCTAGGTAAGCCAGGGCAGTAGCCCACAGCGCAAGACCAACGAGAAGACTTTTCCAAAGCATAGTGACTGATAGGAGTTTAGTTTTGAGTGTTGTAGATTTGACTTTGACTTACCCTTTGATGAAATAGTAGATTCGACAGGACTCGATAGAATGGATATAGTAAGGAAATCTCGAAGGACAGGGGGAGAGATTATATACAATTTCATCCATTTTGGATCATCGCTTTTGACTCTGTTGAGGATAACCCCTTGAGACATGCTCCGCAAAAAGCTGAAGGTTCTTTCGTCGAACCATGTTTGGAAGATCACGTACCATGCAACTCATGCTCGGCATCAACACAAAGATAAAGTCAGATTCACGGTTGGACAGCAGCAGCAGCAGCATGCGGTGAGCCTGGCAGAAGAGTGACATGCCTCTCAGAATTGAGGGGAAGGAGTGGAATACAGTACTATCTTGCAGCACCAGCATGTGCTTTTCAAAACGCTGAGAGGGCATCGCAAGACGTAAGATTCAAAGTCTCCTGGTTAGTTTGTAGATGTGAACCGGTGGTTGCAGGCTTTAGTAGGCCTGCTTGCAGGAAGATCCGCGCAGACCTTGATGGAGGGTGCGGCTCAGCTACTTCGTGTGGTGGGCCAGTGTAAGAAACAAGAGTCTGCTAAGACTGCCAAGTATGAAGTAGATGAAGCTTGCCTACCTAGGTAGCGACCGGCGAACACCGCTTGGAATGTCGAAGCAGACTTTCGTGATGTTCCGCTGATTCACACATCGTGGGTGTGAAATAAACGAGGACACTGACAACATGGTCGCTAAGGGTGCGAGGTGGTCGATGTTGCTACTGGGGCAAGTAAGGGCAACTTAGCCGAATTGAATGTTGCCGCACCTTATCACTCTAGCCTCCAGCCCCCAGGCCTCATCAACACCATTAGGTTACGCGCCGGCCGCTACAGTTGGGATGAAGCTTGTCACCCTGTCGCCAAGCCATGGGCGTTGTCGCCATCAGACTATTGGCCACTTCTCCTGCGTCGTTATCAAGGTCTCGGACTGATCGATTATGGGCGTCGGCGCCATTGCGAATTCGTCTGTCTCAACCATTCGCTGGTAATTGGTCTCCCTTCCAGAGGTAAAGTCGGTCAAGTCGGTGAAGAGATGCATGCCCAGCTACACGCCTCGATACACTCCTACAATTATGCCCATATCTACGTGCTTGCGGGAATGATCTTCATCCACCCCTCTCAAAGTCGCTCTGCACATGGCGTACTTTGACCCATATCGCGGACCAAATGTGTCCTTGTCCGGCATCAAAACCCTGCCTACCACATCTACTGTTGAGCTTGCATCACCCTGTTCCCCAGACGCAATCTCTCTTCCTCTTCCACCCTACGTATATACCCCTTTGCCTGATGCCGGATGGATTCGTGTGCTGGAGCTGCATCCTGGCACCGGCCCACTATCGTGCAGTCTGAGCAGCTGCAAACTCGAGGAAGGTCCATTGAGATTCGAGGCTCTCTCCTATGTTTGGGGCAAGCATCAAGATGGGATAAATATTGAATGTGACGGACGCACGCTGTCCATTGGACCAAACCTCGCCTGCGCACTGGAACGTCTGCGGCATGGCACACAGTCCAGGCTGCTCTGGGTCGATGCCGTGTGTATCAATCAATGGGACAACAACGAGAAATCTCACCAAGTTCGTCAGATGGGAAACGTGTATGGGAGCGCGAAGAGAGTGCTGATATGGGTTGGCGAGGATAGCAGGGATGAAGCGAGTCAGTGTCTGGCCACCATACACAATACAATCACCACTCTTACAGATCTGGCATCCCGATATGGGGGCGTGGAAAAGATGCCGCCGATCGCGCTTGACTCGGAAATTATCAACTCAAGTCCCGAGACATGGGCCATGGTCCGACGCCTCATGGAATCGGAGTGGTTCGAGCGTGTTTGGGTGCTCCAAGAGGTCGGCCTTGCAAGATCAGCCCTACTTCTTTACGGGCAGGCTTCCATCAATTGGAGCTATCTGGTCGAGTTGATGTTGTTTGTTGCACTACGCGCGGATGTGGGAGCAGTCATTGGCAACGTCAAGTCGGGCATGTTTTGGGATGTGTTTGAAGACATCTGGCGATCGTTCGGCAATCCTGTCTCGTGGCGGAATGAACTTCCCCTGACAAAGTCCATGAATCACCCTAACTCATCATCAAGATTCATCGACATCCTCAATGACGGGAGGCAGTACAAGGCAACCAATCAGCGAGACCGTGTATATGCCTTCCTGGGCCATCCTAGCGTCAGCAGCGGAAGTCGAAACCAGGCAGTTGCCTTGATATCCGACTACGACAAGTCTGTTGACGACGTCTACTTCGATGCGGCAAGGTACATTC
This sequence comes from Vermiconidia calcicola, assembly GCA_035928285.1. Taxonomy (NCBI): domain Eukaryota; kingdom Fungi; phylum Ascomycota; class Dothideomycetes; order Mycosphaerellales; family Extremaceae; genus Vermiconidia; species Vermiconidia calcicola. The sequence continues at coordinate 1,156,986 of JAXLQG010000008.1, forward strand.
TGCAAACCGACCCCTTCCCATGGACAATTCTTGCCTGTGTCGACCACATCTCGAATTCGCCATCCCTGTCTGGCCAGAGACCTTCGTGGGTTCCACGCTGGGACGAAGAGTGGCGGATATATTGGCTAGGCTACCCCGAAATGTTCTATCGAGCTGGCGGTCTGCTACCACGAAAATTCCAGGCCGAGGCTTCTGCATCCATGCTCACCTTGTCGCTTCCAGGCATACTCCTGGACGAAATTGTCTGGTACTCTCAAGCATTCCGTGACGAGGACCTAAAACTGCCAAGCCAAAAAGACAATGCTCCTCTTCAAGCGGTATGGAGAGGCCTTGAAGAGTTCAACCATGATAGTACAGTGTACGGCCGAGGCAGTGAAGCGCGCGAGCTTGCTTATAGCTTAGCGATTGTGGCAGGTCGAAACACCGATGACGGACCAGCACACGCGGATTTGTTGCTTCACCAATCCATTTATCAAGCATACAAGAACATGATCAGTCATGAGACTGCTACGACAGGGATCAAGCCTGCATCGAATGAGGATGGAGGCAGAAACATGGAGCGAGATGTGCTCACGTATATGGCGAATCAACGACGAGCTTTGCATAACCGATGCATTTTCCTGACGTCGAAAGGATATTATGGCATCGGTCACAAGACGCTGCAGGTAGGTGACATCTGCTGTGTTTTTGAGGGAGCGAACGTGCCTTTCGTTTTGAGGAGACTGTCCCGGCCCAGCGACACAGAAAGTGAGGTTGGGTCCCCATCGAATCGATACTTGCTGGTTGGAGAGTCATACATTCAAGGGACTATGGAGGGAGAGATCCTTGAAATGGCAGACCGTGGCGATTTAGTTCGACAAAATATTGTCCTCGTCTGAGAACATTCGTTGTGTCCATGATACCTTAGAAGGCGATGCTGCGAAAGCCTTCCCAACCCGTATCAACAAGTGTGGTTGGTAGACTCGCTCGGTCCTCGGCGCCAAGCGATTAGCTAAGCAAGCAGGCTAACTAGTAAGCTTGGCGAGAGCTTGTCCAAGTTTAACTAAAGCTTATGACGTCGATCCTCTGGGTGACGCAGGCTTGACCTTGCACGACTTTCCTCGCTTGACGCATCTTTGATGATCAAACCTGCTTACGTGGTGGTACCTGAATCCTCGCATCATCATCACTTTGTCTCAAAATAATCTCAAGCGAAAAATCGATCTAGAACAACTCGGTCTGCAGCACTGTGTCAACCATTGACCCATAAAGGCGGACAAGCAAGTTCAACATCGATTGACGTTCAGATTCTTTCCTTGTTTCTGCTCATTCGCCTCCAAACCCTCGACAACCACTCTCGGACTCGACTCCCTTGCAAACGCAAACGCAAACGCCCACCCTGCCAACATGTGTCGGTGGTTCAGCTACATCTCCCCAACGGAGGAATGCCTCCTGGAAGACGTCCTCATCACGCCCAAGCACGGCCTGGCCAAACAAGTCCACGACCACTACCTCCCCAAACTCTTCTCCCACACTCCCGGCGAAGAGACAACCAACCAGGAAATCACCCTACGCAACCGCCTCTTCAACGTCGACGGCTTCGGCATGGCCTGGTACACTCCAACGCGCTCCGACTTCGTGGCCTCGACCTCCGGCACCCGGCCCGTCATGTACAAGCACGCCCAACCACCCACCAACGACGCCAACTTCCACTCCATCTGCGCCAACACCAGCACGACAGCCGTCTTCGCCCACATCCGCGCCGCGACAGGCACGTCCGTGACGACGATCAACAACCACCCTTTTACCTTTGGCCGCCACACCATCATGCACAACGGCCTGATCTCCGACTTCGCCGACATCCGCCGCGCCATGCTCCCGCTGATCGAAAAATCCGCCTACGAGAACATCCACGGCACCACGGACTCGGAACACCTCGCGGCTCTGTACATGACGAACCTAACCAAGTCTGCAGGCGGTGGCCCGGACAGTTGGGAACGCACCTACACCCCGCACGAAATGCGCGACGCCCTAATCTCGGCATTCCACTCCGTCATCAAACTGCAACAGCAGACCCTCGGCCCCGCCAACGTCAAAGCATGCTCTCTGAACGTATGCTGCACCGACGGCACCCAGCTCCTGGCCGTGCGTCTGCGCAACCACGCCGTCGAACAACCGCCCAGTCTCTACTACTCGACAAAAGCCGGCATCACGCTGAACAGGAAATATCCCGACACGCCCGCCGGTGAGCACAACCCCAACGCCAGCAAGGACGCCGCCGAGCACGGGAAACACGTCATCGTCGCGAGTGAGCCGACGACATACAACTCGGGCGAGTGGTCCGTGATCGAAAAGAATCATGCGCTTCTCGTGGACAACAAGGGAAATGTATCGATTGAGAAGATCGACTTGCCGGATTCTTTGATGGCTCAAGCGGCGACGGGGAAGCATTTCTGATCCAAAGACATCTCTAGAAAATATCTAGGCGAACCCAACCCAAATTGTCCAAGCCCGACTGTGATAGCTGAAAAGGAAACAGCTACTGCGATGCCACCAAATGAGCAAATAAAGTGCCAAGGCTCAGGGCGGACGCTGGTCGGGTGCAAAAGTAGTATTCATTTCATTCATGGTCTTCTTCTTGATTAGATGGCAACGGCAAGGGCAAAACACTTCTCTATGAACAGGAAACAGTCCGAGCTGATCTAAAGACCCATGAACTAATTGCATTAAAATAAACCCCTGGAGCAACGACACGTCCATTCATCCACTCCTACCTAATGCTGCAACAATCCGCTTGTACTTCTGTGCATCCCATCATGAGATGCATGCATGTTCGCCCTCTCGACGTCATGTTAAGTATTCTTGCTGTTCGAAACGTCGTTCAGATGAACTCTCACTGTTTGTTCCTCAAAGCCTCGATCCTCGCATGCAAACTTTTGGTCCTCTTCTCCAGTATTCCCCCAACATGGTTGTCGCATATTATACTCTTCCACATATCAATGTTTTGCTCGGTAACCAGCTTTGAAGCTTTTGTTATGTAATCCTTCTCCTCTCCAAGCTTGGTCACGATGTTTCGATGTTCGTGGTTTAGACGCTCGTTCCAGCTGTCCGTCAATGTCTGAACGATCTGATCCCCTCCTCGGAAATATTCATCCACCTTTGTTTTGACAGCATCTTCTTCTTGTCCGAATCGAAGGAGCACATCCTGTTGTGGTCAGTGGCTCCCCTCTGTTTTCGATGCATAGACTTACAGTAGCGATTCTCGTGATTGCGTCGAGCAAGCCATGTTGAGTGTCTCTGACCTGTACGTCCCGTAGTATCTGTTGGTCGGCCCTATGAGCGAAGCGTGAACCATCAGATGGTGAGATGGCCGAAGACATGCCATCAGTCGATACTGATCGGCGACGGCTTACTCGACGAGGCCAGATTCTTGCTGGGTGACCTAAGACTGACTCGTCCTCGTTCACAAGTGTTAAACTCCCGTCGCCTGGTCTGTGAGACATGGCCTGAGGCTCCGATACCATGCCTTGTTCATCAAGACTGACATCAGCCAATGATGCATGCACACCCAAGCGAGTGCTGAAAGACATTGGTGTACCAGGGAAAGCCTCGACTTCAGAGATCGAGACTTTTCTCGATGGTGGCTTGGTCTTTTTGATGCGGACAGGTACGTTCAGCGAGGGGTACGGTGCCTTATTGCGAGGGCTTTGAACGGCTGGTGGCAATTTATGTGGTATAATGCCTGAGTTGCTTCGTCGTGGGGGAGTGCGTGGCGCAGCAGGTGCGATAGTGGTATTAGAGGTAGGTGCGTGGTCATGCCGTGGCGTAGGCTTGGAAGGAGCACTACGAGGCGGAGGTGGAGGGCACATGCTCTTGAGTGGTTCGCGGATCGCTTTGGGGTCGTTCTTTGGCTGTGGCTCGCAGCCTTGTGCTCTCGAGCTGGTCGTTGTGGCCACAGTCACGGGTTTCTGATTGCTACCACTGGCTCCATCCCTGATTTCAGACTCTTCAATGTCTGGTCGCGCCGCCCAAATCCTGGCATCATGAACAATTCCCTGCTCTTGTCCCGGACGCAAGATTGAGCGCATCTTGCTTGTGTTGATGGTTTTCTCGGCCTGGGGGTATTCGGCATCCAGGATAGCGGCCACTCCAATAGATTGTTTTCTATGGGCTTGAGCAATGGTGACCGGTTGGTGCTTTGGGCGTTCTCGTGGTATCTCGTCTTCCAGAAGAGGTGTCTCCGGCCTTGGCTGCACGTCTTGGGATTTGGTCTTCTGCTGAGGTTCAGGGATATGAAAGTCAGCAGAATTGTCCATATCGTCGTCTGAAGCTGGATCAGACGCGATGAAATCGGAACACTCCTGCTCTGAGACATCCTCAGATGAAGCTGCCGACGATTTGCGACTCTCATCTGCATCAGAGTCTAGTGTATTGTTGAGTAGGGCTTTTGCCTCATTGTGAACTCCTAAAGCCGGGAGCAGCGCAGTGCCCCGGGTTTGGTCTTCATCCAGAGCCATATCATCCTGTGTCGCCACTGTAACTTGTGCACTGATATCGACATTGGCTTCATGCATCAACTCCTCGCTGATTGCGCGAGCAGTACCGACAAGATTGCTTTGTGGTCGAACCTCATGTGCAGCGAGGTTATCGGCAACCTCGGGGAGGGCATCAGCATTGAACTTGGGGTGAGCGTTGTCCACGCCGCGTTTGATAGCACTATTATCAGCTTTGCTCGGAGCTGCAACTTCCTCCATGGCAACATCATCTCCGTCGCCAATACCGATGCCAAAGTCCGGCTCATCGTGGACATCATACATGGACGTGTCGTCCTTTTCCAGAACAGCGGCATTAGTATTAAGCTCAGCATGTCGTTGACGCTTATCTGACACAGATGGTTTAGGGCCTGCCACCTCGGTGACCTCCGAAATGGCTTCTGGCTCCTTAGTCTCATCCTGATTTTCTTGTTCTCTCGTTTTCTTGTTCTCGCGACTTCTTCTTCCACTCGTTTGGGATTCTGTGTCGTTCTCTGGGTTGCCTGGCTCCGGTGGTGGCCGTTTCTGAACTGCGACAGGCGTGATTGGGTCTGCTGGTAGTTGGCTCTGAGTGGTCCTCTTAGTTGACGAGCTAAGTGACACAGCTTGATTCTTAGGACCGCGAGGCCCAAATCCCACAATGGAAGTCCTTCGGAGCAGATTTTCACTCACGGGAGGAATGGGACTCTCACTGACAGGCTGAATTGTGCGTTGTGGAGTAGCATTGTGAGTGCCTTTGGCGCCAGCAGGGTGTTGTCTGGATGATCCGGCGTCCTCGCGGGCCCCCTTCGTGGGGACCATCTTCTTGAGATTGGAGTGGAAACTCAATTCAGAGCCCTGCCGTGCGGCTTCCATCTCCTCCTTACTGACAGGGTACGAATCTTTGGCGCGACCCTCGTCGTCATCTTTGGCGAGCTTCTTGTTTGCTTCGTTAACTTTATCATCATCTTCCGCACCGCCATCCGCGTCGCTGTCCGAATCATTGACATACGTCGACGCCTTGACGGCACGCCTGGCTCGTGTCGACGCAGCCGTCTTCTGGCCGTGCTTGACGGGTGATTGTGCCGCCTTCTGCTTTCCTTTGCCCTTTTGAGATCTCGCTTTTTGACTGTCTGCATCCGGCTTAACTGTATTTTTCTTCACTCTATTTTCGGTACTTCCTTGCGTCCTAACAGGCTGCTTTGAGTTCTTGGTCTTGGCCTTCTTCTTTGGGTGATCGCTTTCCTCGTCTGCATACGGCAAATCGAACTCGCTTGTCATTGACTCCGGTTCTGCTCGCAATTGAGATGGTTCCCCATCGGCTGTGGACTGCTTGAGGGATCTCTTCTTGAGTCCAGGTTTGGCAGGCGCGGGAGGGGGGGATTGGTCCACCTGGGTCTCGGCTTGAGGATCCATCATTATAGGAGTATGAACAGTGTCTTTGGCGACTTTCTTTCGTTTGTCTTGTGTGCTGACGCCCCTGGCCCTTTGGGCTGTCTTTAAAGAGGCAGGAGTGGGCTGGCCATCTGAGGACACCGAGTTGGACTCAGAAGGCCTCGATCGTGACTTCTTGACGTTTGCTTGCTCGTTGGTTTCTGCCAGGCCTGCGCTTGCAGCAGCTTGTTTCTGGGGGCGATTTTTGTGCACAGGAAGCTCTGAGGCTGGCTTTTGCTGAGACGTTCTTTCCTTGGTCTTGACTCTTTCGCTCTTTCCCGCTATCTGATCAGCCGCTGAATCTGCACCCCTTACCCCAGGCTGGGACTCTGGATGTTTCGAAGCTCCATTTGTTGTGCGCGCACCGTCTTTTGACGACCCAGTGTTACGTCGTGTGTCCCGATGTGCATCGGTCCTCTTCTTGTTCTCAGATGGTACAGAAACCTCCGTATAATCGTTCTGGTGTGCTTGACTCGCCTTCTTTTGTATATTTCGCTGGGAGAGATTCTCGAGGGGGGATGAGATTTCAACGCCAGAAGTATCTGCCACGCTAGCAGGAGTCCTCTTGCCCTGATCGAAGGAGGGTTGGTCACCTTCAGTGTCGACAAACATGTCAAGGTCCACGAAAGCCAGCGAACGCTTCTGCGATGCTCGAGTCAAGGCTTGTTCGATCGTCGTAGCAGTTGCCAAATCATCTTCGGGAGCCGTACTTTGTTCCTCTCTGACCTTTTGAACCAGGGAATCTGCGGATTCATCATCCAGAGTGATTGTGATGCTGTCAGTCGCGCTTTTCTTTCCATTTTTGATCCAGAAGCCTGTGTTCTCCGCATAACCAATTTTGATTGCACAGGAACTGTCCGACTCGGACGTAGTGCTACTGATAGAGAGATCGCTCGTGACGGGAATAGAGAACAGGGTCAGCAAGTCGGGTGCACCTGGTAGAAGGAAGGTGATATCATTGGAGACTGAGGCGATGACATCGAGTTCGTCGTGGATAGCGTAAGATGCACCCTCTCCATATTCCATGCGCCGGACTCTGTAGATACGGTCGGTCCTTGCTATTGTTACTCGAGAATAGATGGACTCGGATACCAACATACCTTTCGGCAAAGGCACGTCCAAGGTCATAATCACTTAGAAGATCAACCACCCGACCTAGCCATCCTGCTTCTGCGTTCTCAGAGATGGGAAGGTCGTCAACAATTCTGAGTGGGCCAGGAGAACTCTTTAGGACAGCTCGGTCCTTTCCATTGTACAATAGCCCCCTGACAATATCGGCGACGAGCACGCGTAGTACGTAGCTTTCATGTGCTTCGAGGAAAGGAGTCAACATGCAGCTATATATGTCAGAGAAGGACACCCGGTAGACTGCGGTATACTTGCCAGTCTTGCAGTTGCGCGATGCTATTCCTCGCGACAGAGCTGTCGTGAAGAACAACTGAAAGCAGTTGAGCCGCCTATTGGATGCAATTAGCAACGCCCTGACGACAGCTGAGTTCTACCCACTCTCCAACGCAGCTGTGTGTCCTTGCCCTCACTGACAAGGTGGCGCAAAACGCAACCTGCAAGCTTCTTGCAAATGAGATCCGTTCGATCTCGAACATTCTCGGGCGTGACTGATGCTTTCTGGACCTGTGTCAGGATCTTTGCGAATGCTGTCTCCTTCTTGTGTTGTCGAATGACGTCCTTCACAAAGCAATTAGTAGGGCGCAATGCTTCCGGCTGAGGGATTTCCTGACCACGAAGAGATAGAGAAGCTTCGACTGGACCAAAGAGTAAGGGTATTGAAGAACGATTGAGACAATCCAGCAGAATGATGGTGGAGCAAGACGAAGTATATTCTTTGGCCGGCCATTTTCCAGTGTTTTTTGTAGCTCGCGTAGTGGTGAACTGTCATTCGGGAGAAACGCCCGTCGGAACGGCAGAATGATTTCTTGTGGTATACTGAGAAGAAAGCTCCAGATCAGTGACTGATCTCATCTCGCACGTACGTGATGGAGGTTGCACTCACCTCACGACTCCTTCTTGTGGGAAGCTCTTTTCGAGATATTTGACAAGCGCTGAAAATGACGCACTAGAAGAGGGCTCAGAAGAGGGTTGTTCATTTTCGTTATCTGGAAGAGGCGAAGGCGACATGCTGTCAGGAGTGAACTCATCTGATAGATGAAGTCGAAGTGTGCAGTTCGTTGTCCTTGAGCTGAAGAAAGCTGGGAAGATTGTGTGGCGGAAGGGCGGGCGAGTGAACACTATGCGTGTCAATAAGAGCCAAGAGTCCAGCGTGCTCACAGAAGAATGTTAGCTTGAGAGGAGCCTGGCTCAACAAAAGAAGATGCTGGAATGAAACGTGAAGATTAGGACAAATCCCATTCGGAAATCGTTGCGTAGTTTCGACCATCTCGTCAGACTAGCCGTTCAACTACTTCCACCGACCCGTACTGAGGTTGTTTCACCGCCTCAATCAACGGTTCTTTTTCACTAAAAATATCATGGGGGTCATGCTCTTCATCATCTTCTTCATCCCCAATGGTTCTTTCTCCGTCTCCGAAAGTGGACTTGAAAAAGTCATCATAACTTGCCCACACTGCCGTAAATATCGCCCGAATAAATGTGGCCAGCCATTTCGGATACGTGCCGTCCTCCCGCAAGAATATAGCGGCACCACTGAATATAAAGAGAAAGAATGGAGACCAGACAGTCAGGAATATGAATGAGCCCAGCTGCTGTTTCGTGGTGGTAGCGTGATATGTCCGAATCTGGTGGAGAAACGCCTGATACTCGAGCGGTAGACCATGTTCAGCCGCTCCGTCGGTGATCAACTTGAGATATCTGGGACTGGGCTGGGCATATGATGGGTCTGGTCTCGCTGCAGCTGCGTTGGATGGAGCAAACAGTGTGTGCGCTTTGAACATCTGGCCCGCAGGCTTCCAAGGGACATCCTCAGTCGGCTCGCCGTTCAAAGCGTAGCAGTCCACCAACACATCTCGATAGCCCGAGCCACCCCCTTCAGTCGCAATGATATGAGCAAAGTCTTCCGCCGTCACCTCGTACACAACGCCAACAAGTCCCTTCTTCCAGTGATCTTTATGGTAGTCTTGATTTCTCCAATCTTCATAGGATTGCTCGATCGCAGATGTGTCTCGTAGGCGAACATTCCCAAAACAAGGTTCTGAGTACGGTACGCCAGGTAGATCAAATGTCAAGGATAGACTGGGTACGACGACATTGACCTGCGACAGCGGCTTGATGTTCCTCTTGCCTCGAAATGTCTCTGCACTAAGATTGGAGCCATATCCCAGATACAGTACTGAGGATGCACCGGGCTTGCTCAGTGCCTTGGTAGGGTATAGAGGGGATCCGAGAGGAGTATCGTTAAGTGATTGTTGTTGTCTCTCTTGCGAAATAACTGGTATTGGATCTGCATGGCGGGTTCGCCAACGGGGAAGGACGTTGAAAGAGTCGTACCATTGTCTTAAGCAAGACACACCTGAGCCGGGCTGCTCCATTGTATTATATGTTCGAATGGCCTGCGAAAGTAGCGAAGGCGTGATTCTTATGGACAATTGCGATTGTTTGTATTTTTAAGCAGATTGGGTACAACACCCGGAAGCCCGGACCAAATTGGGACCGGCTCGTTAGTGCATATTTGGGATGCGCTATTGGGGTCGTCAGGATAGCCAAGTGGAATGCAGTCCACGACATATCCTATGAAACTCACATTATCAGTGTAGACAGGGTGCCACGATCAGTCATCAACATATGTACTGTATACAACGACGGATTCCCTGAGCACCAAACGGAAATATCAATGAGGCACTCCTGAACTCGAATCCTCCAGCGTATCCTCGCCAAGCTCGCCTGCTCAGACTATGAAGTAGCCATCATCTTTTTGATTTCTGCAATAGCCTTTGCCGGATTCAGTCCCTTGGGGCACGTCCTTGAGCAGTTCAAGATAGTGTGGCACCTGTACAAGCTCATGCTGTTGTCCAAAGCCTCCTTCCGTTCTGCCGTTCGCTGGTCACGCGAATCGGCCAGCCATCGGTATGACTGCAAAAGGATGGCAGGTCCGAGGTATTGATCACTGTTCCACCAGTATGATGGGCACGAGGTTGAGCAGCAAGCGCAGAGGATGCATTCGTAAAGACCGTCCAACTTCTTTCTGTCCTCTTTCGATTGCCTGTATTCCTTGCCCTAAGATGGATTAGCTAAATCTCCACCCAATCAGAGTCTCAGCACGTACATCTGTTGTCTTTGTGTCTCTTTGCAAATAGGGTTTGATAGATTTG